>CAOKZL010002824.1:0-153555 GCA_948472985.1 Iguana delicatissima | reverse complement strand
TGATATTACGTCCTTGAAAAAGAAGATGAAAGTTAAGCTCCAGCTGAAAGAAATAAACAGTCTAACTCCCTTTATTATGTAGTCCAGTTAGTCTAGAATTGGTATCTCACTGAGAGAGAAAACAAATAGCAATAGAGAGGGTGTATTGTCTATGACATTCATTCATTCATTCGTTCATTCATTCTATTAATGAATTGCTTCCCACTATGAAAATTTTTTGGAGTGACTCAAAAAAGAAGACATACAAAAATCCATGCAACATAACATAGAAATCTATAATGAATAATGAATGAATTACAATAAGAATAACCACTCCTACCACCTATAATATCCATAAGCAATATAGCAAGATAATACAACAAGGTAATACAGCTATAAATGTACAATCAATAAATCAGTTGGCACTGTGTTAGGTATCTTTGTCATCATAAGCTGACTTAAGATCATGAAAAGGTGAACCGTGACATTGTGTAATGCTTATATTCTCAGGAAAGGGGCAGAAATACAGCTACATCTCCAGGACCATTGCACAAATGGAGCCAACAGTGCATGGAAGCTGTCTTCAGGGTGGAGTGGGTGGGTGGTGGGTGGGAGGGACATACAACTGCATAGGTAGAACAGTAAGCTGCACCCATATGATGTTAAATGCCAGCCAAAGTGAGATATGGGCCATAATATTTTGGGCACAAGGATAATTCTGGGGTAAATTTAATCTGGGGTAAATTTAAGGTTGGAACCTCAACAACATTGTTTTAATATATGTCTTTACTAAGACATCCAAAGTTCTCAGCCCCATCATACATTTGAAGCCACATTGTGAAGATATGAATTTATTTTTCCTTAAGCACTAGAAATAATATTTACAGATTGAACTTGTGGAGATGATTTTAAAATGTTCTTTATTGCAACTACAGATTTTCAGCACCTGATGCTTATACTAGATGGATGGCACTTGAGGATCTCAAGGTGGAGGAAGTAGCTTTGGAGGAACTGCCAAAGCAGGAAGTAAGTAAGTAAGTGATGATTAGCACTTCTGCTTGTCTTTTTCTGACTGTTCTTTCCTTTTTCTTCTGCAATTTCCAATGTCTTGGGTGGTATGGGAAATTATGGACCCCAGTGCAAGGGCTGTGGTATATTTTCCCTGGGCCTGGAGGCATGTTGAGGGAAATGGAGCCAAATTCTGGGGGTACATTGGGAGGGCTGACCAGTGTCCTGCAGATCTGGAAGTATGTTGACTTTTCCCTGACAGGCCTCCAGAATGCCATATTTTTGTGTTTATTGAGCACCAACAGCACTGGCATAGGAGAGATAGGGCTGTGGAAACACCTATATGGCTGAGACCAAATCTCCCAGAGCTGATCTCTCTCTCTGCTTGATCTCTGCCCTTGGATGAGAAAATTCAAAATATCTCAAGTCCCTGAGTTGTCTTCCTCCAGCCCATAAGACTGCAAATTCTTTTTGTAGACATTCTTTAAATTTAATGCATCTACATTTGGAATCCTACAGGGAATAAGGACTATTGAACGTAACAGAATTCACTTTTGATGCAAAGGATTGTATTGCAAGTTCATATCAGAGATGGGATGAATAAATTCTGAGTTTTATTTTACAAACTGGAAAGGAACCATCCTAGGTTCTCAATCCTATATTTTAAATACATTCAGCACCTTGGATAACTTTTATAAAACCTAAAGCGGACAAGGAAACCTTCAGGTATAGCTGGAAAGCACACAATTTTCTTTTCTTAAAATATATAGTGCATTTTATATACGTTTCTAGTTTTTCATATACCCCAATAGTTCCACTAAGTTGCTTTGGAGCAAAAATTACCTGTTGGCCATTTCTCTTGCTGGAAGATGGTGCCAATTCTAGAACAAGTTAGAATTTTAAGAGTTAATTTCATTTTAATGAGGATGTAATTCTTCACTAAGATTCTTTCTGAAGGAAACAACAAGTAATTTTAATATGTTTCTTCCTATTCTGAGAACGTCTTTGGAAACCACAGTTTTTGAAATCTATTCACCATTCAGGCCTTATTCTGCACAAAGTTTGCACCTGATTCTTCTGCTGAGAACAGTATTTTCCACACTTTCTGTGCAGAAGATAATATCTATACAGAGATATATTATTTTCTGTTCAGAAATAGCTGTTTCATACACTGATCTGTGCAAAGCAACCACATGTGAATTTTGTGCAGAATAAATCCTTCATTACAGCATTTATTGTGCAGAAATCAGTTTCTATGTAGAAAATAACATTGCATAAAATATTATTTTTCATAGAAACATAATTCTTTCTAGAAATATGATTTCCTGTGCTTACAATGCCATTTCCTGTGCAGAAAATTCCATATTTTTTTTTGCACAAAACAGCCACCTGCAAATTTTGCATAAGTCCCAAACTGTGAATATTCTTTTCAGTTCAGGGTTTTTCAATGTGCAAAAATCATTTTTGTTCTTACAATTTCTCATTCATTTTTGAACATTCCTTTCATCCCTACCTTTTAAAATTCCAAATAGCTCTTTAAAAATGTGAGATCTCCTTTCACTTTCCACACCATAGAACTTTCCACTTTAGAAAGGAAGAACTATTTGTTTCTTTCATTTATGCACCACCTTTCTGCTGGCAGGGAAACTTAAAAGTGGGCTTAAAACAAATTAAAAGCAAAGTAAAGATAAAACATTATTAATGCAAAAATTAAGAAAGAAGTACACAAACAATTCTATTAAAAACACAATATTGAAACAGTTTAAAACACATTTAAAGTGTAGTATAAGATAAAAGAACATCATACCAACATAACACTACTACTCATTATTATTAGTTAATACATGCATAGTACATCCAATAGTAATGCTAATGTTCAGCATTTATATAGTGAAACTTCATTATTGTGTGTTGCCTCTCTGTAGAGTTCTTCATGCAGAAAAATCTGCATAAAAATAATATTAAGTTCTTGATCACTGTTCATTTTGTATTTCTATATTAAGATTTCCCTCTCTCTTCAATTAGCTTACACACACACACACACACACACATAGTTCAGGGAGTAAAACACAAAAGCCAAAACAAATTTCAACTTAATATCTTTGAACAGATTTTCTGCAAAGTCTCATTGATACAGGATGGGACAGTGATAAGTTAAGTATTTTGCTGTGAATAGCAATAATTGTATTCCTTTTGCCTGGGTGTGTACAACTCTGTTGTGTTTTCAGAACCCCCTCCCCAATTAATGTGGGTGTGTGGGATGGAGAGTTATGCATTCCATGCTTGGGACCTCAGAAATTTCAATATGTAAAGAAGATACAACCTTCTAGGAACTAAAAGCAAACAAAAAACAAAAAGGAGCTTTGTACTACAACTACCAGAATCCTTTAGCCATTTTACACCCTGCTTTGAACTACTTTGTTGCTTCCCCCTCCCCAGACATTATTGTTAATCACAAGCAAAGTACAACAATACAACATAGAAATAGATTACAAGATGTAGAAAACAACTGTAAAATTACATACTGCATTTGCTGGCATATAAGACTCACTTTCCCCCCCACAAAATACTGCTTGAAAATGGGGTGTGTCTTCACAATTTGTGAAGTCTAGATATCTACAGAAGTACCAAAAGGGTTGGTCTTAACATTCCATTAACATTTGTCATTATGGACTCCAAAAGTTCATTACCTGAAGTTTGACAGTCAAGGGTTCAGACATCAGACCAAAGCTCCAGATGGGATGGAATCTTGCTATTTCAACATGAGTGGTTGTCACGAGAAAAGCAATCAATTTTTTTATGCTTTAGCTGTTTGTTTTCTTACAAGTAAATGGACAGGTGTAGGAGCTCAGGGCAATACCCGAGTTTTTGCTTGGTGATACTATGTTGCTTTTGACATGTTTTGTACTACAGGTCTCAGAATCCATAGCCATTGGACATACTGATTGCTTTGAGAAATATGAAAGATAGTAGTGGATCTCTCAAGGAGAGTAATCAAACTGGCAAGGTAGAAGCTGAACAACAACCATTCCCAGACTCATTCACAGACAGGCTTAGGTTCCCTTTCCTTTCCTTTCCTTTCCTTTCCTTTCCTTTCCTTTCCTTTCCTTTCCTTTCCTTTCCTTTCCTTTCCTTTCCTTTCCTTTCCTTTCCTGTAGAACATATAAAAATATATTTATTTACACTACATGTTGTTGTTGTCTTTGTTGTTGTGGGCTTTCAGGTCATTTCTGACTTATAGAGACCTTAATGTGAACTTTTCACTGGGTTTTCTGTGGCTGAGAGTGAGATGCCTAATGTTATGCAGAGGATTTGCATGGGCAAGCAGGGAATCAAACCCTGGTCTCCAGGGTTACAGTCCAACATTCAAACCACTACACCACACTGGCTCTACAATGCATGTACATGGTCAAATATTTCATCTAATGGTGTTGACAGAGAGAAGAGAAAAAAAATGGCTTCAGATTAGAGCTATGTATAGAGAATGGGTATGGTAAAAGAAAGCAAAGACAGAGGTCTGCAAACAAGCAAACTAGCAATTAGTGAGTATAAGCATACAAAGGTTGCCAGCTGTAACAGACTGGGGGATTTGGGGAATTATAGTCCAAAAATGACTTTCTTAAGCTCTGATTATTTACCATCTCTCACCACTAGAAAATGTCACTCTGTAGAGTGGCCCAGTTTTCTTACAATTTCCTTCTTTGTGCTTTCTCCCCACACCCCCTATTCCCAGCACTTTATTATAGTTCCTCTGCTCAGCTCTTATCAGTACTTCTTCAGATCCTCTTTGTTCCTATCTTTGCCTCCAGCATTGATTTCATGGCTATGCTATGCCATGTTTTCTGCTTCTTGTGCTCATTCACCTTCACTCCTCCCTCTTTTCCACTGCTACAGTAAAATCCTCTCACTTTTTAAAAAAAATTGCACTAAAATTTAATTTTCTCCTTAACCCAGTTGCCTTTTGTTTAACAGAACAGACATGGCTTCTTCAAGCTTCTTATGACAGACCAGTCTTCTTTGCGCCCCTGAAAATGGTTGTAGAGCAAGAACTTACTCCAGCCATGATGACCTTTTGTGCTGAATGAACAGAAGATGCCCTGCAGGCATTTCATGTAATAGCTAAAGATGCTTACTTGCTGGGCTAGTTGGTGTTCCTAGAATTGTAGTGCAGGACACTTTCCTCCCAGAGTTAAGGAAAAATCAGTATGGCAAAGAGACCAGGAAGAAGTCATTTGTGGGGTTGGAATGTGAACAGGGAAAAATGACTCTGAAGCTAGGTGGAAAAAGGATGTGCAGAGATTTCCAGGAGCCAGAAGCAGCTTGCTGTGATTTTACCACTGTCAAGCAGTGTTGCTTTGTAACTAGTACCTAAGCAGGTAAGTGCTTGCTCACCATCTGCTCATCCTTATATCTGCAAATGACAAATTCAATACAAAAGACACCATACATCTTCATGGCTCTCTTTTCACAAGGCTGGTAATTGGCTATCCTGGAACTGCCTAATATTGGGGGAAGTGGGGAGCAGAATAAGTGTGCCCTACCAAAATCTCAGTGGTATAACCAAAGGCCTTTGCTAAAATTCAGAAGATGGCTACCTTGTGTTTTACAGCACACAGCTTATTCATCTTAAGCCAGTGGTATCTTAACAACACGAAGAATGACACTTGGAAGGATACCAGTTTGAAATCTTTCTGCATTTTTAAGAGGATTTTTCCTATGAGATGTTGTTTTAAGGGGTCCTTCCAAATTTCTTTTTGAATCTGGAGTTTTAAATTACATGTTAACTCAGGGATTCCAGGAGGAATTGAGGAGGTGTACATGATATACACACTGTATGTGTACTGAGAAAAGAGTTGCATAACCTCAGTGTCATAGGTTTGGATTCTAACTAATCATATATTATGTGAGATGACTTGCAAAAGGGCATTCCATTCATCCAAGAACATTTGTCCTCATGGACAAATCTCTTCTGTTCCCTCAGAAGACTCCTTCTGTGAGTACAACTCACCTCTGCATTGAAGTTTCTTTTACTCATATGGCAAAAAAGTTAGAATGCAAAGCATAATGTGCAGAACTGCTCTGATTATATCACATCGAAGTTTGCAGAAGAATTTACAGCATAAGCATCTGTACTTCTGTGTCAGCAATGATGATATGCTCTCCTCATGGGTTGGTCCTAGGGATGGATCAATCTGTCTGTTTTGCTTTCTATACTGCTCATGTTTTTTCATGCACAGACTGGTTCCATTCTGCTTCTACATCAATCTAAAAATGGATGTTTAAAAAGTGGCATATAAAAAAGTCCACACAGCTTTTAAAACATTTTCTCCAATACATGCCTTTTTGAAAGTCCTCTCACATAATATATCCGTTTTTGTGTGCCATTTTCCTCAGCTATATGCATTTTTGTATGCAATTGCTCCTAATAATTGTCCTCAGAGCATCAAAGAACAGTTTTAGGACAAATTTATGGTCAGCATGACCATTTTAATCACAAGTCAGATGGGTGAACAGACAAGGAGAGGCAAAGCAGAATACGGGGGCTGCAGGGATCACTCATGGCCAATTCAGTAATTCAGCAGTTCCTGAAGATGCTGAGTTGCAGGGTTGCATAGTAATCGGCACCAGATATACAATCTACATGTGATGTGGATTACCACACATATGTCTTACTCATGCAAAATATTTAGTTCCCATAATAACCTCCATCAGGAGAAGGAGGCGTCAGTAACATAGAAATATAAAGAATATTTGCAGATATTCTTATCCTGCCAAGAAAAGGTACTTCAAGTATTGATGGCTTACAAGAGTTTTCATACTTTTCTGCATACTGGGGTTTTTTGCAACGTGTACAGAAAAACTATAGTACAATGCACAAACATAGAAACATGGGCCCTTTTCACACGGCATTTGTCATGCGAGAGGGCCTCCAGAGTGTCGCTGATTGCAAGGACTGTTCCACATGACGTCCTCGCAATTGCGTGACACTGCCGGGGCCAGCAGGCGCCAATTGCGCAATATATCATTTTCGGTTTCTGGCTGAAAATGATGTGCAATCGCGTGTCACTCTGGGGCCCCACATGCACTTACAGTCTGTGCAGAGCCTCCAGAGATGTGGCCTTCGTGCTTCCTCCTCCAGTGCAGTCTGGGAAAGTACCTGGCTGCGCTGCAGAAGGAAGAGATGGAGTCCTCACGCTGCCTGCCGGTCAGCAGGCAACTGCTGCAGAGCAGGAGCAGAGGGACTGTGAGTGCCTCTTGGAAGAGGTTGCTCGCGTGATCCCTGCATGGCCACGCCAGAAGCAAGTAAGCTGCAGAAAGTGCCATATTCAGGTTGCAAAAAACAGAAGGTTTTTTTTAATGTAAAACTTTAGCATTTGCACAGGTTTTTTTGCACAAAAAGCCCAAAATAAGAAAAATGATCAAAAAGTATACCAAAATTCTTGTACTCTTTCTTAATAGGAAAAATAACTGAATTCCCAAATAGGAATGGAACACATTGTTGATATGGGCATATGACCGTATTCAATGTTATAGCATGTGTGAAATAGGGAATATTTGCCCAGGCCCCATGCTCTATTATACGTACAGTTATCGTGGATCACTGATTATGTGAGCTAATCCTATATGACAGAAGAAAAAAGAACACCATGGTAGAACAGACTCAAGATCCCATGGGTATCATGAGGGATTGGAACTACATAGCAGAAATGGACAAAACTCAGAATCCAGCAGGTCAGAGGGAAAATGTGTGTTCTAAAGAGACCAATGGTTGGGTTTGGGAGTTAGTAAAAATATATACAGTGGAAAAAAACTGATGGCATGGTCCAAGATAGATTAGTGGTCAGGTTCCTGAGGAAGAAGATAAGTGAATAAAGACAAATAATCATTTGAGCATCTTCTCTCAGAGACAAGCTGATTAGATGGAGAAACCAAGAATAGAATACTTCTTGTATAATACCAGGAGATGCCTCTCTCAGCTCCTTAGGACAACTGATCCCTGTTGGGATGACTTTCTGACATCTTCCAAAATCTTAGATGAACAACTTGTTAATTTCAGGGAGAGGAGAAGCAGATACCTGAGAACTGGATTAATTCTGCAAAGAAATTGCTCCAGGAAAAGTAGAATGGCTCTTTTGAGTAATGTGGAAGCAATTCATCTGGCTTCTGAGATCCAAACTTGGGCTTGTCTGACAACGAAGTAATATCTGAGACAGAATGTAGGCCTGTGATTCTAACATTTTCATCTTTTTTCTCCTGTATGGTTTTTAGTGTCTTTGCCTGATGAAGAAGCCATTAGAACTTCAAAGGTGTGCACCATACATTTTCTGAATTTTAGTTAGCCAATAAAGGTATCGCTCGATTGTGAATTTTAGATTTTGTTGTATTTTGCTGTACAACCAACATGGTTACCCCTGAATGCTTCCAGGCTGGTCTGGAAGTGTTTTGCTGCCTAAGGGAGAAGACACAATGGTGCCTAGCTAGATATGAATCTGACATCTGGGACAGAAAATTTCCCACGGTCATAAAAATACAACAGCAACAAAAATTAAAGAACAAAAAAAAATTGCCATTATACAAATTCAGCTATATATGGTGGCCAACTTGCTCTGTATAATGATAGAGTTAGCCCACACCTAGTCTTTTTAAAGGTTAGTTGCTTTTTTTAGAAAAGTTCAAATCACATTTGAGACCCCTCCCCCAAAATCTGGTGGGATGCATCTGGTAAGAGGGAATTAACTACATACGACATGTTCAGGGGCGTGATTTTCACAGGAATCTCTTTCAGAGGAAATAGTTAATTTGTCCCCACAGCTGTCATCATGATTACAGTTCTGACCAGAAGTTTCCCACAAAGGCTATTAACAAGTGAATAACAACTACCTTGAGAATTTCGTTTTGCAGATCCCACTGTTTCGTGTCTTGTTTGGCCTTTCATCATATTGTTTTCACACTTTCAAGTCTAGCTTTGTAGCTTTATGAACTATGGGAGAAAATCTACAGAAACAAAGGCCAGACTTCTTAGACTACTGAAAATTGTGCCTAATACAAATTAAGGGCTATGTTACACTTCTAAGAAACCTGAAGGGTAAAAAGATGCAGCCTTGAATTTTTGATGTTGCATTTTTGTTAAGAAGATGACAGTGAAAGACCCTGTATGTCACTCATTTAACAGATTACTTTTTCATTTTTCTTAACTTTAATGGCCTCAAGGTTAGCATTTCTTCCTATTACATTATCCTCTTCCCCCTTCCACCCATACAATAGGCACTTATTTCAAAAGGCCCTCCACCACTTGAAAAATTCATCTAGCTATACTAAAATTGTGAAAAGAATCTTTTATAGCATTAGAATTTTCATTTTGAATTACTTTTTCCAAAGTCATCTGATTAAATTCATAAAAGAACACCGTTGGGTTTTTTGAACTCTTGTGTAGAGATGAAAAAGGATGAAACAATACTGTTCGTGGTCAGTATCTGGATTGAAATCAGCCACACTTTATACACAAAGTGAAACCTGACTTATAGCTTAAAATGGTTGCAATACAATAATACATAATAATTTTCCTAGGGGTCTTCTCTGGGCTATGGGGTCCCAAATAGCGGGACAAAGTAAATCAATAAAACTCAACACTTTTTATAATTTATAAATTATAAATGAGCTGCCAATCTATTACTGATGTTGTGCCATGAACACTGCTGAGATCCAACCACTTAACTGGGTGAACATTACTTGCTTTATTTTAGACCAGAGAGCAATTTTTATTGAAGGAAGAACAAGTGCCATCACAGACATGTTTCTAGTTTCATTGTTGTTGTTGCTGCTGCTGCATGCCTTCAAGTTGTTTCCGATTAATGGCAACCCGATTAATGCGAAACTATCACAGGGTTTTCTGGGGGCTGAGAGTATGTGACATACCCAAGGTCACCCAGTGGGCTTCCATGGCTGAGTGGGGAATCAAATCTAGGTCTTCAGAATCATAATCTAATGCCATGCCTTTTCACTAAAGATTTCTGGAAAGCTTCATTTCAAAATAAACATTTCTCTAATACATCTTCTGTAATGAAACCCTACGTTGTGTTAAGAACTAACAGGAATAAATATAATAATAATAATAAAAAAGAAGTCTCAGAACTAATACCAGGTGCCTCAAATATTCAAAAGACAGCAGTCTTCTGTAGTTTTGCCATGTCTAAGGCAACATGTCAACTTGTTCTAGCCTTCTAAGACACACACTAGAAAACTTAGGATGAACATTTCAACAAACTGGGCCTAGATCAAGGAATGGATCTGCTGTAAACGTTATACCTAAATCTCCTGTGAACCTGTATATTTGTCTCCCTCACTTTGCTGACATGGACAAGGGACATACTATGTCAAAACTGAGAAATAAGAGGCAGCTCCAAATTATTCCTTCAGGCCAGAGCCCAAAAATTCCATTGAGGCAGGCTGTGTTCTATATACTCCTGGACATATATTATGAGTAAAGTCGGTGGAGTACATCCCTTTTCTGGCCCTCTGTTGCCCTAGACTCTCCAGATAGCTTTTTCTTTTTCCAGACAGAAAAAGGGGTGAATTCCCTTGGAAGCGTCCAGGGATGGCAATTCTCTGTATAAATAATTTGCGGCTTCTCCTCATTATTAAAGATTTCATAAAATATTTATTTTTCAAAAGGCAAAGTTGATAAGCCCTTCAATAAATGCAGGTGTGTTTAAACATTTTCTGGCTCCTTTGTTTTGTTATGCAGCTCTTGGATAACACTTACTGCTAATTTAGACAGAAACAGAGCACCTAACTTATTCCTTTGGCTACACAGTGTCTGCAAAAGGCTTTCTTACTCGGGACTCATCTGGACTGGTAAAAAGCCTTGGGATTTGACAGGCATTATACCTGTTCTGACTGGGATATTTTTTAAAAAATGTCCAAACAATGCACCTCCTGTCTCAGTTTCTAATACCAGATGTGACTTTTCAAATTTATTGCATGGGGTGGGTTCCCCCCGCCCCCATACCAGGAGTTAATTTCCAACAACCATTTCCATTGTCTCAGTCCCCTTAGTACTTCTGGGTGGCCAGATGACTTCCTCTGATGGAGTATTGCATTCTGGAGGAGAGGGAGGGAAGGCAACCCTGCCCATACAACAGTTAACCACATCTCAAGTTAGACAAAGAAAATGGATGAAACCCTGTTCTAATTTACAGTACATCTGGATGCAGGAATGGGAACAACTGCCATAGGTTGTTCAGTCAAGGAAGAGACTAATCCAACATTTACCAAGACTGTTGGCCATGTGAAGTAGACCTCAGAAAAGACTGGTATGCACAGAGAGCACACAATACAACTGCTCTGGTACACAATGTCTGCTAACAGGCTTCCCCAAACTGATGCCTGCCAAACTCTCAATTTCCATTGTCTACAGACAGAACTCTGTTTGGATCAGATGGAAATTAGTTCAGGGGTGGGCAAAGTGTGGTCCACAGGCCACTTGTGTCTCAAGGTTGCTTTTGTGCCCCCCCGAGGTTCAAATGTTTTTGCTCCAAAATGACCCTTAGGGAGTTTGAAGGGTGCTTCAACTATGTTTGGAGTCTCTGAGATCCCCTAAGGGTTAAAAAAAATGCTACATTTTTCAATGAAAAAAGAATTTTGTCCCCAGATGCCTCACAATGTAGTTTAGCACATCTGAAGGGCATCAGGGTTGTATAGTGAGCTGTCCTTACAAAAGCAGTGCCTTCTCATACCTGAATACTGCCAGACTGTTCTTCTCAGTCATTTCCCACTGATTGCCTTTATGGACACAACATGCATGTGAAGTAAAAGAAAAAAAAAGTCTCACTTGTGACTGTGGGTGCTCCAAATATCACAGTACATCTAGCTTTTTAAAGACCACATGTAAGGAACCAGCAGCCTTTTGGATGTTTTTGGACTACAGGTCTTTTCAGCTTCTGTCAGCACGACCAAGGATCCTAGGAATTGCAGTCCAACAATGTCTGAAAGGCTGCAGGTCTCTGACCCTTGGTGTAGGCACTTGGGAATTTATTTCTGTAAGGATACAGGACACATTGAGGCTTTTTTTTACAATGCTCTCCATTATCTCACAATTATTGGTTGGTTCCAAAACAGACTTTTTCATAACAGCCTTCAATAGTACAT
Organism: Iguana delicatissima; assembly: GCA_948472985.1. NCBI lineage: Eukaryota > Metazoa > Chordata > Lepidosauria > Squamata > Iguanidae > Iguana > Iguana delicatissima. The sequence continues at coordinate 141,420 of CAOKZL010002824.1, read as the reverse complement.
TAGTCTGAGTCAGCAAGAAGAGAGCAAAAGAGCTTTCCCTTCTAAAAAGAAAGAAGTTGGAAAGAATGCCTTCTGAAAGACAGAGCTGAAAGATATCCAGTATTGACTTCAGTGAATGCTCTCCTGCACTTCTGAGAGTGAGCTGTGGTATGCGACTCAGTGGACTCTCCTTTCAGCTGATGGGGTTCAGAAGATTAAGGACGTGCTTTTAGATTACTTCATCATATAAAAACTATGAAAGCATCACTCCTTACATCTCCCACTTTGGATTCTAGCTGACTGGGAAGATGAAGTTGTGCAGGTGGTGCACCTTCTCCTCAGGATATTTTTGAACATTTCTCTCATAAGCTTGACCTATAGAATGAGTATCCAACTCCCCTGTACTGATCTTGGGCTGTGCAGTGGAGCAGCAAGATAAAGGGTATTTGAGAAGCAACCTCTGTGAAAAAAAAAATCTTGTCCATGGTACAAACATAAAGGGTTGACAGGGGTTTTCAAACCTAGCTGTAGTGTAAAAATCTCTCTCAATACAGGAAATATAAGAATGACTGTCAGGTACCTCCAACCAGAGATAGTAGGACCCAAATGGACCTGTCCAGCTAAGAAGTGCCTCAGGCCTATAAATGTGACAATTGATCTATAATGTATCACAAACAGAGATTGGCAACAGTGTCCCAAAACCTGACAGAAAATATAACGAACGATATGTTTCGGGGATTTTTAGGAAAACCAAAAGCTGCTTTGGGATCTTAATTTATTTAACACTGCAGAACTGTGTTCTGCTTGCAAAGTTTGGTGGCTGAAAGTAGCCTTTTCACTCTTTTAAAACTTTGGCCGTCAAACTTTTCTAGGCCAATCTGCACTCTCATTTCATTAAAAATGCCTATGGGATCATGACAGAGGACTTTTTAGTAACTTTGCGCTTATCCGTGTATAAACATTGTGCACTTTTTTTTCGGATAAATGCAACAAACTTGTCTTTATTTATGGTTTTTGACTGTAGTTTAATTGTGATATCTTTTGTTGTGAGCATGTGAGTCCCAAAAATGTCTGTTATAAAGCAGACTATAAAATTTCACAGAAATGTTTTTTAGAAAACAAAAAACCAGTACATTTTCTCAGTTTTTTATATAGGTCTTGAATTTGTGAAGCAAATTCTTGGTAGCTTCACTGAATAACCACACATGAAATTGTTTGTGTGAAACAGACTGTAATTGCACAAGAAAAAAAGAGAATACTTAAGTAAAGAAAATGTACTGAACTCAGTGGGGAAATTAGTAGCATAGATCTTGTATTTTCTCTTAGATGATCTTCCTTGGATTTCTAACATTTTTTGTCATTTTGTGCACTCTGTGTTATGAAAACGCTCTTAGCCGCACATCTTTTTTCTACATTAGCTGCATATCCTCATGCTTGCTAGCTCCCCCCCCCCTTTTTAACTTATGGGTAAGCCCTGGGTAAGGTTCTTGTAGCATCTCTCTACCTCCCCAAAGCAAAAAGATGCGCTATCCATTTCCTTACAGGCTCAACATTTGGGCTGCCAGATTTGTCTTGCTTCTCTTTGAGAGATGGAAATTAATAAGACACTTCTTTCCTAATTGCACAATCAAAATAAATTATGGCCCCAAATTGGAAGGCGTGGAAAATTGCATGTGCATTTTGGGTGCTGAGATAATGTCCAAGGGTAAATTGTTTTCATACAAATTGCATACTTAATTAATTGCTTTTAAAATGCCCATGTATTTCTTTGTGCAAATACATTTATGCCTGTAGTCTATCTTTTTTAGAAAATGGATCAACAAATTAAATTGCCCAACCACATATTAAAACATTGCCCTAGGTGTATCCTGACTGTGCTCAGTCACTGGCTCTTTACCCAGCTACAGCAATAAATCTGGATGAGATCCTTCTATTCTGAATTGCTACGGGATACCCAGTTGAACAGGTTTTATTTTCTCTCAAATTACTGGCATGCTAAGCCCTGTTGTCTGGATAATTTTTCTTGTGAACTTATGTCTAGAGCAGAAATATTTTTCCTGCAAGAGAAAATAAACACCTTTCACTTCTTCAAAAACAAACAAACAAAAAAACAGTTTGCCAGACAGAAATCAAACTCCTGCTGGGATTTTACATTTCATGTCTGAGCAATTCGAATAACTGATGGATGCAGATAATTCAAACTACAAATGTCCATGACAAAATGAGACAATTTAATTTGGCTTAGCAAGCATGCCATGCAGCTTAGGCTGGAATTGAGGAAAGCACCCGCCCTGTTGTTGGACTGCAATGGCCATCCACCCTACCTAGCCCTAGCCAATGGTGAGGGACAATGGGAGTTGCTGTCTGATGACATCTGGAGAACTAGATGTTTCCCAAGAGTGGCTGAGGTCACCACAGTGAGCTGCCTGGGTGCCGGCCTGAATGGTTTCTGGATCTATATGGCAGCGGTGTATTACCATCTAGGAAGAATAGCAGAAGGAAGCATTCACAATTCTTCCCTTTTTCAAGTACTCACATCTAATTATGCTGGGGAAAGTAGGCTCTGGGTTTGAGGGCCAGGGATATTGGTAATTCTAGTACTACAGGAGAGGACTGAGGAATGAGGCAAAAGCAGGCAGGCTCCTCTGTATTTTTTGCTAGGTGAGCATATGCGAAATAGGTGGTGAAATAAATATAGGATATAACATTAAAATGTTGGCAAACTTAACCTTCAGAACTGCTGCCCCAACAAATAAGTGTTTAGCTACGGCCTCCTGTCTGATGCTTTAGTGCAACATCTGTAAACATTACATTATGCTGCTGTTCCAGACAGATCTGGCAGCATGCATATGTAGCTGAGAGTGCCAGTCATTCTGCCGAGCTCGTCGGTTACTACTACTGCTTTTCTCAGTCCCTTGATTTATTTTTAAAATTCAGTTTAAAGGAAGTGCCTTTAGGTACTCTGTTTTCCTACAATCTCAATTGTCTTGTAGGCCTTTGTAAAAATGCATGAGACTCCCATCCCCAGTATAGAAAAAGAAAACACAGCCTTCAACACCTAGAAGCGGTACATGCTGTGATATTTTTTTAAAAAAAACCTAACCTCATTAATTTATTTATAAATGAGATTTGTAAGAGATTTCTTCTCTTTTCCCCTCTCTCCATTCTCTGTCATATTTATATTCCTTCTGCTCATTTCTCTCTCTCTCTCTCTGCTATACAAATGTGGATACAGGGCAGGATCCATTTTCTGCTAAAAAGGAGCTGTGGCATTGGATGCCTGATGTGCTTCGTGTCAACATCTAAGGGTTCTGCAGCTGCTGCTCAGCAAACAGCTGCTATCCTCACATGCTCTGCTTCTGTATTTGCACCTCCAGCATAGCTGATGGCTCAGGTGGTAGCAAAGCTCTTTAATATCCCAGAAAGTGTGTTCATGTCTTTAGAATCTTTAGTGCAAACTCAGAATGTTATTATCAGTAATATATCAGGGCATTCAAGGGCATGGAATCTAGGAACGTGCATTACACTGACAGATTTTTAAGAGTCTGCATATGAGGGGCAAGTGGTACAGGGAAATTGCTGGGTCAGATTTTTCAGATATACAGGGCCTTGTTCCAATGGCTGTATTCAAAGAAGTAAGGCAGACCTTTACAAACTTTTCATGTTGGTGACACACTTTTTAGACAGGCATCATTTTGCAACACAGTAATAATTCAGTAAGTAATTCAGTAAGTGGAAGCAGCCCCTCCACCTGAGCCTGGCCCACTGCCACCACACTTGCCAGGGTCTTCCTTGGGCCAGTGGCGGTGGGAGAGGCAGACCCTCCACCTGGGCTTGGCTCTCCACTGCTGCCCTTGCCAAGGTTTTCCTCAGTCTAGGGTGGTGGCACAGGCAGCCCTTAAGCCAGGCCTGGCCCGTGGTGGCGGCAGGAGAGGCAGTCCCTCCACCCATTACATTCGTGTGACACATCCACACACTGCAGCCAACACACTAACATGTCACAACACACAGTTTGGAAAGCTCTGAAGTAAGGTAATTTGGATAGGAAGGGAATGGATTCCAGGTAGTAGCAGCTGATGCCCACTGGGGTTGGTGAGGGCAGAGGCAAAAGAGTCTTTTGAATCTGCAGAAGCCCATACTACATAAAGGGGGAAACTGAGGCACATGGACTTTAAGGCCATGCCTAAGATGCAGGAGAGGAGAAAGAAATCCACATGGCCATATAAAAGCACTCAGGACCAACAAGCAGGGTTGCGAACAGACTTTAAACCCACATTCTCCTGTCCCAGCAAAAACTCTCATTGGGTGAAGTATCAAGTGACAGTAAATGCAAAATACTAGAGGGTGAATTTAGAACCATGCAGAATCTTCCTCCTCTTTTTCTTCCTCTGCAAAGAATTGGGATAGGGACCACAGAGAGAAAACATACCCGCAAAGATGATTATAATAATTATAATCAAAATATTCAAAGATATTTCACTTATCACAAACACATACACTGAGAAAGAGGAAAATACAAAAATCAAGCCAATTGAGTGACTACATTACTCAGGGGATAAGCTTGAGTAGAAAACACTGAGAGCCAAATCCAAAAAACTTCCCCTTTGAATTTTATCCCTATCTTGCTGATACTTCACTCATTTGCTCACCAAGCATACAGGAGCAGTAGCTGCAATCAGATTCAGTATTCACTCCTTATTTAGAAATCCACAGCTTCTAGCCATCATCTTTCCATGTTCCACCATCTTCATCTGTTATTTCACCAAGCAAATGCAACACTACCAGCCCATGATAGGTTTCCAACATGGGTGTCCTGCAATATCAGAGCAAAAGCTTGGCATCGGTACAAGCATAGGAGACCTGGGTTATGACCATCTTTGACAGTGAGGAAAGCTCACCCTTCAGGATGCCTCACCTCAATACCTATGCTTCCTGAGCCAATGCACATGTGAATGCTGGAGATGAAAGAGAAAGAAAAGATCTGAACATGCTCTCTCATGGAGCCTACATCACAAAAGGCACCTGATCAGGTAGATGTTGCACCAGGCACAATGGACCTGCAGTAAGCTAAACACAATTTGAGAGACTGGGAGATGAGACAGTGGAAAGCACATGCTTCACCTCATTGGCTCTTTTCACATGGAATTTTTCCATGCGAATGCGCAACTGGAGCATCGCATGATTGTGAGGAGTGATCTGCACGATGCACTCACAATCACACAATGCTCCAGGGCAGGGCAGGCGCTACTCGCACACTTTTTCATTTTCAGCTTTCAGCCGAAAATGGTGCACGCTTGCGCATTGCTCCAGGGCCCCACGCTCACTTGCCATGCGTGTGGAGACTCTGGAGCTGTGGTGGTTGTGCTTCCTGCCCCAGCGCAGCCTGGGAAATTCCCAGGCTGCGCTGCAGAAGGAAGAGGCGGGGCTCTCGTGCTATCTGCTCAGGACCAGGCAGCTCATGTGGAGCTGAAGCATAAGAGCCTGTCGCTGGAGGCTGCTTGTGAGATCCCCGCATCCCAGCGTCGAAAAAAGGTAATCTGCGGAAAAGGCCATTGTCACCACGGCACTTCTTCTGTTTCCAGGGATAAGAATAGGCAATTATTTCTTCAATTAATCTATACTGCTCTTTTTCCTCAATGTAAGACGCAATGTGGCTTACAATGTAGGCTTACACAAAACAGAAGAATGCAAAATACAAAAGTTAAGAGCAATTACATATGCAAACAAATTAAAAATATTGGACAAGGTCAAATTAAAAACATTGACCAAAAATCAGGAGACATATTGCTAGCATATAGCTATAATATGTTTCCTGATGCAATCTAACCAACTCCATGTTTCTCTGCTGCACCTCTCCAAGACAGTCAGTTATTGATGGAAAGTGAAGGAAGCAGCAGAGACGGTCCAACTATTTAGGAACACTGTGACAACCATCCTGAGGGACCTCTCAGTTCCTCCATCACTGAGATCACTCCACTAGCTCACACTGTTAAGTAGCAAGATGAGCAGTACACCAACAGAATCGCTATTCTGCCCTATTCAGGCAGTACAGACTAATTGGTTTTTGCACAGCTTTCATGTATGCAAGACCACGTGGCATTAAGATCTCATGTATAAAGCCTAGTCTCCCTTATTCAAACTCACTAAGACCCAGAAGACTTTAGGGCAGACACCTGGTGAGGGAGATAGAATCAGGTTAGATCACAACTCTGCCTTCTCACCCCAGCAGGCCTCACCTGTTGCTGTATAGAAAACTCAGGTGGAGAGAGTTGGAAGAGATTAGCTCCTCATGGCTTTACACAGCCAAGTTTCTATAATACGAACCAGGTTGGCCACACCCATCCAAGATGATTGCTGTTTTTCTGTTACTGACTTGGAATTGAGTAACCACATTTTTAGCCTGGTGACTTGTCGCCAAAACCACTTAGATGTTCTAAAGTGGTGGACAGTCTGGAGCAACCAGAACTCTGGCTTCCTCTGATCTCATAGTGGTCTCTCCACTCCATATCTCCCTTCTGCCCACTACTGTACTAATGATCATTCCCTGGCTTACTTACTTTTCCATGCTCTCTAAATAACACATCATTGACAATGGCAGGCCAGATTGTTGAAAGATCAAAAGCAAATACAAAAAGGAGACTCACCTTTTCCCTCATCCTTTCACCACCACCAAAGCAGCTTCCCCAAAGGGGCAGCTTCTTTTAGTGTCACTCCGTTTATTTTCATCCCTTCTGGCAGTGACGCTGTCTCCCCACGCAGAAGGCTTACATTCCCTTTCAAAATGGGACTGATGGTGATCTGGACACTTTGTCAACAACTGGCCCAGTACTTGATTGGCTTGTTCCTAGAAGAGATGGAGAAATTACATGTAGAAATCCACAAGGAGAGAGGCAGGAAGCCAAGCCAACAGGCAACAAGCAGTAGGCAGCAAGTTTTCTCTCTCCACTGGGTGATGATGGTGGTATTGCCTCTTTTTCCTCTCTCCTATTGTGCTGACTCTTAGCCAAAGAGAAGCTTAGATCAAACTTTGTTTGCTCGTTTTATCAGTGTTTCATCTCTGAAGGCCTCAGTTATACAAAGGAGCTTCTTTTCATTCATTGTACTGCAGAACAAATTCATCTCAAGTTCTATACTTCTCAGTTTTCAGTGAGGTAGTAACAGGTACCTCAGGATCAAATTACAAGTAATGTCAAAGTTGGGCAACCACAATTCTCTGTCTGTCCCCTGCCCCCCGCAAATGTGCCCTTCAGTAACTCTGTGTGTGGGAGGACATCTGGATCAGGAGCACAGCATGTTAAGCAAGGAAGTGTAATTTTCCCTTCCTGCCACTAGTATTTTGAAATCTCTTCAACACACCAGTTGAGGCAAACAAAAAAAGGCCTTTGTTGGTGAGAATTAGGCTATAATGTGTTGTGTGCTTAGTAATACCTGCTTTCTGCCTCACACAATCCTGTGGAGCTCATTGGCATTGGTATAACCAATTGGCAGGTACAGTTGAAAGCCTGTTAGCAACAAGTAGGTCAGTATGAACTTCCAACTATTGCCAGCCTCAAGCAGAACAACAGGCTGGCTAGCATGTCTGAAGGCAAAAGACCAGGTTAAATTGACATGTATCTATTATAGTAAAATACAACACAGTGGCCAAATTCTGCTCTTGGTTGCAACTGCCAAGATGATGTCAGTGAATCCTGCCAGCTGGACAAAATGCCGACTGTGCCTTTAAAAGAGATGATTTAAGGAGTTGGACAAGTGAAATTGGTCCATGTGGAGGTTTGCTGCAGGACCAGTTTTATGATGTGTAAAATCACTGAACAATAACTGTGGCAGTGCAGGATGCTTGTTCCGGAAATATTCAGCTTGACTTCGGCCAACTACCTGCCATCTTGTTGAGTGCTTGATTGAATGCTCCCCTGAGGATCATACTCAGCTACCATCTGAGTTGTGGGGATGTTTCACTGAAACTTGGTACAGGTAGCAAGATATAGTCTGGATCATATTCTTATGACACAAATCTGACTAATGAATATGTCATGCTCTTATCTTGTCATCTATTTACAAAGAACTCTTCACAGAACTGCCATTTTTATTTTCACCAACTATATACATGATTACACAAGAACAAATTGGGGAAGTTAAAATGCAACCACAAACACAGACATGAGGGAAGAAAAGATCAACATGGATGGTATACTCCCAGAAGTATTCTTCTGACCATCAGTGGGCTTCCTGGACTCATGAATATACAGGTGTTAAAAATGCGAATACATACATGCTAAAGTCTCCAAGAGTTTTTCCTGCAGAAATTGTTAAGTGTAAAACTGCCAGTAGCATTTGATGGCTCTGAAGTCAGTGGGGTGGTTGGGAATTTAACCCAGGTTTTAGACTGAACATTAAAGGAGCTATCCAATGTACTGAAGCTATTTGGCGAAGGTTTCCAATAAACCTGGAGTGGAGTGGACTTACAGCCGCACTGACATGATAGCTGTGACAAAGAACTTCACTTAGAAAGAATAGTCCCCTTATCACACAACATATTAAGCTGTATTCCAGGTCTCTATGCATCAAGAAGCCAAAACTCTTACCCATTTTGTACATTTTTTAAAAAAAGTCACACCAATATGTGACCTGCAACTGGTGACATTGGGAAGCAGCAGAATTCCAAACCGAAATGCTTATTAACATGCTGCTCACCTACATGCCAGTTACTGCTTACTGTGGCCTTTTTGTGTGTGTAAAAGTGACATATAAACAAATTAACCAATAAGTAGTAGGCAATGCTGATGTTGCTGTTTTGGGCATAAAACAACAGGATTGGGTTACTGGAGCACATACAGCTGTGGCTTCCTTTTCTCCAGAATGCCTTTTATAGCAGGGAGGTAGAGAGCTTGCTGTGTTATTAGATGCCACATATTTCTGGACTGATATTGTAAAGTACACTTTTTCAAGAAGAATGAATATGTTCTGAAGAAATGAGTGCTGGGCATGTTATAGCCAAGTTAAAAACCAGAATTCTGCTTGTACGGCATGCAGTCATGAATACTGTATCACATTAGCCCCAAACTGTTTTGCTTTTCTGTTCCCACAATGCTGCTACAGATAGCACACAATAGAAACTCGTGACTGATGATGGATGACTGGCATGCAACCAGCCACTATAGAAAGAGGTTACTGTGTTTGCTGAATAGTCTCATTAAGGAATAGCGGTGTATCCCTCTCATTGAACAGGAATAATAGCAAATACAAAATGAAGTTGGTTTTGTATGAGATAGAATTGTTTAGGGGGAAGAATTTGCTCTTTGGTCCCCATGTTGTAGAATTAGGGAGAGGAATTTGAAGAGTAGTGAGAAAGAAATAAAAACAAATGGCAAAGCTTGTCCACAATGTGTGTGTCTCTTCCCAAAGAAGTAACCACTAAAAGTCAACACAGTCAAGAGGATTTCATAGCTCCAGTGCCAAATATATCCATTTCTACACTGTTCTTTCCAACATGTCCCCAGCCTTTTAGTCCCTTGAAAAACTTTAGATGGATGGTGTTGGCTGTCTAAGATGAAGATACGAATCCATCATAAAAACAACACAATATTACAGTGTCCTTAAGGAGCTGTGTGATAGTGTAAGGACAGGTTAGAAGTGAAAGGAATCTGACACAACTTGGAATCTCACCTTCAACCTACTCTTCTCAGTTCTTTAGTTGCCAATAGATTTTAGTAAGTTTCCTGCCAGTAGTTATAATATCAGGCATTTTGAATAGGTTGCTCTTGAGGATGAGAAAAAAAGTCTAATTTGCATGAACCAAAATGTAGTTGTACTTCAATAACTGCACTTTTCCAAATTTTGCAGTGCAATGCAATGCAAAACTACATACAGTGAAATATGTAGTAGAGGAAAGTACACACAGAAATGAATATATTAGCCACAGCAGTATGCAAGAACATGTTATATTTGGAGAAACTGCTTGCAATAGAAGGGCCACAGAGATGGAGCTAGCCTAGCCTTTCTTGGCAGAGAGTTCCATAGTCTGGTATTAGTAACCAAGAATACTTTCTTGCCTGTTTCCATCCATTGCACCTCTGATATTGGTGGCAAACAGAGAAGGGAAGCGGTCGTCCCTCAAGACCAGTTCTGGAGTTAAGGGCTCAAAACCATGAATTTTGTTTTGAACAGATGCTTGTTCCTGTTTTTCCATACTTTTTCATAATCATTATATGACTAATTGGGAGCCAATGTCGTGTAGTGGCCTAAATGCCAGACTAGGCTTCTGGGAAACCAGAGTGTGAATCCCCTGTGAGCCATGGAAGCCCACTGAGTGACTTTAGGCAAGTCACACTCTCTCAGCCTCAGAAGGGGCAATGACAAAGCTCCTCTGAATATATCTCACCAAGAAAACCATGAGATGGAGCACTTTAGAGTTGCCATAAGTTGGAAATGACTTGAAGGTACACAACCACAATGACAAATATAACTACTCACAATTAATATGATATAATGTTAATTTTAATAGGAATATTGCTGTCATTTAAAGTCACTGGAGTCCTGAAAGCAGACTGGAAGAGATTGGCTCCCAATGAAAGTACCATGAAAGTCACTGAGTCTCCTTTAATATGTACTGAAACTTCATTGTTTGCCAGTTTTTCCTTGGACAGCAGTTAACACATACAAAGGGAGCTGGACAAATATTCTTTGATGGAAACTCCTGGACTCTTGGAAGGCTTCAACATGGTACTTGAGCTGGGAAAGGCACATAGTCTACTGACAAGACTTATCTATTATTTTCCTATTACAAGGTACACTGCAGCTTGTATTGTAGAACAAGCCCCAAATGTAATTGAATTCCTGGCCTTTCTTTCTCTCTCTCTTTCTCTCTCTCTTTCTCAGTCCACCCCTCCCCCTTTCCAGGAAATTGTAGATTCCTCTCTGGCACTATCTGCACAAACTTGATTATTGTGCAGCAATTCATGTGCATTGGATTTAAACCCAAATGTGTTGAAGTTGTAAAAGTAACAATCATATAAATTATTCAAGCAGCCCCTTGATTCAACTTGCAGTTTTGCTGGCGGTGGCTTACAGAGCTCAGTTGTCAAGGCAAGTGAGCAATCGAAGGCAGTCGTTTACTGAGCATCAGGGATACTACAGTGGCTGAAAGAGGAGCTAACAAGGTTGGGCAGATATTTAGAGCACTGAATCAGTGGCTGGAAACGCTCCAGTGTGCGTGTGCAGCACCAAATGTCACTGAACTCATTCAAATGTGCATTTTCTCTCTCTTTCCCACCCTCTTTCCTGTATTCTTGCTCTCCCAGTTAAAAGAAACTGAACATCACACAACAAAAGGCTCTCTAAAAGGCAATGTATTGCTTATAGGGTAGAGTTTCTGGATATGCTGCAGAAAGCAACAAGTTTCCAGTTTCTAAAGCTTTGGACACGAAGGTTGTTGTGGTAATTTTAAAATCATGTCATAACTTTCTCTCATTTTATTAATTTACTTTTTATTTTATATAAAGTATAAATTTGATATAAAATATGAATTTATTTTGTATTTTATTGATTTTATATTTTTATATTTTTCATAATGTTTATATTCTGCCATTCAGTTCAGAAAAAAAAAAGATGATCCTTCAGGGTGCTTACAAAAATGACAAACACAATTAACACAGATGAAGGAGTAAAATACAGTGCCTGTCACACTGGGACCCATTTTTTCTTCAGGGGCCCCGGCTTGGCTTAAGGGTCCAGGATGGAGGGTTAGGATCTGTGACCCCACAGGAGGGAGAGAATCTAGGGGGCCCCTCAACAGGGTTGAGTCCCTTCCTCATCTGGTAGGATGGAAAAGAAAGGTGTAGGGTAAGGTGGGCAGGCAAAGGGCGGATGGTTGAAGTGAGCAAGGCCAAAAGCAGCAGATCTGGATAACAAAACATTTCTAAAATAATTGTAACTGTGCATTGTGTTGTATAATTCCACTGGATACTGTATTTACAATACTTCAAAATGTTCTTGAAATGTACTTGATGTGTTTATATATACTGAAAACTGACAGAATAAATGAATATTGGAAGTGAAGAAGAGGAGGGGGAAGAAGAAAGTGCCAAAAATAAGAATTAAAAGTGTTCTCTCTCTCCCTCTTTTTTATAAAATAAAAGCCTCAATAACTATTAAGTTTCCCAAGATGTCCCCACTTAATCAGGAGATAAACTCAATTCAAGGAACAGATATTCGTAGAATTCACTGTAGATGTCTGCTTGATTCCTACAGGATATCAGCATAGATTCCAGAAAAGCCTCTTTGGGGATAGGCTCAGTACACAAACCCAGGTCTTATTACCTTGTCACATTCTAGTGCAGAGGTGGGAACTGCGAACACAAAGGCCATTTTCTTCCCCCAACACACTCCACCACAAAAAAATTGGCCCCAAAGACAAAGGATTGCACCTTAAGAGGACGTGAGAATGCAGAATTTGCTGTTAAATTGCTGCCTGGCCCACATCAGAAAAAGGTCTGAAGCAGATTGAGAAAAGGAAGTGATCAGAATGTTGCTATTGTTTTGGACAAACGATGGTATATGACCTCCAGCCACCCTGTGTTGAGAGTGGCAACTTTGGCATGCCTGTAGTAGTTGCTATTTTGCATCTCTCTTTGTGAGAGTTTAAACATAGCATGTATTCATTCAGTTTCCTCTTTGTTGTCTTAGCTACATCCCTTCTCTTTCTGCATTAATTATTGTGCAGTCAGTTAGTTTCAGTCTGTTTCCATTTTGTAGTAAGTAGTTCTCTCTCAGCTGCAAACCCCAGGATCCCATAGGACGTTAAAAGTGGAATCATAGCGCCATAACATCCTAGTGCGGAAATGGCCCAAGAAATGGAACCCATGATGGAGCTAGACAAAGGAAGACGCAGCATATGGGTTGTCATGGACAGGAATCAAATTTAGGCAAATTTCAATGGTGATCTCATCCTTACATTGTGTTACAAGTTGGAATGAAGTGTGTATATCTCATTATAGAGCATATTCAAGTGCACAGACTAGCAAAGGTTGAGGGGAAGAGCAACTGTATCTATCAGCATGTTTTTTGCAGATTATTTTTCTTCATTTGATCTTAACCTATTTTTTTAAAAAAACTATTGTTAGTCTACTTCATGGGATAACAGTATTTGCTCTTTGTATTTAGTCCTGGCCATTCTTAAGCTTTTGAATTATGAAGCATTTTGAATCTGTTATCAAGATACAAATGGTAATAATAAAAAATAAATAAAAGTTGCTATGGGATCACCCCAAAGGTCAATGAGAGGGCATCATAAAGGTGAACTTGAACTTGCAGAGGACTCTATTCCAACAATCAACCACGGACCTAACTTGATGCAATAGCAGAAGTTCTGTGTATCACACAGAAAGAATCAGTGGGAGTGTTGGTGAGGTAACTAGTGTTGTAAAAGGAAAGGGAGCATGTAGATGAAGGAAGCAGAACTTATTTCACTTCTTTTGCTTAGATCTTTACAGACCATTATTCCAAGCCCCACTCATAATAAGTATAAGAACAGTATTAAAAATAGTTTTAAAAAGGGGTTTCCTGATTATTGGGAAACACTGAGGAGCAGAATCCTAGACAAGTGAGAATATTTGCAGTGCAGGACTTATTCTGTGTGAAAACTACATCTGTGTGTGTGTGTGTGTGCAGGAAAATAATATTTCTTCATAGAAAACAAGGGATTCTTTTGTGTGTGCAAAAAATGTCATGTTTCTGTGCCAAAAATCCCACTATTTTTTTTTTTTTTGCACAGAATGAATATGAATAGTCCTTGAATAGTCCTTGAACACTGTGCAGTTTTCAATGACTTTCTTGCAGTGAGGAGAAAAAAATAGTAAAAGAATTTATTCTTACCTGCAAGAATAAAATACAAGATTTTATATTCCTAATTGGATAGCCTCCACTATTGGAATCCTGTCTGGGACAGAAAAATACCTAGGAAAGACTTGAGGAAGTGAGTTGTGGACAGAAAGAAGATTCTGCACTCTTGGCTATAAATGGAAAAGAATGTCGATAGTTTCAAACTCTTTGCCAAAATTATCCATTTTTGTGGGTTGCCCTCCATATTATAGTAATGGGATATGTAGTAGGTTTTGAATTAACAGCTTGCTTGTAACAAAGGTATGGGAACCAGAGACCATTAGGTAAACAAAAGGCTAGGAATGTACTGATAAGCGCTGCCAGGCTTTCACGGCTTCAAGGTCCCTTGCGAGAGGGAGGAAAACGTCTTGGTATTTTATGCTTTTGAATTTGCTAATTGCCTTTAGTTCCTTCACTGAAGTCCTGCATGATGTATCTCACTCAAAATAAATAGTGTTTATGCACTGCACTATTTGTGTGTGTGGATTCAGTTCCTGACAATTTTGCACCTCTCAACACTCACTATGAGACAAAGTAGGCCTTGTCTTAGAAAACTGCACATTTGGAAGACTTTTAGTACATTTTGTATACATGTAATCATGCAAAAAATTAAAAAGATAAATGTCCAAGAATGCTTACAATTGATAATGCACTTAAGTCAATGAAGAAAATGTGCCCCAAAATATGTATATTGGAGAAAATGCATATAGAAAATAGATATGAATTTGCATGTGAATTTCAAGAAGGAAAAATAAATTATAGAACCAGATACAAGCAAAAGATGAGGCAGGAATGCAGGTAGGGATTTGGAGAAATACAGTGAAAAGAAGACTGATAATGTCTCACCTCTCTAGTTTTCTTGACCCACCCTTGCATTTCAAAGCAGACACCCACGGGGTGTGTGTGTGTAGGTCTTCACATCCTTCATCCTTGTGCGCAAAGACATATAGTCCTCATATCTCTGTGCAGTATTATCCCAATATTTGCAGTTTGAAAAATCTTTAATGGAATTATTCTGTACAGAAATATACATGGTTTTTCTGTGCAGTGCTTTCTGTGCAAACCTTCATCTCATTTTGCAGAAAAAACCCACATTTTATTTTGCACAGAAAAATTTCCAAAAAGAATTCCCAAATTAAAAAGAATCTTCCTCATTGCTCTAGTCTTCTCTTAGATGTTTCCTCAAACATCAGAAAACTGATTATTCTGCAAGAAAATTGCCAATAGGAAATATTCTTTCCATCCCTAATTCACAAAGTTTGACTAAGATGTGGGTGGTGGATTGTACCTTCCATGTCAACAGGACAGTAGGCCCACTCAGTGTTTTAGTGCAGATTTTGAAAGAGCTATCCAAGGTACTCTATCTCTCAAACAATTTCACCACCATGTGTCGTTATTTTAATCTGCAAATTAAACCTGAAATAGTTTGACCGCTCTATTAACATGAAAGCCACCAGCTGCAAGGTGGTCAAGCAGAAACAGAGGTACCTCAGTGAAAACTCTGTTACCCAATGGTGGGTACATCTGGAAAGTTTTTCTTCCTCCTATATTTGAAGTTTGCAAACTTTGGGTATCTTCTGGAAAAAATTAACTGAAACAAACTTTTCATACATTATTATAGTTGGGCAAATATGTCATCTTCACATTCTTTCATGCTTACATTTTATGAATTCTGGCAACTTTTGATTTAAGAAAACACATATCAGACAATATTCTCCCCATTGCTACTGTGAGGTCCTAGCTCAAATTTAAAGCTAATGATACTCTTCCACAGCATCATTTTAAAACAGCATCCAAATGTGACTTCTCCCTTCTAATTCAAATATTGACACTCCTTTCTTTCTAGATGATCAAGTTTTTTGCAAGTACAAATACACAGAACTGCTGTCATCGAAGTTTAACAGTAATTTCAATATGCATGCTGCAAAGTTCTTTCTAAGTGGAAGAATGAGACATTGAATGCAACTATTAGAACAAAGAAGTGTTCATCTCATGGTGCATCAAATTCTGCTCGACAATTGCTTTAATGTCATTCAGTATCCCTTGTGTCTCTGAAAATATAAGATGAACTGGGTACAGATCTGTGCTGAGAGTGAAGGAAGGTCTGTTGACTTTCAGTCACAAAACAAGGAATTCCTCCAGCTACTTCTAGTATTTGTTATGTGAGGGTAGCTTAATTTGAAGTAGCCTGGGGTCTCTTTGAACATATGCTCCAGATTTGGGAACATTTGCTTATTTATTGGAAGAGGACTTTATGTGGAAGCCAGATGCTCAGCTGTAGGGGACATTTTGAGGAACATCTGCTGATACTCAGTCACCTCCAGCAAGGCCAAGATGCACCCCCCTGCACATTCATCTTAACCCAGCTCTTGCTCCTACTTCACAGTGAGTTATTATCCACAAATGGAACTCTGATGCCTTCTCTTTGGAAAACTAAAGTAACCACTATGCTAAATATGGTATTAAATAGGATGGGGATGTATAGGCATCTACATCTAGAGGATCAAGAAATCCTTGGGAGGAAACAAGGAATGGATTCTTACAAGAAAGGACTTCTGAATTTGGTTCTGATCCTGATTGCCAATTCCTGGGCTGATCATGTGCCTCAAGTCATCCAGTTACTTTATCTTTAGCATAAGGCCACTCAACTTAGCTACTATGGTGCACACAGCTCCCATTGGTGGATCTCAGTATTTTTTGAGTGGGTGGGTGGAAACAAAAACAGATGAAGTGGATTTCACAAGCATGAAGTCTACTTACTCTTGATTAGAATAGGATAGCCCCACCATAAATACTGGTTTTTTTTAAAAAAATATATAAATCATGTCATCATCTGAATATGTATTCAAGGTGATATCCATAAAAATGTTCAAATTTTAATACATTATATATATATATATATATACACACACACATATATATATATATTTTAAAGCTTTTGCTACATAGCAAAACAGAGAGGGATGAAAATACAAGACCTAAAATATCTTAGATACTTGAGTGAACACAGGGAAAAAATAACCCGGTGCTGGAAGAAATATTGTATCATACTTATTCCTCTTCTCTGGCAAGCCAGAATTCCCAAGGGGAGATTGCTTATCCTGATTTGGTTTGCTTTAGGAGGTCATGCTCTGGTTTATGGCCTTCTCTAATATTTGTGTTTATCACAGTATGTTTAAGCAATGCCTCCACCTGTCTGTAGCCTGTAAACTGCAACAAGTATCCTTGACTGACAAGAATCTCTCCGCTTCAGGACTTATTCTGTGCAAAATTTGCATATGATGTCTTTTTCACAGAAAATAGCATTTGCACAGAAAATCTGCATTCTTGTGCAGAAAATAACTTTTTTTCCCCAAAGAAAGATGTTTTAATGTACAGAAAATGTTGTTTCTCGCACAAAAATGCTGTTTTCTTCACAGGAAACACTCATACAATTTTTGCACAGGATAGGTCCCCAGCTATAGCATTTTCTGATCAGGAAACAGCATTTTCTATACATAAAATAATACTTCTTCAGAAAAAAATGCTGTTTTCTGTTGATTTGGCATAGAATAACGTGATTTCAGAGGAAAAGAAGAAGATGCAGGAACAGTCCATCATGCCTAGACCCACAAGCAAATGAAACACCCTCCCTCCATGTTCTAACTGCCATTGCTCTGGCCTTGGGAGTAAAGAGTAGCCAGTACATGATGTACTTAATCTTCTCCCCCACTGCCATCCCCTTTTCCTCACGTGTCTTATTTAGATTGCAAGCCTGAAGGCAGGGAACTGTAAAATTAACAATATGTAAGTAACAATATGGGAGCCTTTTTGCTCAAGTGCAATGTGTAAATACTCCAAATAAATAAATATGAAGTCCTAAACTGCCAGTAGTCTTTGAAACCTGCACAGTTTTTGAAGCAGGACAGAAGTTGCAATTTTTTACTTTTTGCTTCCTTTAAGAACAAAATTAGCAAAGACTTAAATCCTTTACACAGGACATTTCTGCACTACACTGTTATGGTGCTATTATTCCACTTTCAACATCCTCTGGAATCCTGGGGTTTGCAGTTTAGGGAAGGGCATTTAGAATTTTCAGCCAGAGAGCTCTTTGGCCTCAGTAAACTACAAACCCCAGAATTCCACAGGATGTTGAAAGTGGAATAATAGCACTACAGCCGTATAGGATGGAAATGACCATAAGGGGTCTCTTTCACTTGTTCAGATGAACATTCAGAAGGATGGCATATTCACAGTGGAGACAAGCAAAGGTTGCCATCTTGGTGCTCCCCCCATCATCAAATGTGGAGATGGAATCATCTAAAGAGGACTCTGAAGTTTCTGCAACCAGGTGATGGAGACTGGGTGTTAGGAATTCAATAGGTAGGTTCTGCTCTATTAACCAAGAACAGCAGGTAAGAGTACTTCCCTTTCTGTTTTAATGATTGCAACTTTGAGTTTCTGTGGATAGAAACAATGGAAGAGGTATGATATATAGGACAGCATGAACATATCTTGTACTACTGCTATGGACTGTTGTTACTGTGCTTACTCATTTTAGTGGCTAGTGGTAGTAGGTATTATGCCAGATGCAGGATTAAACTTTCCCATGCGTAAAAGCCTTGCAATTTACACTAATGAGCCAGGGAGTGAGTAGATATTAAGAGATGACATATCAGTAGTCCAGATGGGTAACAAAGAGTGAGTGCTGCCTCTGCTTAGACTTTCTCCGGTTATGATTTCTCTCTCAGATATTTCTTACAAGAAAATGTTAAGTCTTGCCTTGGGATGGGGATACTTGTTATAGAAGCACCCTGGGCCAGGCCGCACAACATACTAGTTTTATTTTGTAAAGGAGCAACAATGAATAATCTATAAAAAGGGCCATTGCAGGTTTTTCTAAGAAACTTGGAGAATCAGTTTCATCTCTGAATGGAACTAACGAGATGGAAGCAGTGCCTATCTCTCTGCATCTCTAATAGGACAGTTAATGATTGTAGAAATTGATACTGACAGAGAGGGTCAAAATCAGAACTTGTAAGATCACCAGACTGGCATTTCCTATAAGGATACAGCTAACAACAGCAGCACCATCAACAAAGTACATCCTGGATGAAGTTTAAGTTAAACTAGCATTTAAAACTATTTATTCATACTGCTTTTTTGTTTTTCATTTTTCTTCCTCCTTTCAATCACACTTGAGAAAGAGGTGGGCATTCATCCTACTTTACATGGGGCACTTCTCCATTTAAAGGGCTTCCTAATACAAAAGTTAATATATAGCCATTCTGACTAGCAGCTACTTCTGTCCTTTTTTCTCCATGACTTTGGCCCTTTCCTCACAAGGCAAGTGAATTGCTCCGTGCTGTTACTTACCGGCTCTTCTTGGGTCCAAAGTAACGCAGACTTTCCCTTGAGCCCTTCCACAGGGCTCCTCCATTAGTGCAGGGTGAACCGGAGCAGTGCGGGGTCTGTAGATCCGCACTGCTCCGGCTGAAAATAGCGGCTTCCTGTGGCTTCCAGCTCAAAATGGTGGCTTCCAGTGTCTTTGTGGGAGTGGACCAACTGCTGATGCTGGCCACACCCACAGCCCGCCCTCCGCTGATCGCAGGCTTGCATTGGTGTGAGCCTGCGCATCTGCACAGGTAAGTAGGAACGCAATAGCGCACTCCAGAAAATGTAAAGACTGCATTTTTCCGGTCTTTACTTAGCATGCTGGAGGACCACTTGGGGGTTAAATATTCCGCACCTAGTCCAATCCAAGGTGTGGACAACCTCCGTGCCAGGACGCCTTGGCCCGTTTTAACTGCCTCATGCGGAAAGGGCCTTTGTCCAGGTTGGGAGCCACAGTTGAGCTATATACTGTGAAAACAAATGCTTATCATGGAGTCATAGAATCTTATTGTTGGAAAGACAACAAGAGCCATCTGATCTAACGTCTGTGCCGTACAGGTATACACAACATACAGCTAAAGAACTCCTAAAAAGATGTCTTTCCAACCTCTGTTTAAAGACTTCAAAAGATGAAGATTCCATTCCACTGCTGAAGTAAAAAAAAGTTCTCCCTAATGTTTGGGTGGAATCTCTTTTCTTGTAATTTGAATCCATGGTTCATGTTCTAGTCTTTGGAGCAGCAGAAAAAAAAAAGCTTGCTCCTTTTTCCATATGACATGGCTTCACTTATATAAACATAGCCATCATGCTACTTCTCAGTCTTCTCTTCTCCAGGCTAAACATACCAAGCTCTCTAAATCATTACTCATAAGGCTTGTTTTCCAGACCTTTGATAATCTTGGACACTCTTCTCTAGACACATTCCAGTTTGTCAATCTTCTTCTTGAACTGTGACGCCCAGAACTGGACATAGTATTCTGAGTGTGGTCTGAACAAAGCGAAATAGAGTGGCAGTATCGCTTCCCTTGAACTGGACACTGTAGTGTTGCCTCCTTGGTAAACCCAGTCCCGGGGTCTACAACTTTGATATAAAATTAATCTAACCCACCAGAGAGGTCACTCAAATGTGCACATAGGCAATAATGGTCGTAGAATCAAAAGAACTAGATCAAGCCAGTAAAATCCCCAGTCACGTAGCAACAGGAGACCTCATGTTGTGGTAACCCATGGTGGACAAAAGGTCCTTAACCTTTAAGAAGTTCACTTGAAAGGAATAAAAGTGTTCCCAGAAAATTGGGCACTGGAAGCAATAAAACCTTATCAACTCCATCTCCAGAAACTCACACCACAGCCTCAAAGTGGAGGAAGATCCTGTTATTTAGATGACACTTTGTTATCTTCCGAGAAATGCCAGGTGTGGAGTTGTTTTTCTTATTCTGTCCCTGTTTGTTTTCCCTGGGAAAAGATTTGCCTTCAGAGCAAATTTTTCCTACAAATAGTCCCTGTTTTGGGGCAGTTAGGCAGGAGAGATCAAGGCAAGGAGAGGAAGGCGATGCAATGATTATGATGCCTCCCGGTCATACCAACTGACCGGTCCCTCCTCCCTACAGCTACACATCTCTTCAGCGTCTCTTCACTGAGTTGCTGTTCAATCGCTGCTTCCCGGACCAAAGGAATTCAGGAGGAAGTGCAGTATTACCCAAGCTGCAAATCCCTCAACAATCTCTCTACCTTATTTCCATTCTTTATTTCTGTTAGCCCTTGGATGTGTGTGTGCGCATGTGCATGAGTGCGAACTATTACTATTCAATAAATTCATTCATTGGACCTTTTTGTGTGATTTCTGACTGAGCCTGACCCCGTAAACATAGGGTTAAAGACCCTTAATTACCCTGCCCTCTTTGCATTGCTAAAGCAGTGCTCTTAGTTAATCTTCCCCACAAGTGACTATTCTGACAGGCATTGGGAATCCCCTAAGGGACCCCCAGCAAGCAGGGTAACAGTAGTCCTCTTGATGCAGCCCAGAACTGCATGGGCTTTTTTTGACTATCACATCACACTTCTTTCACCTGTTTTGAATCTCCCATTCTTCAGCTTCTGTTCTTTCTGGCACCTTTTTCAGCTGTATACTATCCTTTTTCAGGTGTTATGACCAGACAGTATTCGACATGTGGTTCCATCATACACTTGCTTAAGGGCAGAATAATACTGACAAGAAGACCAAGATCCAACAGCAGACAAACAGCCACAATGTTATGACCATGCTCTGTCCCCTGAACCCTGATCTGAACCCTGAAACTCACCTTAAAATCCAACTGGTTGCACTGAGGGAGGGAGTTCTATGATGATGGCAAGTGAGGTGCTGAAGGATGATGTGTCCAAACCGCTCCTGCTAGCAAACAGCAGTGTGAGGAGCAGAAACAGGAACTCCTGAGTGGTTCTATCACAACTCTTTGGTCCACCACAGCTCCCTGGTAGGAGGGGCTGGATGCATCATCTTTCAGCAACCTGCTCACCAGTGCTACAGAAGTAGGTCCCTTGGTGTGGGTGACTGGATTTTAAGGAGAGTTTAGAGGGCATCGTACAATGGTAACATGATCATAAATGTGAACAGGAAACAGTTACAAGGTCATAAATCTGACTGAAGACATTGTAACTAATAGGATACTAGTTGAAGTTTCTAATTATGTCAAACATGAAATTTACTTTTTCTGTTTTCTATAGCAACCATAACATTTTCATTGGCATCACAACCCAAACATTTCTGTTTTGGTCAATCACCATGACTATTGAATTTGCTCAAAAATTTTTGCTTATGGATTTTTTTCAAGAGTCTTTTGTAAACCTAAGTAAACACAGTCTACTGGATGAAATGTTTACTGACACTCTCAAAGACGTCTAAACAGTGAAACAGAAATTAGCTTTGCAAAAGATGTGCTGTTGCTTTTGCAACAGAGCATTTCTTTCTGTATTGTCAATAACAAGGTTTTCATGAGTTTACTCATAACAAAGCTTACCAGCCTGTAATTTAGAGAATTTTCCTCTTTTGAGGTCAAATATGACTACGTTGGAGTTCCTGGCACTTTCCCACTTCCATATGAATTAAATCTTAAAGGGCTGTGGTCACTGTTTCCAACTGCTTCAACAGTGCTCATGTTTCATACTAGATCATAGGTTGTATCACTTGGAGATACATTCAAAGTTGCCTCTTTTCTAATTGATTTTGCGTCACAAGGGGAGGAAGGGATGTTAAGCAGCAGAGGTCTAGTTCCATCCTGGTTCAAATTCAGTCTGTATGTTTTCTGTACAGACCAAGTTTGTTTCAAAATGTTGCCCAGTCCTTAACAAATGTAAAGTTCTCCTCTCTACATCACTATAGAGATTCACCAGCTTTGCCTGACAAACTGGCCATTTTGTGGAAAAGGTACATTCCAGGAAAATGTTTCATTTTGGCAGTCCTGGCTTGAATACTGTCCCTAGCAATGTGTATTTGGCTTTCAAGGCTTTACAACTACATATTTCCATATCACCAATACAGATGTGCACTATGACCCTTGACACTACTCTGTCTAGACGAGGGCTTGGCAAAGTGTGGATACACCCAAACAAGGGCTAGACTCCCCATGCATCTTGTTTTAGTAAAGGAGTGTAACTTAGAGAAAGCAGAACTGATTTCTCCCACTCTTGATTGGTGCACTACTGTTGAATTTTGGCAGTGGGAAACTAAAACTGGCCCCTGGCTCTCGGAAAGATCCCCATGCAGTATATGCCTAGTGGTTCCTATGTCAGTGGGAAGGAAAATCCACTTTGGATTTTAGTCTGATCATTAAATGATCTTTAAATGGTGCTAAATCTAACCCCCCCCAATAGATCCAGCACCTGATATAGCTTCTTTAACATTTGCACTAAAACCCAGAGAAGATTCATTACCCCACTGAAATGGGAGCTAACAGCCACCATTGTGTCCATTTCTAGGTTAGGGCTTTTCTCTGCAGTGCTCTAACATCCATGCTTCCCTCTTAGATTCCAAGCTATTGTGCCTCCCTCCCTGGCTGCCTCTTGGTGACTCCTGATACTAAGGAACATGCAAGGGTGGGAGACGTTTTGAGGTGCAGTTCCTACTTCCAGTCATGGCACATAACTTCTAGTTATTTTCTCAAGAGATTCCTGCTAAGACAGCGAGAAGGGATGTGGCTTTGGGCATGTTCTGAGCTCCAGGTGAAATGGCATCGTGGGCCATGTCTGGACTCTTTTCCACCCCTGGTAAAATGGATAAAGTAGCCCTTTAGTTCCATACAGTAATAATAGATAAAATGAATAGATAAAATGAACTATGAGAATGTGATTAAATATGGGCTAACATGGGCTATTTGTTGTTAATTGCTGTAAAGTCAGCATCAACTTCTGGTGATCCTATGAATGAAAGCTGGAAGACATTTTTTCCTCAACAGACCTATTTGGGTCCTGCAGACTCAAGTCTGTGGCTGATTGAGGCTATCAACTTCTTTTTTTCCTACTGTCTTGTACTTTACCAAGCATTATCACCTTTTCTAGTGAACTATATCATTTCATGATCTGCCCGAAGTACAATAGTCTCAGTTTGGTCATTTTTGTTTCTAAGGAGACTTCCAGTCTTAGATCCATTTATTGGTCATTTTGGCAGATCAGGGTATCTGCAGAATTCTCCTCCAGCATCATATTTCAAATCAGCAGATTCTCTTCCTTTCCACCTTTTTCACTGTCCAACTTTCATAACCATACATAGAAATCAGAAATACTGTGACATGGATAATCCTGACTTTCATATTCATTGATAATGTAGTTACATTTGAGGATCATGTCTAGTTCATTCATAGCTGTCTTTCCAAGTCCTAATCTCCTCCTGATTTCTTGATTACAGTCTCCATTTTTGATTTGTGGCAGACCCAAAGTATAGAAAGTCTTAGACTATTTCAACATCTTTGTCATCCACTTTAAAGTTACGTAAATCATCTGTGGTCATTATTTTTGTTTTCTTAATCCAGCCTGCTATAGCTGTAGCATGCTTTCAATTTATGCATAAACTAGCAGTGGTTTAAAAACACACACACACACACACACACACACACCAAAAATGCATGCTACCTTTGTCCCTTATGAAAATAATCAGTGCAGATATCACAGTGTTCAGTCTCTAGTTTGCTGTCGATAGTGTGCGCTGGTTGGGAGGCATGGATGTATTTTGGTATTCTGACTGCTAGTACATCGCAGTAACAACTGTTTCCCAGTCTCATAGTCTGACAATCCTTATAATAATCCTGAGTATATTAATATCAGTGTGAGAATCTTACAAAAGCACACAGACCCCCCTTTTCCTTCTCTCTGTTGACAACTATTGTTGTTATTTTGAGCTCTGCATTTCTCTGTCTCATTTCTTTGTGCCTCTCAGTGCCCAATGCATTCTTGCTCCCAAGAGAATGCTATTAGGTAGAGCTTATTTCTGTTTTTTTGTTTTAAAATATTCTGGGCCATGATTTCAATTACCACAAGACTTAAGCAGTTTTAAAGCACACTGGGGGCGATAAGGGGCTAAGTTTGAAAACAAAGAAGCATCCCTCTCTTCTAGACACAAGAAGGTCAGGAGGAGCTTCTCAGCGTCCTGATATTTCAAGCTTGGAATTCCATGACAGCCATTATATTTTACTTGCTTACTGCAGAGCAATCAAATCAGCGCTGCAGTCATTTGGGTGCAGTAATTAGATATACAACTATCCCAAGCCTCTTCCTTCTCCCTTGAAAGCTTTTCTCTTCAATATATGTTTATTACATAATTAGCACTGCGCTAGCTGGATTTCGTGTTTATTTCTCAGCCACAAAGACTATTAAGCACCCATTCACACAGACAAGTAAGGAGAGGGGAAGATACAGAAACTGTGTTGGAAGAGGAGAGAAAGAGAGATCCTGAGAGCAGAATTTCAGAATATGTTGATCTAGAGATATACGGCTGCTTTTAAAATGACTTTCTTGATACTGCGCACCCTTTCTCTTGATATGAGAAACCCCTGGGGCATCTCTGCTTTCCTAGTTCATTTGAATGCCTGCCATCAGTAGATAGGGGTGACTGTGTGTGTGTGTTTTAAATGGCACTGTGTTTCAGAAACGGGGAAAAGAGAAAGCACATGCAGAGAGTGATATAAAATGGAATACTCATTCACTCATTCTGTAGCTTGAGGAGATGAGTTATATGCCCTGGGATGGAATTTTGGCTTCTTTTCTTGTCCAATTATTTTTTTCCCACACACTTCAGGAAAAAGACTGTTTGTCTAGCAAATGCATGTTGTCAAGCTGCAGTTCCCGGGCAGGACTTCAGATTCTTAAACGATCTATGTTCCAGGTCAACAGCCATGTCACTCTTATAAAAACATATTCTTGTTTCTAATCAGCTTTTTGTTGCTTTGGATGAGAGGAAAAAATGTACTTCTTACCCAGGTATAATAAAATGGTGGGAAAGGCATCATTATCTTTTATAACCATCCCCTTTTTGTTTTGTTTTCACCTCCTTTCCAAGAGATTCTAGGCTTCCATTAAAAAAAAAAAAAAGCACTGTCTTTGCAATTTCCCTGCCAAAAAAAGTGAAAAGCAAGTTCACTCTGTAATGTGACCCCATAAGATGGCTGCCCTATATTTTGCCTTCATATTCCTCCAAAACCATCTGAAGGGATTCCAAGGTGACATCCAACACACCCTGGCACAGCAAACACTTTAATTAGTCTAATGGTTAGCCAAGAAAAGGAGGGGTGGAAAGGAGAAAAATGCCCACATATCCTTTATGGGTCAAGTCAGGAGAGAAAACATACCCTGAACTCTGAATGAACCTATTTCTCTCTCTCTCTCCCTCTCTCCCTCCCTCTTGCAACCAAGGCTGTTTGAACTTCAGCACTGCCTCCTCATGGGAGTCTGACCTTTTAAGAAAGCAAATTGTTCATTGCCAAACCAGAAGATTTTGGACGGCTCTTTAACTCTCTTTGCTTAGCCATTTTAGGTTTTCAAGAAATGCTGCTGCCTGTGGTACTTCCCACAATGTAATGTTCCCTATGTCCCTAGTTTTACTACACAACAATTAATTGTGCAAGGGACCCGGTAGGGGGCACTCTTACCTCTAAGCAGGGTTTGGATTGACAAGAAACTCCTAGTAGGTTGCATCTCAGTCTGGCGAGTGAGCCAGCCAGCAAGTGAGCACAATGCATTTCTATTATGATAAAACAAGAGTGATTGTTGCAGAACAGTCCTGATCAGATCCTTGAATTAGCGGCCGTTATCCTCCTTTCTTCCAAATGTCTCTTTATTTCACTGCTTTGCAACCAGTTCTGAAGGGACAAGCATACATAAAATCGTGTATATGTGTGCCTCTGTGCTTGAAAGTGAGGATTCAGATCTCTTTTCTCTCGTCTGAAGAGGGTATACTGATGTGCATATCTGACCATCTGTATGCTGTCTTTAAAATATTGTATGTCTTCTTTAGCACTGAAAATTACCAGTGCTTGGGGTGTATGATGCTAATCAAGAATCAAATATAATTCTTCTGGGTTTTTTTTTTTTTTTTGTGATTTCAGCACTTATCTGAGACACAAAAGACAGAGAACTCTTAGCACGGATTTGGTGGGAGTATTTATTTATTTATTTTGTACTAGTGGAGCCCTGATAAGATCAATATAAAGGTCACATTCATATACATTCACCCCTTTGTGATTACAGCTTTAAATGAAGACTTCCCTTTGTGAACAGGCCTTCACAAATATCACATAGACCGGATTTCAATCTCTATTCACACCATCTAAAACACAGTGGCCATTTCTGCACTAGACAGTGATAGCACTATTATTCCACTTTCAATATCCTATGGAATCCTGAGGTCTGCAGTTTAGGGACTAAACTACAAACTACAAACCCCAGGATTCCATAGGATATTGAAAGTGGAATAATAGCACTATAACAGTCTAGTGTGGAAATGGCCAGTGCCTCTCAATTAGCTGATGAAAGTTAGCCACAAATAATCAAATATAGGATGTTTTTAAAGAAAGAGCTTTTAAGAGGATGCTGTATTGTTTTAATTGTACTGTGTTACAACCGGCGTGGTGTAGTGGTTTGAGCTTTGGCCGGCAACCCTGGAGCCCAGAGTTTGATTCCCTGCTCTACCATGGAAACCCACTGGGAGACCTTGGATGTGTCACACACTCTCAGCCTCCAGAAAGCCCCATGATAGTTTTGACATAGGATTGCCATAAGTTGGAAATGACTTGAAACCACACAACAACAGTTTTAACAGTAATTGTTATTGTTTGACAGTAATAATTGTTTTAATGCTGTTTAATACTATTTTAATATGGTTCATAGTATTTTATGGTTTATAGTATTTTATTTAGCTATATTGTACTCATTTTAATCGGTAGGGTATAAATAAAAGATTATGGGCATGAGGATGATGGTGACTGAGGGTTGCTGTTGCAGAGCAGTCAAAAGGTATGCATGCATATGTGAACCAGCACCAATAAAATGGTGAGAAAGGAAATGAGATGCATCCCTGTGTGAGCCAGCTTTATGGAGGGATAGTGAGAATTTCATTTTGGTAATTTTGAATTAATCCTCAGGATGGCAAGAATTTTGAAGTAGAAAAAAATGATGTGGTAGGAAATGGAGTTGACACATTAATCTACTGAGGATTTTGAGTGTTTAGCTATTCCAAGTCTGCGTCTAAATTCCTGCAGGTATCTAACTATTTAGTGTGTAGTTGTGATACCCATCTTTAACATTTTGGTCAATAATGACTAGGTTTTCTCCCTGCTGGCAATATATTTGCGTATTACATTTAACTTGTGCAGATGAGTAAGAATTTTGTTTCAGTTCAGTTTCAGTGAGAATTTACCAAAATCTGGAAATGTCCAGATTTCAGATGGAATGAACTTTTTTTTTTTTAATCTTATATGACAGGAAGTGGAAATGGCAGATTCTTCTATTAGTCATTTTAAGTCCAGGAAAAAAAACATATAAGAGGACTTGATCATGGAATGGGCATAGAGAGAAATTGATCCTGGGCAGAGTCGAGAGTAAACTGCAAAGGCCAGTCTAAAATATCTCAGTGAATGCAAGAACTGGTAATACAAATATCCAGTGTCAGAGAAAACCTTCTCATCCAAATAACATTATGGTACGATCTTCTATACACCTATTGTGCTTCACAGTGAACATGTTAGCAGTCTCTTTTTCTGCACTGTGAGTGGCTGATCTTCTGTGTGGCCCATAGGACTTTTTGAAGTCAAAGCAATACAGGAATACATAAATTTTAACAGCACTGAATTGTAACAGCTATGCTGTCTGAGGTACTCAGGGCAGAAATGGCACAGCACAGTCCAGAACACAAAGCTAAAACAATAATCGACCAGTCTGCCCTCAGCTGAACTGTTAGGAGAATGAGATCATGCAAGACATGATACATTTGGTCTAACTGCCATGCGAGTTTGCCCATCTAGGAGTAACAGGACCTAATGACCAATATTCAGACATACTGTTGCTAACTTCTTGCTTGTCCAAATAAGCACACATGCCACTGTGACTTGGCTGGATTACTCTACGTGTGGAGATCTTTTATGCTTATGTATATCTCAAAGCTGGTCTCCATGTGTGGAGATCTTTTATGCTGATGCATGGCTCATAGCTGGTCTCATAGATAGTCTAATTTTACTGTTTTCTGGCAACAGGCCTCACATTTAAGATGGTTTGCACACCCATCACAAAAAGGGTCTTATCTGTGAGCTCTCATGAGGTACATACTATGAGACAACCAACTGGGGTGATCAGGAGATCCCCAGATAAGGGGATCTCCTGCTCACCAGTCTCACCAAATTAAAAACAAACCCTAACAGGAGCAAACTTTCTTTCTGCCACACAAAGGGAAGCATAACTTGCTACCTGCTTTCTAGTGTAGTGAAGAGAGAAGGAACCTGGATATAAAAGTGTTTTTGATTGAATGCTATGGCTAAAGCAAGTTCTCCATCTGTTATTCTAGACACACTTAACTGTGGATGATGCAAAGGACAAACAAACAAAAACTGGAAGGGCTTCTCCATATGCATGGAAGACATAAAGAGACCTAATTCAGAGGAAGGAAATGGTGAAACTATCTCTAAGTATTCCTTGCCTGAGAAAATGCTATGAAATTCATGGGGTCATGATAACTCTACAAGGAAATTGAAGGCATACACACAAACATTCATTCAAGATGAGATTCAGACTGCACGTCCAGTTTAAATTCTTTCCATGGCAGCTTTTTTTTTTTTAACATCTTAAAACCCAAAACCACAGGGAGACTGGCCAAAGTTAGGGGTTTAGCTACAGGGTAAGGTAGGGGAATGAATGAACTGTCCCCCAAATAAGAATACTACTCCTTCATGAAATTTTCCTTCAGTCCCCAGATTTCTAGTATTGCAGTGGGGCATTTGAGTACTGAAAACTCCAGCTGAGCATTCAAAAATACAGTTAGGCATCCATAGAAAAGGGTCAGGCAAGGTTACCCAGGCAATGCAAAGGAAGCCAACATGACTGCTAGGTAAGAAAGATTTTCAATGGCCATTTCCACAC
Source organism: Iguana delicatissima (assembly GCA_948472985.1). Taxonomy (NCBI): domain Eukaryota; kingdom Metazoa; phylum Chordata; class Lepidosauria; order Squamata; family Iguanidae; genus Iguana; species Iguana delicatissima. The sequence continues at coordinate 111,579 of CAOKZL010002824.1, read as the reverse complement.
GTGGTGAGGGAATCGCTCCCTGTTGCTACTCACTGGATTTTCTGGAGGTCCGGTCTGGTCCGGTCCGGTCCGGTCCGGGGTGAGGCAGAGCAGTGCGTGGTCGTAGATCCGCATTGCTCCAGCATCCAAAATGGCAGCTTCTGGTTGGTTGTGGGTCTTGACCAACCGCTGAAGCTCACCAGCCTAAAGCCTGCCCTCCGCAGATCGCAGGCTCGCATTGGTGCAAGCCTGTGAATCTGCACTGGAGAGCAGGCACGCAGTGCTGCACGCCGGCATTTTGAAAGACTGGAAAAATCAGGTCTTTCAAAAGCACACTGGGGGGCCACTTGGGGTCATTCCAGAGTGGACTGAAGTGTGGATCTACAGTAAGTCATCTGGACCCAGTCCACTTCAAGGTACAGATGTCCTCCGTGGAGGATGCACTGCACTGTTTTACTTACCTTGTGCAGAAATGGCCAATGTCTCATTCTCTGCACTGCTAGAAATTTGGAAATGGAAGGAATATTCCATGTGGGTGGAGAATTCTTATTTGAAGTGGCAATACCCTCATTTTGCCCCTCTACCTGTAGCTACAACCCACGATAAAGTCTATTTCTGGGTGGGTGAGCTGTGCCTGCTGGCTGTCTCTGGTGCCCACCTCTATCCACGCAATCCTGATCGCATGGGTGGGGGCAGGAGAAAGCCAGCAGGGAAGCTCTGTTCCTGCTGGCTCTCTCCTGCGCCTACCCCACCTGTGATGGGTGAGGCCCGCGGTTATTTGCATTTTTTTCCACTTTCGTGAAAGTGATGTTTTTCCCTATCCCTCATGAAAGCAAAGGGCCTACTGTACTTCTTTACCTATTCTTTACCAAGTACTATTTTTCTCTGGGGAGAAGACTGAGGCAAAGAAGGTTTTGAATAGTTCTGCCTTTTCTCTGCCTTGTTACCATTTAGCCATCTTCTCCATGCAGCTGCCCTACCCTTTCCTTGCTGCAGGTATGGCTACTCATATCCTCTCACAAAAACACAAACATACCACAGCTGTTGCAGGTGACTGCAGCAGCTCCCTCATCATCCATATTCAGTAGTGCTAAGTAGGGGCTGAATCTGAACTCTGAGACTCAAGTACTAAACGCCCACATGAGATGCTTGTTGGCCTTGTTGCCTGTTCACTGCACTCCAGGGCCTGGGGCTGCAGTTATATAGAGAGCGAGTGTCTGCTAGCTCCTCCCCTAACCAAGTCTCTGAGTCATTTCCTCTAGGCCTACACACAATAGAGCAATGGGGCCCTAACAAGCACACAAGCAAGTCTGCTCAGGCAATGAAAACAATCAGCTTTAATACAGCAGACACAAGCTCACCAAAACACAAAAGAAAAGTAGAGGTCTAGTGAACACAAAAACAAGCCTCCTCCCACCTCACACAAACAAGCAACCTTTATCTCCAAAAGACACAACAGCCTTAACCAGGAATCTCTCAAAAGACTTTCCAGGGTTGAAGAGGTTTAACCCAACACACAAGCTCATCTTATGCCGTATCTTTCACCACACCTACGTAAAATGCCTGTTGGCCTTGCTGTCTGTTAGCCAGGCTCCTGTTCACTGTTAAGAGCCTGTTTGCCTTCTGTTGGGGAGTTACACACCATTTTCCAGTGCTGTGCAGTGACTCCTGTTCTGATCTCCACAATCCCCACTTACCAAGCAGCAGCTGCTGTGCTCGATGGGGGTCTGTTCTTCTGTTGATTGGGAAGCCGCTAAATAACACCCCCACCCCCTCTCATGAGGGACCTGCAGTCCAACAGCCAGAAACAGGGTCCCTGATGCAATTTGCCCTCATACAGTAGATCGCTCATGTGTATGGCGAGGGGATTGTCAACCAGCTGCTTCTTGATCAACAAGCGAACGGACCCCATCAGTTGCTGTGGCTGCTGCCCAGTATGTGAGGATTGGGAGACCTTCACAGTTCCCATGTATTCCCAAAACCAGGGGCTATGGAGGGATCATGAACTTGCCAGTCACAAATGCATAGCTCTAGGATACTCATTTGTAAATGCCCCAAAGGATTCTGACCAATTATCTGTTCCTCCCTTACAGATACAGCCTGTTTCAGGCTACATGGATTAAAAAGCAAAAGTTGTGAAAAACTTCCCAGAACACTCTGCTTCTAGTGGAGTTCTAACCCAAACCCTATTGAAACTAATAAGTGAATCGTGACTAGGGACTCAAGCACTATTACATTCAATTTGATTTTTGCCTCAACTCACCAGCTGGATTAGGCCTAGAGATTTTTGGCAAGGAAGCCCTATGGGGATGACCTAATTTGAAAATCTTACTGAAAGCCTGTCTTGGGCCTGCTCTTGCAGCATCTGTCCAACAACAGCAGCAGCAACAACAATAATAGTTGAGGTGGAGGGGCTCACAAATTTCATGGTGCCAAATTATGATTTTATACAGAAAAAAAAAACGGAGTCAATTTTGAGATAGCACAGACTCATGACTCAACATTAGGTATTGGATATCTAATCTCTTTCTACAAATTGGTTTTAGTTCTGCCTTTTGCAACGTGCATGGAAGTAAGTGTGGAAGAAATTATATTTTACTATTTTCAATACCAATGCCATTTCATCATTGGAGTGAAGGGATTCATTTTGATTTGAACAGGAGACAGTTTAACGGTCACTCTTCAGTTTCTGCTATAAAATGGGACTATAGCTCATCTCATCTGAGCCTCTCTTTCATGGCTCTGGGTCTGTTTTCAATCAATCATGTAACACACTCGTTTGAAATATATATCTGTTGGAGACGCATAATGATGTTTCTAAAATTCTCCTTTGAATTTCTCTCTGGATTTTGGGGACCTGAATTAACTGAGCTTGCTCTTGAGGTAGAACCAATTCATTCTGAACAATTTCTGAGAATGGGAGCCACATTTATTCTCCTTCAGGGAAAACAAGAACCACAGCAACAGTGATACCAGCTCTTGTGGCACCACAAAGACCAACAGATTTGTTATCCTGTATGTTGATGTGGATGTACTAGCGTTTGCAAAGCAGGGCTGCAGTGCTGGTGAACCTCTTTCAGGCTGAGGATTAAATGGGCAGTCGTCTGGAATAGATATATAAAACATGTATGGCAGATTGATGGGCATCCTATAGAACTGGTGAAAACATTTAAATATTTAAGCCTTAATTTCTCCCAGACTGGACTCTGGACAAACCATTACAAGAGTACAAAAAAAAAATTGCCATTAGCACTGTCAACTCCCTACTAAGTTTCTACTGGGGCAGAAGTGTTAACAGATTCCACCTGCTATTAAAATTTATAAAGCTAAAGTAATTGCTCAGATATGTTATGGTGCTGAACTTTGAGGAGCATCCCTGAAAACACACCTAGAAACAGTCCAGAATCATTTCCTTAGGGTAATCTTAGGACTACCTATAGCAGTGGTTCTCAAACTGTGGGTCCCCAGATGTTTTTGGACTTCAGCTCCCAGAAGCCCCAGCCACTATGGTCAATGCTCAGGGCTTCTGGGAGCTGAAGTCCAAAAACATCTGGGGACCCACAGTTTGAGAACCACTGACCTATAGGAACTGAAACCTCCATTTTACGGTTGGAGACTGGTCTCCACACACTGAAGAGTGTTGTTCCCATGTATGCAATCAAATATTGGCTGAAACTGAGAAAAGGAATAGGCTCTTCTTTAGTCTTGAATGCCTTCAATGAGATGTCAAACTGCAATAATAGAAAATATCTATCCTGGAATCAGAAGATTCTATACCCAGTGGAGAGTTATGGCCTCTTGCTGGAGTCCTTAGATCAGTGGTTCTCAACCTGTGGGTCCCCAGATGTTTCTAGACTTCAGCTCCCAGAAGCCCTGAGCATTGACCATAGTGGCTGGGGCTTCTGGGAGCTGAAGTCCACAAACATCTGGGGATCCACAGGTTGAGAACCACTGCCTTAGATGCTTTAAACTTTGAGCAATCATCTTGATATCTGAAGGCACACATTTTAAAAAATGATTTTCAAGCAGTGGCCTAGGCAAGCATACCAAAGGCCACATGCCATCAGTGAGCAAGGCCACCTTACTGCTATATTTCCTAACCTGATTTCCCACATGCCATTCATTCTCTCACGCATTCATATGTGCATACACACATACAACCTCACTGTAGCAGAAGAGGGGTGATTTTCCTGGTGTGTGTGTGTATGTGTGTTAATGATATTGCAGAAGCATCTGTGGGGGGAAATGTGACCTCTAGAATGTTATGAAGAGATACAGAATGTGACATAATTCTCTGCAGAATGAAGCAAGCTGGAGAACAAAAATAGAATGAAGAAAACAAGAAAACTAAGAAACGTGTCTAGAAAGTTTGATATCTGAGGCAACAGAAAGCAAAGAGGAGAAAAGTTGTGAAGAGGCCAAAAGAAGCTGGAACATTTTGTGAACAAGCCATATTCTGGGAAGTATTCAGTAATTCTATAATATAGTAATTACAGAACATGGATGTAGGCATGTACTTATATCACAAGACTTTCTAGTAAGACATGAGACATACCACTGGGGCCATTTTTGCAATAGAGTGGAGGAGCGTTTCACCATGTTTTTTAAGCAGTGTTTTTTACTCCGACTTACCTTGATTTGTATCTGCACGCCCTCGAGTTTCTGTCAAAGTAAAGTGGACAAAATCATTTGTAGCTTCCACATCATCAGTTCTCCTGGAACTCCTATTCGTCTCTCTCCTCTACTCTGCCGCCGCTGATTGGTCAATTTAACACCCACCTCTGTGGTGTGACTCGATGTAATGCTTCTGCATGTTGGAAAAAATGCAGCAACACCATTGTGGTTGGTTTGCATCGGAGTTTTTCCATTTTTATATTACATCAGTTCACAACAATGTGAACCACACTAAGAGCTGAACACATGTGGAGCTAACTACGACAGAACGATGTCAAACCGATTTGACATGCAGATGTATTTGTGATACAATGATGCTACAGTGATGTATCTCCCTTGTGTGGAAAGGGTCTGGGTCAAAGCAAAGGAGACTTACCTACACCCAGTGACATCCTGGCATCATCCTGACAGTGCCTTTGACAGTATGGGAATGTGTCCCAAACACTCCCCTCCACACCCACCTGGCTACTGGTAGCATTGAGGACACACTCCTTCCTTCTGCAGTGCAGCCAGCCTCTTCTTGTGCTGCACTGAGGAAGGAAACACCTTGATAGTGCTGCCATTCTTCCTGCACGGCTCCAGCTGATGCAATTGTCACGTGGAAGGGGCTATTACTGGATTTTTTCCCAGTAATAGTATAATGTGCAATCATGATGGCTGGGGATGCAGCAGGAGTGGGACTGCAATGACATCGTGTGGTAGTATGTGTTGCAGACCAGCTTCAACGCATCCCCATGCCATAGTGAGGAAATGGCCTTAGACTAAAGGAGTGTATTCCCTGCATCAAGACCTTTTGGGACAAGATTGGAGAGATGCCACAGGCCTGACTAGACCAGTAGGCTGGACATTCCCTATCCCCACTTTACAATCAGTGGCCTAAATTTGGGCCCTTTCCGCGTCCTACCTTTTCTCGGCGCTGTGGGGTGCGGTGTGAGAGGCCCTCGCATCCAGGTTTCTTCAGCTCCGCATGAGCTTCCTGCTTGCGCGAGAGCCCTGCCTCTTCCTTTTGCAGTGCAACCTGGGACCTTCCCAGGCTGCACCGAGACAGGAAGTGTGACTGGCCCGGCTCCCGAGGCTCCGCATGCAAGGTAAGTGTGCATGGGGCCTGGGAGCAATGTGCGACCACACATCATTTTCGGCTTAAAGCCAAAAATGAAAAAGTGTGCGAGCGGTGCCTGCCAGGCTCTGGAGCATCATGCAAATGTGAGTGTGTCGTGTGGACTGCTCCTCACATTTGTGCGATGTTCAAGGGGCCCTTTGCATGGAAAATGCTGTGTGAAAATGGCCCTAGTGTTAGCCCCAACCTGAAATCACTGAAATCAATGGAATTGATGTTCCTAATTACTAAAAAGTCCAATTAATGTCAATGTGTTTACTGTAATCCGGTCTACCAGTGGATTTAGTCCAAGGTGTTCTAAGTTTATCATCTTCACAGAACAGGTTTCCATATTTTCTAAGTATCCCTATTTGGCAGTGACAGTCCTTATTAATCCACTGTTTGCCACTGTTTCAGCTGGTTTTAGAACATTCCAATTTTTCTCTCCTCCTCTCACTTTCCCCCTTGGTTCTCAGCTGACTTTAATTGCTGCAAACTTAGTTCAAAGTACAAAAGTAGTTTGCACTCAGCTCTGCAGAGGGAAGAGATGAGGAGGGAGCAGAACTTTGTCATGCTCAGTAGACTTAGGTAAAAACAATCTACTCTACCCTCTCCCAGCTTGTGTGTTCTTTCTCATAATTAACTTTTGCCATCTTGACCACATAGAATCATGGAGCTGGAAGAGACCACAAGGGACATCGACTCCAACACCTTGCCATGCAGGAAACTACACTGTGACGTTCCTTGGCCACACATATTCCAGTTTTCATTCATTAGATGTTGGTGCATATGTGTTTGAAGCAAGTCTCTAGGGCACTCCCAGTCTAACTTTGGGGAGAAAAGTTTCTTAATTGCTCCAAACCTGAATGTGTGGAAGGAATCTGCACAAGTCAGTTGAACATCTTTTGTTGTGAAGTTTATGTGAATCTGCTCTGAAATCCATTGTACATTAAAGAAGATTGCATTGTGACCTCCTTGTCTCTTTGCAGTGAGTTTTCTAGATGAGCTGTTAAGTATGTGGTCAAGGAGCAGGGCTTGTGGTAGGACAACTTCCTGGGAATGGGAGTGTTATTGGCTTGGCATTCTATGAATAGCACATTCATATTTTCGGTACATGGTGAGATCTTTTATTTGGAATGTGCAGCTGGCAGTATTATTTTAGCTCATAGCACAATCTCAATTGCTCTCCAGGTCTTTGGGATGGAAGCTGTCATTTAAAAATGTACAGAAGTTTATAATATAAAATATCCACAATTCATATTTCACTCCTAGAAAAGAGGACTTTTAACTTTGCTATATGTGCAAGAACAAACACAGGACTGTTTTCTTTTTTAAAACAGAGATCAAAGTAATTGGTATGAGGTGCATCATTGGCCCTCTGACCATGTATTATTTGCCTTTTCAGAAAGCTCTGTTTGCCTTGGGCTAGTGCAGTAAAACAGCTTTATATCCCTCTAAGAGAAAAGAGAGACATAAAACTTGCTGTGATTATTGCCTGACAAAAGCAAACAAACAAACAAAAAAACTAGCCCAGACTGCTTAGGTACAAAAGCCTAGATATTGCTCTGCTTTCATGAAGTAATTGTGCTCCCTCGCAGGTTTGTTGCTATTCTGTATTGCAGATTTTTTTTGGAGTGTAAGTATTTCCTATATCTCTGTCCTTCTGCATAATTTTTCCTTAAATTCAGGTCTTCTAGTCTTGGCCTCTGATCATTTCCTGCCCTCCATCCAATGAGGGTTTGCACATCTAAGTATCTCTTCAAATTACCTTTTTGGCTGCAGCAGCACAGTGAGTACACAATGGTCACCAGTCTGTTTCAGTGTTTGATTTAACACTGTTTTCCAGTTGAACTCCCAACCCTAATCCTCTATTGTGACACTGGACATTTTAGAGTGATGTAGCACAGAAATACTCCCATCTCCCATTCCTGGAATTGCACTGCGGATCTACTGACATACTCTCGTTTTACAGTTTTCTTTGTACTTTGTCCCAGAATAAAACTTAAAATATAATAAGGTTGAAGGTGATACAGCTCAAGGTTGTACACAAATGCAACACATTTTAATTCTGTCAAATCAATATTAGTCTAGTTACAAAAGAGGGAATGTTGCAAATCTGTTCTTTGTGTCATCCCAGAGAGAGAGAGAGAAGAAGGTGAAATCTGTTCCAATCTGGGGCTATTGATAATTTGATGAAGGTGGGGCTTTACTGCAGTTGTGAAGACTCAGAAAGCCTGGACACGATTAGACACACTTAGATCAAGGGGCTTTCTGCACTACACAACTATTGTACTATGATTCCACTTTAACTGCCACCATTCTGTTTTATGGAATCATGGGATTTGCAGTTTAGGGAGAGACATTTAGAATTCTCAGCCAGAGAGCTCCAGTACCTCCCAAGACTACAAACCTTAGGATTCCATAGGTGGCAGCCATGGTAGTTAAAGTGGAATTATAGTGCAATAATTGTGTAGTGCAGAAAGGCCACAAGGTTTACATTGTCGCATTCTATCCTGAGCCTTGATAAGAACTTTCAAATTGCCCATCCACTGTGGGAAATATCTATCCTGCTCCTCCTTGTATCAATTGGCCCTGCATCAACTTTCTTTTTTGCTCTGTGAAAGAAAGCTGTACCTTGTAAAACAGCATACCTCTACACCAAGCTGAGTGATGACTTTGGAAAAGAGAACTATTTTCTGTCTTTCGTTCCTTGCAGACAATATGGTAAAGACTGCATACAGTAACAGGGCGCAGATGCAGAACTCTGACGGTGCCTCCAACAGGGAACAAAGCACTATATTTGTGCTTGGACATCTTCAGTTTACAGCCCCAAACCCCAGCTGGGTGAGAATCGCATTCTCATCCTTTTGATCTGCTCTCCTTCTGCATTTTGCTTCCAAATATTTATGCACATTCTGTTAAATTTCAAATGGTTTATGCTCATTTTGCAAGACACTGTTCCTGTTCTGAAACATGAAAGAAGAATCACTGTCTAGAGGCCACAAAGTATTGTACACATCCTTTTCCTTTTTCCTCCAATAGATTCCACCTCCCATCCACTCTGTCCAATCTTTGAATTGTAACTTATTCCTAACAAGAGGGGAAATAACTCATCTAATCAATAAAACATGACAGGGCATGAATAAGTACACATTTATGATCAAAGTCACTTGTCCTAAATGCCTGTCCTCTAGTATAATTTAAGTGTTACCATGTCTGACTGGAAAAACACTGTTTTATTGTAAAGTATTATTTCTTGTGGGTGGGGGCTTTTAGCAGGATGGTAAAAATTCTCAGATGTTCTGAACCATACATCTACTTTCTCTGCTGCTTAGCCAATCAGATTATTGAGGTTTTCATGCTTATATTATAAAGGAGACAGAATGTATGAGTTGCGGCTACAAAGCAGATAATTTCTTTCGTAATAGCATCCACTTAATCTCAGAGGAGAGACAATCATATTATTGTTAAGATCTCTATTGGGAAAACTGTAATATTTAGTCTAATTAACACAGCAAGTGTCAAAAACTTAGATGAAATAAATTGCATATCCAAAAGAATATCATTTTGACAATCCACACTGATTGAAAAGTCCTAGATTTTGTTCCTGTTCTTTCTGATTTTATACTGGGCTAAAACAAACCAAGATGGGGAGCTGATATAAAAGTCTCTGATGATACAAGCAGCTGACTGAAAATATTCTAGGGTAAACAAAGTATGTATGGGTATCCAAAATAAAACGGAAGAACAGAACAAAAGCTGAGACTTTCTAATTTTTTTTTTATAACCTGTGTGGATGTGCTGATCACTGAAGTATACTGCTACTGAGTCTGTGAAAGTTTCTTTAGAGCATTGTACAGAGAAAATTGTCCTTTTTCATTTTTTTTTCAAGTCCATCTTGTGTGTTACAATGTGCAATTAGGATTAGCTCTATCAAGACATTGTTTTCCTTATATTATTAGCATTGTATGGGTGGGAAGCTGGCAGATCTTAGCTAGATAGCTCCTCCTCTTCCACAGCAGCCTTGCTACCCTCCATTTTTTTCAGAGCGGAGGAATATTTTTAGTAAAGACTTTTCAGTGCAAACAAATAGAAAAACAAAGAAAAGAAAAACAGAAAAGAAATAAACACAAACCGAAAGAGAGAGAGAGAGAACAACTAACATTAAATTCTGACTTCTCTAACAATGGTTATACATTTTACTATATGAGATAACTTCTCCAGTTATATACTGTTCATGCACATCTCCAACTTAACCATACCTAATAATTATTAAAACCTACAATTAACATGTTATTCTCAGTTCTCTGCCAAAATACAGAAAATCCCAATTTCTCAAAAATGACATCAATGATTTTTCTGTAATCAATGTTTATTGTTTGTCCATTTCAGATAGATCAGACATTTTCAGCAACCAATCATTGATAAGTCTCTCTCGGCCATTGCTTAAAAATCACATAATGAGTCAAGATGGCTATTGCCTGAAATAGAAACAACATTCTTGGCAAAACATACATTTTTGTCACTGAAATTCTCCTCTAAAGTGACAGCTTAATTTTCTCCCATCTTTGTAAATCTTTCTTAATGTCATTCCATATCTGAACATAATTATTCTTGAATAACATACAATTCATACTTGTCATAATAATACCTAAGAACCTAGAGAACAGAATTTTTGCTTCCTGTCTGTCATAAAGCTCCTCCTCAAAGCATTTATAGTAAATAGCAGGTAGGCCATCCATCTCAGGAGCTTTAACAGTCTTAGTCCATTTCCACATGGTATTGTAGTCCCGCAATGGGGATGCGATGATAGCAGTCTGCAGGTTGTGCTTTCACACGATGTTGTTGTGGTCTCACTGTCAACCTGTCCCGACTCATTGCAATGAAGGAATATTCACTTAACAGAAAAAATCCATTAAGCATCCACTATCACGCGATGCTTCTGTAGTCCCTTGACAGATTTCTCTGAGTTGCAGCTCTAGAATTAAGTCTGTAGACATAGTTTATTTCTAGTTCCATGCCTCACCTTGCTTCTCCAAAAAAGCACCTAAGGCCTAATTCATTCTTTCTAGAGCAGTGGTTCTCAACCTGTGGGTCCCCAGATGTTCGTGGACTTCAGCTCCCAGAAGCCCCAGCCACTATGGTCAATGCTTAGGGCTTCTGGGAGCTGAAGTCCACGAACATCTGGGGACCCACAGGTTGAGAACCACTGTTCTAGAGCATTCTCACTTGCTTGTTCTGTGATCACTTTGAATCTCATGTTCTCTCAATTCTATTAAAGGGATTAAAGGTCTTGGTTGTGGTCTTTATGCATCCTCTCTGTCTTTCTTCCAGTCTTCACTTCCAGATGCTGCATTTTTTTATTTATCTGTTTCAGTTCTGATGCCATCTGTGTCAAGGATTGTTTCACTTCTTTCAGTTCAGCTTTCCTTTTAAAAATCCACTATAATATCAGATTCCATCTGTGACATCTGCAATTGTATAGACTTCAGCTCATCCAGAACAGCTTTTTGTGACATGTCTGCAAGTTTTGCAGGCAGTTATAGTGATTCTCTTCTCTCTGAAATCCTCCTCTTGGATCTAAGACCAGAACTCATTATATTCATGACAAAGGAAAAAGGAAAAAAAATGACTTGCAGTTGTTCCTTTTGGCCATCAAATGTCCTTCTCAATGGACTCGTTTTATTGTAATTAGACATACATTGTAAAGGAAAAAAGAGAAAAAAAACCTCCAACTTGCAATTATTTCATTTGACCACCACATGTCACACTCTACTCAAATATCTCCGAATAGGCTCTGTTTACAACACACACCTGTAGCAGAGACTTCACTGTGATGACTTCCCATGGCTCCAGCTTCAGTTTCAGTTTCAGCCTCAAGAGCTAACCTTGTTCTTATTGTGACACAGAGGTAAACAATTCACTTTGTCACACTCCTTAAATTAATTGTCCTTATTGTTCTTTTTATTCAATCATTTTTATTAAGCATTTAAATCCTTTCATTCTTCAACTCTTTCTGCTCCCCCAGCTCTAAACTCATTACTCGTTATTATGGACACTTTGAGAATAGCTCCCCAATCTATTTACTCAGAGCCTCTTGAACACACAAAAAAGTAAGTTCAACATTTCATCATTACAGTCAGAAAGCCTCTCTTGAAAATAATTCACTATTTTGTATTTTGTCACTAACATTAAAGAATGTTGGTCTTGAAGTCCTTGTGACTGTTTTCAGGCAGGCTTCTCTCACAGCAGGCCAAGTTGGAAAATTTGTCTTATTTCCACACTAGACTGTTGTAGCTCTATTATTCCACTTTCAACATCCTATGGCATCCTGGGGTTTGCAGTATAGGGAGGGGCTGGCTGGCTCCTCCCTAAACTGCAAACCACAGGATTCCATAGGATATTGAAAGTGAAATAATAGCGCTATAATAATCTAGTGCATAAATGGCCTTGGTCTCCCCATTCTACCTGTGATAGTTTGCCACCAAAATGGCAATTTGATCACCAGGAGTGGGGCTTGCTGACCTTTGTGGCAGATCCTCTGGTCTTCCTTTATTCCAGGGAGATTTTTTGTTTTTTTGCCAGTCCAGACTTTGTTTGGCTGGCAACACCATGCAGAGTGTCCTCTCTTCCACAATGGAGTGCTTATCAGGGATGACTATTTGGCTGGCATTCCAAACCTGAAAGTCTTTCCACTCTGTGATTTGGAGGGAAAATGTCTACAGTGTGGAACTTGCTGTAGTAGTGGCAGTTTCCTACATGGTTTCATACCTTCCAACTGTCCCGATTTGTCAGGACAGTATTGATTAATCCTCTGTCATCTTACTTTTTTAGCTGCATTTAAAATGTTCCAGTTTCTCTTGTCTCCTCCCAGTTTCCTCCTTTGTCTCTAGCTTTTTTCAATGTTGCAAACTGTGTTCAAAATGCAAAAGTCCTTTGAACTCAGTTAACTCAGCAGAGGAAAGAGGAGTGGAATGGAGGAATTTTGTCCTTCACTGTAGATTTGGGCAAAAGCAAACAGCTGCAGTCTCTGTCAGCATATCCGTTTTTCCTCATTAATAACTTTTGCCATCTTGACCACACTGTGATGTTGGTTGGCTGCATATGTCCCGATTTTTATCCATGAAATGTTGGAGGGTACAGGTTCAGAGTTCCAGAGAGAGAAGGATTTTCTCAAGTAGCTTCAGGGAAGAAGCAAAACCAAAATGGAACATCTAAGAGTAGAGCAGTTTCCTTTCCTATAATAAGAGAAAGGAGAAAGCAAGCCTGCTCTTCTCCAGTCTCCTTGTTGAGGTTTGTTTCTACAAAGAAGGGAGGTTTTCTTTTCTTTTTGCTATTCTGAGGCCTGCTGAACTAGAAGCTTTTCGGGCTAGAAACTGCACACAGCAAGCAACTCTTGAGACAGTTAAGGCCCAGACTTTTGACACCAGGTCAGTTGTTTTAGAGAAGATGCCAAACCAAAATGGATATTAGACATGTTCTAAACCATAGGGGCAGGCTCCGCACTTTAGGCCTTTGCCCTCCAATGCATGTGATTGTGCTGGCAATGGAAATGCAAGGGAGAACTTTCCAGCTGGCACACTCCCACTTTCCTTTCATTACATGAAGAGATGAACACCTGTATAGAACTCTTAAACATGCTCATCAGACATCTGCAGTCAGTGATAACTCCCTGCCAAATGTGCTTGTTGTAGTACACCTGTGGTATATGTTTTACAAACCTAGGTTTGTCATGTTCAGGTTTTATATCAAGGTATACCCATAAATCGCCCAAAGTTTATACCTTAAAAAGACACACAAATGGCTCTCAAATATTTTCTATTCCAAATCATTTCCTTATACTATTTGTGATATATCCCAATTTACAGTCATGTATCCTTATCCAGAGTTTGGATTTCAGTCTAATGTGTGTGATGAACTTTTTGGCAAATGACTGCCCTCACTCATTGCTATGGAAAGGGCAGCTCTGGATATGTAAAGGGAAGCACCCATGAAAACAGCAAAGAAATTCTTGCAGGGACTTTTCCACCATGTGTTGTTAAAATATGGATGACCAACTCTTTTTTAAAAATAACTTCAAAGTGCTTTCCAGGTGAGTTTAAAACATCATTTCATGTTTTAAAACTTCATGTCTGCACCATCAGATCTCTGCATACATGAAAATGGCTCTATTGAAACAATGGTGTTTTGACAGTGGTGCAGTGGAGGCAAAGCTTTTTGATAAGCAGGGGCAATGTCCTAATTTGCCACTCCCCTCTGAGCTTAGCTGCAATCCCTGTCATAGCTGAATGTGTGTGTATATGGGGATGAATTGTCTCCACATCATTACAGTGTTGAGGGCTATTCTTGTTTTAATGCAAAATACCTTGGGGCAGGAGGTTGAGTGGACAATTAAGACTCTCTATCTGTACAAAAGATCTGCTTTTAGTGGAGAAAAAGCACCAATTTGTAAACCAAATTTGTCAACAGGATTGCCTACACCGTTGGGGATGGGACTCTGAGGACTGCTAGAATAACTGTCATAATAAACCTGATCTTCAAAATTTACGGCGTCATTGCAATGTATTTAGGCACATTTCTTCTGTTTTGTCAAAGCCACAGCAGTCTTTTCAAAGGATCTTCTTCTGCTCACACTATTTAGAGCATGCAAACCTCCTAGTGATCAGGGAAGAATGGATAGCTCTGACAAGAAGAGAAATTACTTTGGGTACCTTCTCTATAGTAAGTGGAGGCAATCCAGTGCAAAAATCACCTCATATTGGCACTAGGCTAATAAACAAACAGCCTTCAGCTTTCTAGCATCGAAATGGCAAACCCCGCTCCCATTTTCAGTTACAAACACAAGCCCAGCTCTATCCATTTTTGCCTTTTATTGGTCTTTTCTGCAGATCTCTGTGTGCAATGACCTGAACCAAAGCAGTTTGCTGTGCATTCCAGCATCATGCATAAATGCTAATGTGTTAAATACTTAACCTTAATGCCCATGAAAAAGCATGTTCCAACAATTATGTGTCTCTATAAAATATTTAGCAGAATTGGATGTGTTTGGTTATGAATTATGCAACCTTGTGTCTGGGCAACAACAAAAAAAATGCACGTTCATTTAGTGGCTTGGCTTTCTCCTTTGCTGTAGCTTTTCGACCCTTGGTTGTTGGCTCTTTCAGCATGCTTATTCCTTTGATAGCCATTCAGTCAAAAGGTAGGACTTCTCTCTCTGTGTGTGTATATGTATTTTTTTTTACCCCAGTGTTCTTTAGTGTGAACCAGAGAAATTAATTCTGTAACTGGGACTGTTTCTTCAACAGGTGCCGCTTAAGTGGGCTCCAGTGTGCTGTAATGCAGTGTAATGTAATTCAACAAGCAGCCTGAAGCCACAGATTCTGGAAATCTCTGTTTTACTAACAAGGTGTTTGATTCCTTCAAATTTACCCTGCTTCCTTCCTTTTATTCACATTAATTAAGCAGATGGGGAAACATGGATGGGAAGGACACTCAGGGGACTGAAAAGATACTGTAGTTACAGTGTAGTCTTCAGTGCTGGAGAAATTCTTCCTTAAAGTGATAGGTCCCAAAGATAAGGTTAAAGTACTTGGCCAGTAGAAAAATCATTTGGACAGCCATTTCCTACCCTGTTTATCAAATTTATAAATTCTCTGTGACAATATATTACCTGGGGAGCCTTTCTCATCACCACAAGAGGGAGACAATATACGTGGCCCTTGAGTTACTTTTCTGAGAATCGTACCCTTATGAGCTGGTTGTTTCCATTTTCTCTTGGTTCTTTCAGACAGACACATCCCGGTGCCACCTCTCCAAAATAGGGCTGGAGAATCCTGTTAGTCTGGGACATTTGGATTTTGTTGATATCTGGACAAGAATGATCTGAAATGAAATACAAGATGGGCAAATCTATCAACTTTGCATTGTCCGCATTCAAATCTTGTGGATTTGGTCAAATTCTGTTTTTTTTTTAAATAAGAATTTGAAATAAAATTTATACCGTTCTCTAGTCAAGAGTCATTGTGCAGTTATTCAATCACTCCCCTCTTAGTGGATTTTCTGATGGAAAAGACAATGTGATAAAATAAGAGGATGATCTCATATGGACATACACACACACAATGCAGAGAGCTTTCAGTGAATTTCTATCAATGAGACAAAATGATTGTATACTAAATGCTGCTTCTGAAAAATCCTAGATTCTTTTGAAAAAGACAAAAAAAAAAAATACTTCCTCCGTAGCATCTTTGGAACAAATGTGAAACAGTTGCTATCTTTTTTAACAGACTAATTGTCTCATTCCTTACTCTTATCAGTACTATTATGCTTGAATCATCACTTGCATTTTCAAACCATTTCATTGCATGTTTAAAATGTATCACCCTTCTTTAACTCTTATCTTTTTCTTTTTCTTTTTAAAAAATAATCACTTTTGTGCAATGGTGATTTTAACTAAGCATTCATGTCCATTTTCAAGCTTGCTGGGGAGTGCTGCATAAACGGAAAAGGTCTAAATGTGTAGCATTTAGACTTTATGGTGACTACTTGATGCTGTATTCTGGGGATTTTAAAATCTCTCAGTTCAGATCTCATTGAATTTCTCTCACCGCCACCACCCCGCCAGTATTTTCTTCCTATCCTGGTTTTGTATTGGGTTGCAAGTCTTACAGTGAAATTCATGCATATATTTTTATGTACTTCCTTTAATGTGTGCACTTACGTGTGCAAATTAATTACTTTTTCAACCAGTTTCTATTGACTAAAGAGAGTTTGTCTATTTTCTCTAATTATGCACATTCTCTAATTAGACATTCACATTTTAAAATGCATTGTCTGTTCTTTAATGCATTGCTTTGTAGGCACTTTATTTCTCAGAAATGTTCTGGAACCCTCACAAATGTGGAAATGCTTGAGGGAAGGTGCATTTTTGCAGCAACAAGTCTCAAGAGGCACAAAGATGCTACATATATTGAGACTCTATCCAGAATAAGAATACATTTATTTACAGTATTTGTTTCTACAGGGAAGGGCAAATGGTCTAATCAATTTTCTCTCTTCTGTGGGAATGTCTTTGAAAATTGTATAGTTTTTGAAGACAAGGAGAAAATCTTTCCCCGTCCCTCAACTCACCTTTTCTCCCTCACCTACCTTGGTGACTAGGATAGTTGCTAGCTATGTTGTAATAGTCAGCACATAAAGATGATGTCATCATTATGCCTCCCCACCCTGCCCTCAACTGCTACCTGGCTTTATTACAGAAAATGGAACATGGTGAGCCTGAGCTGGGGAAAGAAGTAGTACTCCAATTTTACTCTTGAGAGGTGCGTGAAAATGGGGCTGCAGGAGGGTTCTCCTTGGGATTTTCCAGCATTCATGGAGCTCCCCTCCCCTGAGTCTTCAAATATTCTTTCTTTTCCTAGTCAAAATCAATGAAGTTTCCTTGCATCCCTGCACCGTACCCATGCTGCATTGTGTTTAACTGGCCAGATTTGCAAACTGCAGACTCTTTCAAAAGTGCGATTGATGATGCATGAGTGTAATCCTGTGCCCTTTGCCATCCTGTTTGCCAGGAGTAAGCGTAAGGGGGTGAGAGAGCCATTTGCAGCTCTTCATGAAGCTGTACCACTGCTATTTTCCCAGAAGTAGGAGTGATATTCTAGAAACTGGAACTGTCTTCTGAGTGGTTTTGGAGGTGATTCGCTAGGCTGCTTTGAGGCTGGGGCCACCTTGTGATCCCTGGATTAATTTTAAAAAGTGGCCTTGGGGTCAGATGATGCCAGGGTCCCAAAGGCACATGAGTCACAGCATTCCCACTCTTGCTGTCTGCTTTGGTCTTGCCAGACATCTGAAAGCAGGTCAGCAAGTACATATTTCTGCATTCAAGCTTTGCTGGTATTTCAGTGTCTCTGTCACTGAAGCTCAACTATGGGGCTGAGAGTGGGTTGACTTCATTCAGTCTTGAGACCATTCATTAACCAGCTTAATAAAGCTGCAAAACATGGGAAAATCACTTTCTAACAGCTGGGGGATTCTGGGGGTTGTGACCCAGAAAGTAGCTTTTGCAAGCTCTTCCAGACACTCAGTAGCTCAACACAAACAACCATTTGGCTATTCATAAAAGCGCTGTTTTAAAACAGGCATGGCTGATCTTTCTGTTCCTTGTCGTCATTTCTTTTGTCAGCAACATATATTTCCCTCAGCCATTTTCTGTCAAGGGAATAAAACCTTCCAAAACAGTCCTTCTGCCGCTGCCACAAACCACTTTTTTGTGATTGAAATTGTTTACAAACTAGTTTTTAAAAGAGTCAGAATGGCAATTAGACAGGGTCAAATAGCAATTCTCACAGCTATTGTGAAACACTGCTAATAACTGCTATAGAGATTTAATGGGTAATGCATAACAGCGCTTTGAAAATGGTAATTATTGTTGTGACTCAGGTTTCTTGGCCCTGCTCCTTTGCCTGATTGTTTATCTTACAGTCAAACGTAAAACACCTCACTGGAAAAAAAAGGGAGAGAAAGAGAGAGAGCTTAAGAACAGCTTCTTTGTGCCTTCTACCTAGAGCTAAGCCATTGAGAGTCCATGCCAATTCATACAACTCTTTTGGAGGCAAAAGTTGGGCCACACAGGCCTGACATACTGAATCTAGAGGAAATGGGAGGCAAATCTATGGTTCTACCATGCTGTGTCTGGGGATTTATTGCACATCTGTCACAGCTTGGGAGCTTTTGTTCCATGCAGACTTAATTTGTGCATCAGCCAACACAAAATGGCATGAAGACAGCATTGTGTTTTTCAGTGCAGAAGATCTCTATATGCAACAGCAATAAAGCCTGTAGAAGTTTCCAGATTCATCATAAAATCCCTGGAAATTCACTGAAGGATTCAGAAATTCCATAATGCAGAACAGGTACAAGAGAAGCTGAAATCCAGATCTGTTGAATACTTACCCTAAGTTGTTGAGCTGATTTCAATACTCTAAATTTAAGATTGTAAGTTAGTGAAATGGTGATTTTCCTGAACTGATAACTTGTCATTGTTCTGGAAACATGGAGAGGAAAAGTTATGAAAAAATGGGCAAGATAAGCCACCTTGTGGTGATTTTTCCTCTGGAAGGAGAAGGGAGTGAATCAGATCCAGAACAAATGGAAAGAAAGGAAGAAAATGACAAGTTATCTAGACAAAATGTCATGTTGCTTTTAATATCTGAGTGCTTAAGAAATAATGACTGCAACCACTGGAATGCTTTCATTTAATCATGTTTTTAAAAGCTTTCATAAATATTGCAATAAAGGGAATTGCACTGCTGGCTAAAGCCTAATATGGGCATAAGCATGTTTTATCATTGTCAAGGGAGAGGGTGGGGGAGAAAGAAAGAGATGGCACAGTATTTACTCTAAACATCTTGAAATGTCTTTTTTGCATGAAGTTAATAAGGGCTCTATTCAATATGCAGGCTGAATAGCTAATAAAGAATGAGCACAAGAAAAGAGGAAGAAAAGAGGTAACCCTTCCCCCAAAGTGACAGGATTTCCAAACACAGTGGAAAATTATATTTTCATCTTTCTTATTTGATTAAGAAAATGCTTCTCTTATTTATTTATTTAATAATAGGTCGATATAATGCGCATTTCCGCATTAGACTGTTATAGCGCTATGATTCCACTTTCAACATCCTATGGAATCCTGGGGTTAGATGGAATCTGGCCGGCCCCTCCCGGAACTGCAAACCCCAGGATTCCATAGGATGTTGAAATCATAGTGCTATAACAGTCTAGTGCGGAAATGGTTAATAACACGGCTAGGATGGTGTAGTGGTTTGAGCACTGGACTACAGACCGGGAGACCAGGGTTCGATTCATCACTCAGCTATGGAAACCCACTCAGTGATTTTGGGTGCATCATACACTCTTAGCTCCAGGAAACTCCATGATAGAATCACTTTAGGGTCACCATAATCATTTCTGATTTGAAGGCATACAAATAACAACAACAGATATAATAATGAAAGTGTTTGTTTTCATTTGACAGCACCTTGAGTCCTGGTTTTGAGAGAAAGGTAGGATATAAATAATGTTGACAAGGACTTGCAAAGAACTTGCAAAGCAATGAACAAGGACATTAACTAATAAAGGCAGACAATAAAATAATAAAAACCATCAAAGTATTGTTGTTCCATGCTATCAAGTCTAGTCTGACTCTGGATGATCCTATCATAGGAATTTCTTGGCAAGATTTATTCAGAGGAGGTTTGCAAATACCTTCCTCTAAGACTGAGAGAGTGTGACTTGCCCAAGCTCACCCAGTGGGTTTCCATGGCTAAGCAGGAATTCAAAACACGGTCTCGTGGAGTTCCAGCCCAGTACTCAATGCTGTCTCTAATCTATACTACCACTTTCTAAAGATCCAGATGTGCAGGAACTGCTCAGCAACATGTCACCAAGACGGTGGATAAAGGGGAAGAAAGAAATGATGTACCTATTAGTTTGGAGCAAGGGGTAAGGCCACAGCTTTATTGGTTACAGCTCTAGTGTAATTTCAGCTTTGCATCAGGACTGGATTCCATGGACTGATTGACCCAACTATCAACTGATGTCCTTCCTGATCTGCCTGCTGGTTAAACTATGGGAATGGTGGGGAAAGTGAGTTTCACTGCAATGTAAACTTCTGGGTAGTATCCACAACCTGGAAGTGAGGCTCAGTAGATTGGCATGGCTGAACAGGGATTTGAACCTTGATCTCTTGGGTTCAACATTCAAACCACAATACCATGCTAGCTTGCATCAGAATGTACAATGCACCAAAATCACAGAAGCTGTTTAACAAAGGCAAGTCTAATAATAAGCTCTTATATGCAGCCAGATTCTGTATCCATGGATTCAACCAAGCACAGTTTGACAATATCTCCCCCCAAAACAAACCAACCAACCAACCAACCAACCTAAAAGTAAACTTTTGATTTTACAGTTTTATATAAGGGACACCATTTTACTACACCATTGTACATAATGAGACTTCAGCATCCATGAATTTTGGTATCCAGGGGGGAGTGTCTTGGAATCAAACCCTAGCAGATACTGAGGGCCCACTGCAGTAGTTTCTTTGTTTAGAGCAAGAATGAAAGACAGCTGGCTTCCATGATTTTCTTTGATGGTTGTTTTTTTAAACTAAAACCTGGTCTCAGCAACCTCATTTAGAGTTAAAGGCAAGGGAGCATTTTATGCCAGGGATCAGGAAATTGGGGCCATACAGGTATTGTTGAACTTCCCCTTCATCTTGCTGCAATTGTTAAATAATTAGCAGTCTACACTGCTTGCTGCTCCATGTGTATCACCTTAAATTCTACCTTCCAGCCAGCTGCTGATTTAGAGAATTTCATATTCCTTGTCACTATCGTTGTGTAAGAGCACAATCAAATTAGCAAATATGATATCAACATTGCAGATAGGAGGTAGAGTATCATTCATCAATCTGTGGCCCTCTTGATATTTTGGAGTGCTTTCTAGATGTTTTGGATTTAAATAATCATACATTAGGTAAATGTTTGCTGCCCCAGAGACTAGAGCAAGAATCAGTGGATTTAAATGACAAGAAAAGAGATTCCACATAAACATTAGGAAGAACTTTACTGTAAGAACTGTTGAACAGTGGAATAGACTGCCTCAGAGAGTGGTGAGCTCTCCTCTTTTGGAAATCTTTTAAAACAGTGGTTGGACAGTCATTTTTCAAGACTGCTTTAGTTGTGTGTTCCTGCATGGCTGGGGGATGGACTAGATGGCCTTTGTGGTCCTTTCCAACTCTAAGATTCTGTGATTTCACATTTATAAATGCACATTTTGCTTAAACAATGCACTAATGCATCCCACTAGGGTCTAATTTTAAATGAGAGAAAGAGATAAGGAGAGAGATCCAAATAGCAGCAAAAATGCACTTTCTCCAAAGCTAAATGTTAACCCAGCTACTACCCCTAGAGAATATACCGCCCTATCTTTAGTTGATGCCAGCAGCAGCAACAGCAGAAGCCGTTGTCAGCTTTGTAGCTAAAATCAATGAAAGCCCTGCTGTCCTGGTTCTCTTAAAAATGTGGAATCTCTATTCTCAGCAAAGCCTCTACCAGTTGAATATCTGTAGCTCTTCCAGCTCTGGGAGAGGAAAAGGTGGTAAATAAATGGGGCCATAGATATACACAAAACATGTGCACCCACCCATTACACGCAAAGGCTCTAAGACCATTTCCTTACTACACTGTTAGAGTGCTGTTATTCCACTTGCAACATCCTATGGAATCCTGGAGTTTGCACTTTTATGGAGAATTCTCAGCCAGAGAGCTCTTTGGCTTCAGTAAAGTACAAAGACCAGAATTCCACAGGATATTGAAAATGGAATACTAGCATTATAGCAGTGTAGTGCATAAATGGCCTAAGAACACCAAATTCTTCTTTTCCATCTACCTATATAAAAGCATCGGAAGGAGAACTTCTATATGGAAAATTAGTACATGTTGAGCACATATACTCTTCAACCTGTTCACTATCATATGATATTCATAACCTTCAAATATGTCTGCCTGCCTGAAACTAGCATTGGTGAACTAGAATATGGCAACCCTAGAAAGACATTTTTGCATCCTTGCAAGGATAGGGAGGAGAGTGAGCAAAAAGAATGGATACTTGGGTAGGGGAGAAGACCAATGAGAAAGAAAGAGTGGAGGAAAGTGTAGAGAAAGGGCACTAGGCTAAGGGGAGAATGAGGGTGTTGTAAGCAAGGCAAATCTTACACAGGGTAAATGAGTAGTGTGGTTGACGGGAGAGAAAGATCAGTGTGAAAGAAAAAGAGGACAAGGTACTGAAAAAAAAGTAAGTCCTGTAATGTAGATGGGACTAATAAATTTTTTAATCCAGAGAAGTGGGTGAATTTTACGAGGGTGTATTCACACTTACGTGTGTACACATACACATTCCCATGAATCATAGATCCCAATTATGGACATAAATGGCATACCTAATACTTGTAGCAGCTCTGTAAGGCATCAGGACATCATTATTTCCTTCATGGTGTGGGTGTGAGATTGATGGGAATGGCTGCTGGTTTAAATCCACTTAGAGAGTACTTGCCAAGGCTTTGGTTAGCCTGGAATTAGAGGCTTCCAAGCATAATATGGTAGGAAAGAAACTTATCATATACTTAAATCCGATACCTACAAGTTAAGTTTCATAGTGAGCTTGGAGGACAACAGATGAGACCTGCAACAAAGTATTACTGTTTCCTCACTTCCAACTTAATTAGAATGAAATCCAGTCATTTTCTTCTTCATAATACTTTATTCTCCAATCACCCCCGATATCTCTGATTTTTCTTTTCCAGCACTCCACATTCCAAGATTGCCAAGATACACATTCCTCAATGTACCTTGCAAGGGGAGGTTTACTCTTTGGCCTTTGGTTTACATATGTTCTACACTTCAGGGTTCCCAAGATATGTTGATATTTTCCTCATGTTTCTTTGTAGTCCCATCTAGTTCCAGTGTTGATGACACTCAACACCCAAGATTCCCCTTAGAAGGAATGATACCTATCTAAAAAGTATTAAGAATTGTTCCCAGATTCAGTGAATCTGAAAGAAGATGGCGCATGAATTCAACTTGGCCATGTAGAAAGAGCTACAAATGTACTCTCTATGTAGGTGGATGGCTGGGTAGGTAAAGATGACAGAAGAGAAGGAGTAAAAATATAAAAGTTGGAGTGGGTGAGAATGAGAAAGAAGCCTTGTGAATTTTAAAAGGGCAGCTGGGCACACCCTCCTTAGATACCTTGGTCATTTCTTCCAGGTTTTATGTCCTAATTGAAACTATCAAACAAAGCCCATATGTTGGATCTTAAAATTTAGCAGACACGTTATAAGTTACTAAAAAAGCCACAGCTGTGCAAACATTCTGATTCCCATTCTTGCCTGATTTTTAGTATTTGTCCTTTCCCCCTCCAGCTGGACTTGTTGTCTAATTTTTCAAGTCAAGCCTGGTAAAATCCCCTGCAGTAGCTACCATGGTATTACAATGTTATGTTTTCTTTATTAGTTGGCAAGAATGCAACTGTAACTGAGATCCTTGCGTGCCAGAAAATAAAATGTAGGATTTAAATTGAGGAAAGAACTCTCTTCATTTGAGCATGGCTTGAA
The DNA here is from genome assembly GCA_948472985.1 of Iguana delicatissima. Classification (NCBI taxonomy): domain Eukaryota; kingdom Metazoa; phylum Chordata; class Lepidosauria; order Squamata; family Iguanidae; genus Iguana; species Iguana delicatissima. The sequence goes on along the minus strand of CAOKZL010002824.1, from coordinate 87,655 downwards.
GTTCTTTAGAGAAACTGCATGTGAAGCTTCTGAAGCTGAAGAATGGGAGACTCAGAATAATCAAAAGGAACTGATTCCTCACACAGAGCATAGTTAAAGTTATGGAATTTATAGAATTTACTGCTAACCCTTGTGGAATCTATCATAAACAAGATATGGTGAAGATCATAAGCAATTTAGCAGTATGATATAATTCAGATGGAGGACAAGTCTGCTGTTACTTGCTGGTCATACACTTCTAGGATCTGATACATACTTCTGAAAACTAGTCACAGGGAAACACAAACTAGAGGGTGCTGTTGCCCTCATGCCCTGCTCGTGGGCTTCTCAAGGGTACCTGGTTGGCCACTGTAGGAACAGGATCTTGGACTAGGTATCATCTGATCTATCAGGACTTCCTGACAGTCAGAGCTGTTCGGCAATGGAATATGCTGCCTCGGAGTGTGGTGGAGTCTCCTTCTTTGGAGGTTTTTAAGCAGTGGCTTGATGGCCAACTGTTGGGAATGCTTTGATGGGTGTTCCTGCATAGCAGGGGGTTGGACTTAGTGGCTCCTGTGGTCTCTTCCAACTCTATGATTCTATGATTCTGTGACTATTGTTCTTATATATCAGGAATGGACAACTGTGTGGAGGTTGAGGCCAATTTTTCTCTAACTCCCCAATGGACTCCCTCCCTCAGGAAAACCCAGATAACTATATTTTTCCTTTACAGTTCATTTCAAAATAGCAACAGGATGTTGCATCATTTCCTGCTGTCATTTTGAAGGGACCACAAAAGAAAACAGGGTTCTGTAGTACTTTTAGAGGATAGGGATACCTTCATATTTTTTCACACATTTGGGTGACTTTCTTCATGGCTTGGGGCAAAAAGTCTGAAAATCACACTGAACAGTTTAACAGTTTTGAGGAGAGTTGTGGGGGGTGCTTTGGGTGACTGTTGGGGATTCCAGGAGCTACTAAATTGGTGTCCAGCCACACTATGCCTAGCTATATGTACAGAATGTGTTTTTCTCCGACACTCACACAGACATATGCAGAGGATAAGATACATTTTTGGCGTAGATTTCAATTCCTTCTTACGGCTCTGAATCCTTTGCTGTTTCTGTTATATATGGTTAGGTCGGCTTTGACTTATGGCAACACTATGAGTGAGAGAACACAACCACCATCAATAATCTACATTGGCAACTTAGTTACTCAGTAATGCCTCCTGGCTTGACATCCCACCCACCAATACAACACAAATCTTTATTATGGGCATAGACCAGCATAAGGAGGGTCGAGTACAGTCAATTAAAAACACAGAAGATAGCACACACACACAGAGGCACGCACATGCACACACACAAAGTAAGAGCATTAGATGGGTAGAGGGAAGCATTGAGGGTAATATGTGTAACACCATATCCATTAATTTACAGAACACTCCAATATAACAAACTAAATGTTCATTGGGTCTAGTTTTGGCACAGGGCATCATCCAATGAAATTTAAGTGCTGCTGCACAAAATCTGGCCACTTTATGATTGTGTCAAGGTTAATATCAGAAAGCAGCAGGAAAGTATAAAATTATCCTGTGCAACTGGATATTTATACAGTAAGAATTAAATAAATTTAATATGAATGTCTCTTACAATACAGACACTGGAGTAGCACATGCTCTATTATGTCTGTCCAGAGTCATGAGAGCATTGTATCTCCAGGTAAGGAATCTTCCTTTATTGGCATTCAAGGACAGCTGAGGGAAGGGTATGATATCGTGCCAAAGCAAAGATCCTCCAGTGCTTAGGTACTTCCAGGTTAGTTAAGTATTCCATAAGGGAGGCAAAGAACCTGTTATATTCACTAGCACTAAAGGTTGGGGAGCACTAAAGGTTGGGGACTCTCTCATCTTAACTGCTAGCAGTGATATCAAGCAAAAGAGGGCTATTCCGCTGCAAGGAAAGAGATGTTTACAGCCTGCTTCCACCAGCAAGAGAGGCTACAACAAGGACTTGCCACTGGGCTCTTGCTTCTGATTGTCACAGCCTCACCTGCTGGTAGGAGGGTGAAAACATAATCCTCTTTGCACCCTTATTGGAAGTTGAATGGATCTGCACCTGGTCCAGCTGCTGGCTCTTAAGGTGAACTGTGGTGGCATTCACATAGTTTTACAGTAATACTACATAGTGTTAGTGAATACAGATCAGTTACAGATATGTAACTCTAAGTTATGACTCCGTAGCTGAATACCAGCCAGCAACAGCAATAATAACTTTATTTATGGCCCACCTTTTCTCCAAGATTGGGATGCAAGGCACCTTACACATTCAATATAGCCTATGTCCAAAATGTTATATTATGAGATCTTTTGAATAATGACTAATTTGCATTTTGATTTGCACAAAGAAGAGACATGAATGTCTTGCATGAAGTCAACAGAGTGCTTTTATTTCATGAATAGTCATATCCCTGCACCAGCCCCATTCCCTTATCTTTGTCTTGGTGTAGAGATTCCCTTAATACCACAGCAGGTGGCAGAGAAGACTGAGCAAACAAGCTTAGGGAGGCAAAATGTCTGTCACTGCAACCTACATTTTTAGTACTGTCGTACTATTAAGTGGAACACTGCTAGGGTTGGGTGGTCTTTCTAGAAATGAATGCTTCATATGAGGGGAAATTCTGTATGTATATGCCCTGGTAGCCAGTGCTTGCAAACTATACCTTGTCTTTCTGCAACAAAACAGATTAATAGCTGCCAGCATGTTTAACAGTGTAAGGATGCGGGGTAGCTCTTTGTTTGTTTGTTTGTTGGTTTTATATCCCGTTTTTCTTCCATATGTTAAAACAATACAACTAAAAACAGTCTGAAACACAAACAATTTAAAAAAGCATTAAACAGAATCCACTTAAAAATATTGATTTAAAACTGTTCAAAGCATATTAAAACTGACCTATTGCACTACTCCAACCAGTTAAAAGCTGAAGACCTATTTAAATGGGAATGTCTTGGCTTGCTGGTGAAAAGAGAGCAGGGAGGAGACCAGCCAAGCTTCCCTTGGCAAAGAGCTTCATAGGCCCTTTCCACACCGGGCTATTAAAATGGTGCAGAGTGACCTCTGATGGAGGTCTTCTGCACTGTAGAGTGGACTGGGGCAGACTACTTTTTGCAGTTCCGCACCTCAGTCTGCTCTGGAGTGACCGGAACTGGTCAAGCAGCATGTTTTTTAAAAACCTCTTTTTAGAGGTTTTTAAAAAGCACAGAGTGCACGACTCTGTGTCGCTCCATCACCACGCTCCGGTGCAGATTTGCAGGCACACACTAGTGTGTGCCTGCAGATCTACCTGGGGCGGGCTTTAGGCTGGCGAGCCTCTCCAGTTAGTGGAGAGCTTCTCTGGTTGGTGGAGAGCCTCCACCAACTGGAAGCCACCATTTTGGACGCCGGAGCAGTGCAGAGCAATGAGCTCGCACTGCTCCTCATCCCGACGGACTCGCCCAGACACTGAAGAAGTCCAGTGAGTCCCGTTTTTGCATGGTTCCTTTCCCACATGCGGAAAAGGCCTTAGTCTGGGAGCTATTATCAAGAAGGCTCTCTCCCAGGTCCTTACCAGGTGTACCTGTGATAGTGGTGGGACCAAGAGAAAGCCTTCCTCCAAAGATGTTAAAAGTCAGATAGGCAGGTATAGGAATATGCAGTCTTTCAGCCTGGACCTAAGCTGTATAGGACATTATATGTCATAACCAGCACTTGTCTACCATAAAACAAAGAAAATTCAAAATCCATTAAGTTAGGTTTGAAAAGTCATAGACCTATTCATGAGACAAAGATAGCAAAATAACATGCAGGGGAAGAAAAGTTACAGTGTTGTGGTTTCAACATTTATATTTTACTAAGTGAAAAGGGTTGAAAGAGTGGATTGTACAAAAGTGCTGATTTTTCATCCTTCCCCATGCTGCCCTCCTGTTCCAGTAGCTCAGCTCCCTGCAAGACAGAAAAGGGGACACCCAGGCAGGAGGATAAGAGGAGAAGCAGCAAGCAAAACACCGACATGCCTCATGAACTTCTACCTTCCTCCTCTCCCTGCAGTTGCTCTCTGTGTTTGTGCATGTGTGTGAATGTGTGTGTGTGTAAGGCATGCTAGCTTCTGGTGGTGGGCTGCATGAGGAAGACAGTGAGAGAAAGAGAGTCCCTAATGCTTTTCAATAAACTGGGGGGCAGCCCTCAATGTCTCTGTCTCTTGCCTTCTTGGCTGCTGAAGAAATCCAAGGGAAGGTAACTTAGCCACAGTGTGAAAACAGGGAAAGACAAGGTGCAATGAGGAGTAGGAGGTGTCAGCCTTCCTTCCTTCCTTCCTTCCTTCCTTCCTTCCTTCCTTCCTTCCTTCCTTCCTTCCTTCCTTCCTTCCTTCCTTCCTTCCTTCCACAACTTTCAATCAACTTGGCATGACCTTTTTGTTCAGTGACTGAAGAAAAAGACGACACTGAATTGATTTAGAGAAAAAGTAGTGCATGGTCACAAATACTGTATAAGGGATGCACAGCACACAATTTCTGTGAGATTTGCAGTGCATTTCTTAGAAACCGTGTGCAGAGCAACTCTTACACAATATTTTCAGTGGCATGCTGCTTTTTCTCTCAATTGACTAGGTGCCATCTTTTTGCTCAGTCCGTACACTGACTGAACAAAAAGATGGTGCTGAGTCAATTTGAGTCCACATTTCAACAATTTCCACTTTTAGACAGTGTTCTGGTCTCTATCCTCTCAAATAAGCAGGGGGACATCTGTACCTTTCATTGGACTATAATTCCAAGCATTTCACACTATTGGCTATGCTAACTAGGGCTGATGAGAACTGCAGGCCAAAATTTGGAAGGCCACACTGTGCTCAAGTCTGCTGTACAATACTGACAAAAATCACTGAAGTAGATCCATCATAAATAGCATAAGCTATGCTTTATGACCTCTCCTCCTACTCCCTAAATGTTTCAATGACGTTTCCCCAATTTCCAATAATCCTACACCCATTCACACTCCCAAGGCTTGTTAATGGAATTCTGCTTGTTAACTTGGCTGTAACTACTTTCCCAAGAGGAAGCTTGAAATCAAACACATCTATAACCCGACATCATGTACAGCACTGCATCATTCTTCTTTATCAAAAGTGACTGATGAGAAATAGCATGGAAAGAAGACAGAGGTTTATGTGGCTATAAAGCAGGGGAATGATACTTTGCAAAAATCTATCCATGAGGGAGTGGGGCTGCAGCTGAAATGATAAAGGAGATTTTATCATTTTCATTGTTGCCAGTGGATGTAAGAACCTTTCTCCTCATTAGAATGCATTTTATATAACTGTAGAGTAAATTGTATTATCTTTTGGCTCGGGTTTTGTCACCCTTAATAAGCAACTTCACACTCAGTGATTTTTTTTTCTTTCTTTCTTTCTTTCTTTCTTTCTTTCTTTCTTTCTTTCTTTCTTTCTTTCTTTCTTTCTTTCTTGCCTGCCTCCTTCTGCCGTTCACCCCATACTATCCCATCCTGTCTCAGATATGGTTCTGAACCTTCAGGAACAATGATGGTGAGAAGCATGAACTTACAACTCTGTGTGCAACTGTCCCCTGTTGTCATTATCAGAAAAACGAGTTTACATGATAACTGTGATGACTTATCAGAAAAAACTGACTGAACATAATTCCCATTGACTCAGGCTGGCCACTGACAATGAGCATCACAAAAGACTTCTTGTCTAAGATGAGATCACACTTGACCAACAAAACCTTTCAAGTTCTGGTGTTATTTTCTTTGCCTCTCTCAGCTCTGATTCCTGGCTTGGTCCCTTGGTTAGTGGCTTCTGCTTGCCTTTGATAGCTACCTCCAGCTTTGACTTGGCATACATTTGGCAGTTCATGGGTCTGTGCTCTGGATATGGGAATCTGGGTTTTGGATACATTTGAGAAACCTCAGACTAAATGGAAGATCACTGTGAACCACATATCCAATTCTTTCTAATTTCCCATTAAAATTATGGTAAGTAACTTGAGAAAGAGTGGGTGACTGTGTGGACCCAGTTTCACTGGAAGTGGTATAGAAGCCCTTTGTTTCCCTCTGATATCACAGAGCAAATGAAGGGCCCTAGCCAATTTGTAACCAATCCAGAAATAACAGATTATAGGAGGTAACAGATTAATTTCCAATTATGCAAAAGTAGCCCATCTCGTTTACCTAAGTTTAATTAACTGGACAAACTCAGTATGTATGCCCTTTATCACAAATGTATTTCAGAAGTTTGCTTTCATCTCCCATTGATTTCCACAACCCCAAAAATGAAGCTTCAGAACATTTTTATTATTATTATTTGCAACATTTACTTTCCAGTCTTAGCATTTCACATTTATGAGCGCTTCATCAAATCATCATACCTGGGTAATTAGAGCTTGAAAATAAAGCTCCTATTGCAGTCCAGAACATTCATAACCTGGAGCGTATGAACTGTAGAATGTCAATGCTTGTGCTATTTAACTGATTTTTCTGTTACCTAATCATACAATTAATATATTTGCTGTTTATATGGGACCTTGTATTCTGTCATTGAGAAGGAAAGGCAACATATCATTCCACCTCCTCAAAACATGGGTCTTCCTATATTCTCCAAAGAGTTCTTTCAAATTATTCTAGCTTTATAGACTGAGTTGTTTTTGGAGTTTTCTATTTTCTAGGTGTGAAAGTAGTGTGCACACTTTGGATCCAAAACAGAATTGAAGCATGACTTCTTACTGACAGGGTCATATATTTTCTACCACTGTGCTTTATTCATAAGAAACAGGGTTTAGTTCTTTGAATAGTCCTGATGGAGAGTTATAAACCCAAAGGTTGTTTCACTAGACAATATAACACTGACACCTTTCCATTTTCAATATTCCCCTGTTTCATTACATCATATCTATAACAAGAGAAAATAAAGGGCATGAGTCTATTTGCCCAACAAGTTATACACATATGAGTCCAATATATGTGGCACAGCACTGATATGAAGAACAACAACAAAAATCTAGCCATGTTATCTCTGTGCTCAGAAGTAACACTGGATTCCATAAATTTGATGGTATGATATGTCTCCTTTTATGTGTCTCTGGATATTAAACCCCCACCTCATTCCTGGGTTAGCAAGCTTATCTTTTCATTTACGGAATTATTTCTGGAGATCAAAAAAATGCTCCTCAATCCTACTAAAATGACAAACCCCATTAATCTTGCCCTGTCCACAGAGTTTGTATAGTCAGTCTCACTTGGTATGGGAAGTTGTAACCATTCAAAACTTGGAATAGTCTACCATTTCTTTGAAAAATGGAAGAAGGAACAGAGTTTTGGCATACATCTTATCTGTACACTTGTGAAGAGAAAATTTAGATGTAAAGACTTTTCTGACTTGCCTTCACTGAATTTTTTCTAGTGCATATGAATAATTAAGGTAATCTCCTATACATCTAGTTGTCAGAGTGGTATGAAAGATGTTATACTTACCTGAAACAGCAGAGAAAAGACTGTGACTGAGATCAGAGGTTATGATGATGGAGCAACATTGCTGATACACAATCATGCCAGTGAATTATAATGAATTATAGTGAATTATAATTATTCACAGCAGGGCATGACACAACATATCCTGTTGTAAAAAAAGGTCTCCCATTGTACAATGGGACATGTTTCACATCATGACATATAGCTCAGTAGAATGTATTATGCATTGGGACATGTTGTATAATGGGACACATTGTACTTTGGGGTATTGTGGAATAGCCACACTGCTGGCTCTGCTTGTAAAATGATTCTGATGGAGTAACTGCATCTCCACTCTTCTCATAAGAATATAAATGTTGAACAATGTCTCAGTTCAGTTTTATGCAATTGCAAATCTTTTTTACAATGACATAACTTCCTAATAGGGATGCCAGCCTCTGTTTATTCTTTAATGGGATAACGCTGACTGAGTTACATATTATTAAGGATGTTCTCTAGATGTACCTTAAATATTTGAAATAAATAAGTTGATAATCATGGACCACAGACTGGGGGCACAAGAGGGAGTCAGCACTAGACTGGGGGAGCAGAGCCACTCATCCCAATGATCTGGCAAAACAACCACAAAGACACCCATGTAATTAAATGCCTTCTGGAATTATCAGTCAGAAGTGAACTAAATGGACATTATTTTGCTATTGTTTCATAGTGCTGAGATTATTGCCAGCTTCGTGTTAGATGGTAATTGTGATGATGATTGCTTTAATGTGTTGTATGTCATGTTTTCACTGTTTTGTATATACCTGTAAGTAGTAAGAATTAGCAATGCCCACCCACCAAAATAACAGTTCCAGGGGCCCTGCTGATAAGGCCATGATCCAGTTAGAAACATCCTTATGCTATTTCAAATTTTGGGTGGGGATAAGTAAAGATGTATTATCTCACACTTACCTTCAGCAACTTCTGTTTAAGGGAAGGAAAGCAAAAGGAAGGAAAGGAGCTATAAACATATGAGTCTGTTCAGAAAGTTTCCTTCCAAATGTAGAAAACCATGGAAACAGTGATACGGGGAATAGGGCCAGCATGTTCTTCCTTTGTGTATATTTATGCATCATATGTCTAGAATGCTTGAATAGGCCTTTCGTTCTCTGTACAAGCTAGGCCTGTTTAGACAGCAGCCATTTCCGCACAAGACTGTTATAGTGCTATGATTCCACTTTCAATATCCTATGGAATCCTGGGGTTTGCAGTTTAGGGAAGGGCCGGCTGGCCCCTCCCTAAACTGCAAACCCCAGAATTCCGTAGGATGTTGAAAGTGGAATCATTGTGCTATAACAGTCTTGTGTGGAAATCGTCAGCCATTAAAAGATTCTGGTGGGCTCCCTTCTACCTGTCTGTTTCTACTAAAGTCATTTTAAAGTCATTCACCACATCCTCCATGTAAATACAGGATAAGATTATCAGCATCTTTGGGACAAGTATCAGCCTCCCCCATTCTAACCTTTTAAAATGTAACATTTTGGGGGACAGGCTAGGTTATTAATCTAAATTTCATAATATCCTAGAAAGGGGCCCACATTCCATGACTATGAAATCAGACTGCCAAGGGCCATTAGTGAGATGAATGGATTGGTTCACACTTCTTCAAACAATTTTTTTTAAGCCTGGCTGAAGATTTCTGCAGAAATGATTACATTCATTTTTTCCCTTCAGTTCCCTTTCTTAAGGATAGCAACTTGGAAGGATAAGAATATAGAGAAATAAGAGAAAATCTGGAAATGGTGTACCATGTTGAAAAGAGGAAAAGTAATAATAATCTTTTAGAATTTTTTTCATCTCTTTATACAATAAATAATCTCTATTTTAAAATTCTAGAGGTGAATGCAAATATCTGATTAATGCTTTATCTCCTCCCTCAAAATGAAGTATGGGCCACATGTGTTTCCACTAGTTTCTGCCATCATGTGTGAAGCCATGGATTTCACTCCCTGAAAAGTCCTTAGGCCCCACCCAGGGACTGCATCAATATAAAGATCTCCATGGGGAGATGGTCATTCAAAGATAATTTGATTAAAATATAATATGACAAGTAGATTCAGACAGTCTTTCCTTGTAGCTTTATGGGCTTTTGTAATCACCCTGCAGTGGGTGTTGTTGGATAGCAATAAAAAAACCAATCTTGAATGGTCAAGAATTTTTTTTTACCTTTCTCAACAGATAACTGAACTATAAGCCACTGACTGAGGAACCTGAAGCACACAGAGGTCAAGTCATGTTTATGACATTTGTTTAGAATAAATGTAAGTAAGGTAAGATCGCAGAAGATAGCAGTGATAAGAAAGCTAGTAAAAAAAATCAGGACATCCATGTTAATTTTCTGTTGTTTAAATTTATGTTAAGTTAAAATCTTAAAGCCTTGCAAGAATGAAGGTTGAAAACTCCATTGTGATTTTATTCTTTCCTTCCCTCTTTCTCTCTTCAGCTAAGGAGAAAACAGCTGTATAAATTTCTGAAAACTCAGTTTCTCACCTACCCTCCCACTGAGAAAGAATGAATGAGGTTAAATGTCATTACAAGGGATGAGAGACAGAGAGAGAATGGAAATTAAAAGTTTTATCTATAATTTTTTATTCCAAATCTTTTTGTTTTGGTGAGAAAGAAAGACCCCCCCACTCTAAAACAATATCCAAGAAGAACAATTCTAGAAACTTTTTGGAGAAACAGACTCTTCTTCTGGAAATGAAAGCTCTGATTCCATCAAAAGCCAGTTCTGCCCCTGAAGAACTAGGTTCTCAAAGCAATCTTCCATTCTTCATGCATATTTCTTCATTGTCCTTTTGTGGTGTCCTGTGTTCTCCCTTCATCTCTACTGTCCAATCCCTGTTTCCATCTAATCAGATTCTCTTTCATTTCTCTGCATGTCCACTCTTTCAGGTTTTCCCTCTGTCTTCGAATGCCCTCTCCACCCTATAATCTCTTTTCTCCTCTACCCACTGTTTCCCATTTCTTATCCTTCTTACTGTGCCTTCTTCCACTACTCCTTCTCTCCTCTTATCCATTACACCCACTCTCTTTTCTCCCACAAGCTATTGCTTTCCTTTCCACCACATGCCTCTCTGCAATGAGGTAGTGCCTGTCAATAGTTCTGCAGGCTTCTTCCTCCTGCCTTTCTATTCCTCCTGTTCTTTGTGCTGTTGCAAGCTTCACTCTGATCACAGGAGTTGCTGTTTGACACAGAATGAAAGACTCCAGAGAGGGAAGAGCAGAAACAGAAAAGGGAGGTGGTAACATCACAAAATCTTATTTTTAATATAGTTCTCAGAAAAATTCCATAAATTCCATTGAATTGTACTTTAAAAAGAAAATGACCTTCAATTTTGACTTCAGTTGTTTTAAAAAATTTAGTCCCTAACGTAATTAATATTAATGAGTTGGTTCCCACCTTTCGAAGGCAGATAAGCAGTAACCTTAGTACATTCTTAATATTTACAAAGCATTGACAGATAACGGCTGGACTCCTGGAATCATACTTGAAGGTATGTCTGAGGTTTCAAAAGTTTCAGATACATGATGTTTTAGAGATGAAAACCAATAGGTAACATCCTGCATCAAGGAGATATAGCATAGATATCTACCATACATCATCATCATCATCATCATCATTGTTGCTATTATTGTTGTTGTGATATTTATTTATTTCCAGCTTTTTTTCCCAACATTGAGACTCAAAGCAGCTAACAATTTAAAAGAACAATACAATTAAAACATACAAAAATCAATATTAAAATAGAATTCAACTATTTACAGTACTAAAACAATTTGTTGTGGTGTGCCTTCAAGTCATTTCTGACTTATAGCAACTCTAAGGTGAATCTATCACAATGTTTTCTGGGGGCTGAGAGTATGTGATGTGTCCAAGGTCACACAGTCAGTTTCCATAGCCAAGTGGAAAAATCAAACCTTGCTTTCCAGGGTCATAGTTTAATGCTCAAACCACTACATCACGCTGGCTTATCATTAAAACAATTATACTCAGTAAAAGTATAAAATGTCATTTAAAAAGATTTCAAAAACCCTCTTAATAACAACAATTAAAATAAAAGAGCACTTCCTAGCCTATTATTTAAGAACGTTCTGTTTTAAAAGCCTGTCTGAATGAAAAGGTTTTAGCCTGCTGGCAGAAGGACAATGGGGAGGGGGGTGTTCTGGCTTCCCTGAGAAGGGAGTTCTGAAGTCTAGGGGCAGCCGGTGAGAAGGCCGTTGTTGCATCCCCACCAACTGTACTTGCAATGGTGGGCCTTCTCCAGTTCCCCAGAGACTCACAGACTTCCTCAATAACTCCCCCACACCAACATGGCCATGAAGTAGCTATTGGAGGACAGGGGACAGCTGAGGATGATCTGCCTCTGTTCTAACAGCTGGACATAGGATGACAACACCATTTCCTGGAGGACAGTGGGAGATCTCAGAGAATACCAGCACTGTTATGTGTCTGTTTATCAGAACTGAGCCAGACAATCCTCGTCTCCCCAACTTCCTCAGTCACTACTACATGGCTATGTCATGAGTGTGTATGTGTGCAGGAAAACAGTGACACTGTTGGTCATTCTATGATGAAGGTGATGGATTCATCCCTACAAAATGACCAGAAAATGACAAACACAAGAATAACTCCTCTGTCTGTTACTAACAGGATGCTAACCTATGTTTCCAAAACAGTGGTTTTTAAAGATTCTTAAATTCACCTGGAATGACCATAATGGCATGTCTAGATCTAACTAAGGGATCTAGGAGTCTTAATAGACCACAAGCTGAACATGAGTCAGCAGTGTGATGCGGCAGCCAAGAAAGCCAATGCAATTCTCGGCTGCATCAATAGGAGTATGGTGTCTCGATCGAGGGAGGGACTGGTACCACTCTACTGTGCTTTGGTTAGACCTCATCTTGAATACTGTGTCCAGTTCTGGACACCCCAATTCAAGAAGGACATGGTCAAGCTGGAGCAAGTCCAGAGGAGGGCGACCAAAATGGTGAGAGGCCTGGAAGCCATGCCCTATGAGGATAGACTTAGAGAGCTGGGTATGTTTAGTCTGCAGAAGAGAAGATTAAGAGGGGACATGATAGCCATGTTTAAATATTTGAAGGGATGTCATGTAGAGGAAGGAGAGGGCTTGTTTTCTACCGCTCCAGAGACCAGGACAAGGAGCAATGGATTCAAGCTGCAGGAAAGGAGATTCCACCTGAACCTCAGGAAGAACTTCCTGAAGGTCAGGGCTGTCCAGTGGAATATGCTGCCTCGGAGTGTAGTGGAGTCTCCTTCCTTGGAGGTTTTTAAGCAGAGGCTGGATGGCCATCTGTTGGGAGTACTTTGAGGGTGATCCTGCATGGCAGGGGGTTGGATTGGATGGCGCGTGTGGTCTCTTCCAACTCTACATTTCTATGATTCTATGATTCTATGATCTAAATAACCGTGCTTGAATAAATAATGTTTGGTTTATCTAAGTAAGGCCCCTTTGTATGTCCACTCAGGAAGATTGATACCTCCATTTTGTGGCTAGTAGTTCATTTGAATAGATCCAATAAGTCTGGGATAGAAGCATACTTAACTTCAGTCATCACTTGGAAAAAAAAAAAGATGCCTGGTTTTGAGCACTCATGGACATTTGGGCCCTCAAACCTTTGCTTTTTTACTTCTCCTATTTTGTCCAACTGTTCCATCTTGGATCCATCTTTCCTGACAGAAACCAAAAAAAATGAGTATTCCATATGCTGTTCCACAGTCTTCAGCAAAGATGCAAATCGGCAGAAGTAGGACCCTTGTCGCTAATTACAGCCTTTGCTATTGGCTGGCAAAAGTTCATTAGGCTACCCATATTGCATAGCTAATCCATAGCTGATCAGAGAAGAAGAGCAAAAGATCTGAAAGCTGAACTTATATTTAGTAAAACAGCATGGTTAAAAGGATCTGATATATGATAGGGTCCTCTGCTGCAACCATAGTTTCAGAAAATAATCATCCATCCATTCATTCAGTTTATAACCTTTCTGCTTTTCTCTATTCAGAAATTTAATCCAGTTCCCAATAGCTAAAGAGTTCCTTGCACATCAAATCCCATTGGACAATCTAATTTAATTGTTTTTCCTCCCCTTCCTTCATGATTATAAAAGTAACAGCATAATGTAGGTTCCCCAGCTCATATAAAGATACCTGAATGCCTAAGCAGAAGTACAAGCAGCAATAGTATGGCAGATGTTAAATGTCAAACACCTGGTTTTTAAACATTTTCTCACTATGGTCCCACATTTGACCTGCCATAAAATGGAGGACCTGTTAAAACAATCACTTTCAGTAATATTTGAACAGTCATGGCTGCTTTTGATCATGGATATTTGTGGTGTGAAGAAATATGCATATATATGGAATTTGTGTGTATGTGGGTATCTTCAAGTTATCTGTCAACATATGGTGACCGCATAAACACTGTAAAAGATGTGGTACTGCAGCAATGTTCTTTTCTAGCTACTGTGAATGATAGGGACTGTTGTACCTATGACTCCATATAGCTTGTTTCAGGCTAGTATGTCTTCATGTAAGTCTTGATTCAAACAAAACTGCTTACATACCAAGAAAATGCAATGTGACTGTGATACAGCTATGAATTTGTCCTACTTGCAGTAGACATTTAGTATGAGAGAAGCATAGACCACTTCAAGTGCTGGTTTGGATCACTGTTCTTCATCTGTTAGATTGTGATCCCCAGCTGGGTCTTAACCTGCCATAAAATGATTTGATTCAAAAGTAATATAACAAAAGGAAAGGAGGAAAAAATGGTTAGAAAAAGTAAAAAGAACTTGAACTTTACATGATACATGGCCATTTAATAGTAATTTTACTAGTATAGCAAATAATTCTTAAATCTTAATTATATGAACCTCCTCCCATGTATTAAATGAGGTCTGAAGCTTTTGAAATTGCCCTACAGTTTCCCCACAGAAATATGAATCATTGGCTGGTTTCTAAGATCATTTCCTTTTGCAGGAGAGGTCTTACTCTTGTTCTGTTAACTGTAGACTGTAATATCTTTCCATTTTTAGAAATTTTAAGCACTTTCATGTATTGCTGGTAACTAATTCCTACATTTCTTTCTATGTGTCCCTTACTCAAATCTTGTTTTTCCAGTATCTATGGGACCACATGTGTGTGTGTGTGTGTGTGTGTGTGTGTGTGTTTCCTGTCATGGATACGGAGCATGACACTGCCTCTGTATGAATTGGAATGTGATCCAGAACCACCTACACTATTGCTGGTGGTTCTCAGACATCCTGCCAATTCTTTTACGAAAGCCCTAGCAGGAAGCATATAGGTATGGCATCTATATGGGAAGATTTACTTTTTGACCTCAGATCCCCTAGACATCATGGCCAGCATGGGGAACAACAGGCAACCCCTTCTTTCTCATTCCCAACCTTGTATAGTTTTTCTAAACTCTATTCTTATATTGCTTCTGTGTGTCTGTTATCTTTATCTTGCAATTCATTAAAGACATAGTTTGCTTTTTAATATCGTTGAAGTCAAACACAGTTGTGAATCTTCTCCCATGGGGCACTTTCTCCAATTTCTTTATGTTTATATTCAAAAATGTGACCTTGGGCAATCTGTGCCACTGACACTGATGGCTCCCTTTGGTTTGCTTCTGTTTTTCTGCTCCTTCCTCTGAAAGGTATAATAGAAAACAACCAATAAGAATCAGAAGAAATGTGTGCCACTTATACAGGACTCTGGGCCTGAATGCAACTATGTTCTAGGGCTTACCAATAAAATTTAAATAGGATTTGGAAGTGGAAAGCTATAAAACAGTAATAACATGAATAAAACAAACACATTACCTGCCCAGTGAAAGAGTGGGAGAGACAAGAGCTGCACTAGGAATGGGATGAATTGAGATTCACACAGCATAGCTGTAAACAGTCCAAGAGCAGATAATCTGGTACCTCTCCCCAGTTGCTTTGATGACCAGCATCCATCAGCCCATGACAGCATACCAATGGCAAATGATAATGGGAGGTTTAGTCCAAAATATTTAGTGGGCATCATGTTACCCACTTGTAATGTAATCACACACACACAAATCATTGATTTAATTAGCTAACGTTATAGCCCTTGTAACTACCAATCACGACATGAGTGACTAGAATATTTTCTGCTGAATTAGCTATGAAGAAAGTTTGTTCGTTTGGGGTACTTATTGTTATCACTGTCATTGTTGTTGTGTGCATTCAAATCATTTTTTACTTCTAGTGAACCTAAAGTGGATGGCCCTTTCATTTGCTCATATCATGGGATTTTCTTGGCAAGATTTTCTCAGAGGGAATTTGACTTTGCTTTTCTCTGAGGCCAAGAGATTGTAATCTGCTCAGGGTCACCCAGAAAGTTTCCATGAACAAGTGAGAATTTGAACTTCCAGTGCTCAGGCTGCTATGCCATGCTGGATCTCTCGGAATGCTTGCCATTAATTATGATATCTTTCTTATAGCACAGTTATAGGACTTTAATACCAGTTTAATTGCCATAGCTACATCCTATGGCATCCTAGAATTTCAGTTTTATGAGTTATTTAGAATTTTCTTCCACAGAGTGCTAGTGCCTCACCAAATTACAAATCTCAGGATTTTATAAGATGCAGCCATGACAGTGAAAGTGGTCTAAAACTGCTATGATTTTACACTATGAAAGAAACCTAAGATTTATCAGAATTCTAGAAACTTTATTCATATATTCCTGGTATAATCCAATGAAAGGGCCATCTCTGAGAATAAATGAAATTCCCACAAATAAAGCACATTTGGTATAAATTAAATTGTTGAGGCATATGTTCTAAATACCCTAAAGGTACCAGATGCTGTCTGATCTTGGAAGCTACACAGGGGCTAGTACTTGGATGAGGCACCACCAAAGAATGAGCACTTGGATGCATACCAGGTGCTGTAGGCTGTATTTCAGAGGAAGAAATTCGCTAGGGATGGAACGAATTCAGAATTTTCAAAATTCGAATCCAGATCTGAATCCCTGTAACGTTCTGGGAATCCACGGATCTCACGAATCTTGAATCTTTCGAATCCTTTTTTAAAAAAGGATTTAAAAAGCAAGGGAAAGAAAGCACTTACTGAAAAGTGTTTTTGAAGCAGAGTTTGACATCTTTATTTAATGAAAAACAAATTAAATAATAGTTTTCAGTTTCAGGAAAACATACCCATACTTTTTATTAAGAAGATACAAATGCAATTGACATGTTCATCTGCTATATTAAGTACATAACTCCTGAGTCTTGATTCTTTCCACAAAATTAGGAACAATCAAAAACATGTTACTTTTAAACTTGTAAGAGTTCCTGCCTGAACTGTTTCAGGGCAATATAAACGAACAAAAAACATAGCTGAAACCTTTAATATTTGTTCAAAAATACCAGCATTCAAACTCACTCTGGGCCTATCCTACTGCATTTTTTATCAGCTATGACACCTGATGGGCTGAAGAGTCTTTCTGACATTACTGTCGATGGTGGTGTGATTGGGAACTTTTTGGACAGTTTCCTCAAATTGGGATATTTTTGGTTGTCCTTCCAGTACTTGAAGATGCCCGCAGATGGTGGAAGCAGAGGTTCTGACAAGTAGGTATTGATTTCATCTTCAGGAGACAAAGTGCAACTGTCCTCACTGCTGCTAGATGGGGTCATCAATTGAGCATAGTAACTCCACATGCTATGAACTCTTTCTGGTTCACTTGACAATGCTGGAGTGGTGTCTCTTTGCTTTTCTTGTGATGACTGCAGCTCAGTGACATCTACTTGCAAACAAAGATCAGAAATTTCCATGGCCAGTGTTGATTTCACTTGATCAAGATGTTCTTTGTTCGAAAAGACACTGGATTTGAAGCAGGGATCCAGGAGAGTTCCAAGAGCGTACAGTTTTCTGTCTCCACAGACGGATAGTGCCTCTTCAGAGATGTCAGCAAGTCATTTCAGAAACCCTGGATGGAACCTAACAGTGATTTGAAGTTTTGGAGAGTAAAAGTTGTGCTATTCACTAAAGGATTTATTTCTGTGATGGTCACTTCACTGGAATTGGCCACAAACGTTGCTCTATCGAACACGTCTAGGAGTTGTATCCCTTCTTTAGTGGTCCATTGTTGAGCAGTCAGATCCATATGGAAATTCAACTCTGAAGCAGATAGTAAAACAGCTTGCTTTTGTTCTATGAGATGACTGAGCATGTGATGCTGAGAATTCCATCTAGTCGGTTCATCTTGTTTCAGCTGATGGAGTTTCACACCTAGTTTGGCTTGAGAAGCTCATAACGTTTGCATGGCTTTAGAGGAGTGCATGAAATGTCCCACAATACTCTGGCAGGTAGACATGATCCCCTTAATTTCAGTCTTGTTCAGTAAGCCATCTTTGACAGCTAACTGAAAGGTGTGAGCAAGGCAGGGCGAATGGTCAAAGGTATTGCATTCCAAAGCTTCAGCCCTATTCGGCCCATTGTTTCTCATGACACACACAACTTTATGCAAGAGATTCCATTCTTTCATAGTGGTGGTGATGAAAGCTTCTATTGCAGATGCTGTGTGGGAAACCTCTGCAAAGGGAATGCATTCTCAGCACAAGTGATGGTACTGTTACACCCCAAAGTAACCCTAAGAGAGGGCCCCTGAATTGGCATGACTTCCCCCATATTGGATATTGGTTAGCAAAGGTCAGTCACAGTTAAAGCAGCCTTGGCTACCCTCTCCCTCTGCTGAATGGAAATGTACACAACGTCCTTTAGGCTAAAAGACTGACCTATTGTTCCGAGTCACGTATCTCTAGGCAGACAATAGACTCGCTCCTGGACACTGTCACATCCCAAGCTATGTGGATGAACTGTGCGTAGCCAAACAAACATCACCTATCAATTCGGAATGTTAAACCTATCAATCCCCTGGACATTCCCAGGAAAAACAATACCGAGGAGGAGTGGTGATGTTTGCCTAACATTATATTCCGCAATCATCACCCATTAATGCCACTTTGCTAGCCGATACCTGACCTGAGGACAGAAATTGACTATAAAAATCCTAACTTTTTGAGCCTCTTTGGAGTGCCTCCCAGACCGGACAAGGGCCCATTTCGCTGCTATCGAGGTGTCCCACTCAAGCCTCTCAGACGCTGCTGAGAGCTGAACGTGACTCGCGTCTCTGATCTTCCTCGAACTCCGCTGTGGCCAGCCTTCCAGCCCTGGGATCCAGCCTCCCCTTGGTGCTTTACACCAAGCCTCTGCTGATCTTTTTACTGTCCAGGAAGCCTAGACTAAGGTCCGTATGCCCTCTCTCCCAATTGCCTCTTATTTCCAAATTTCCTTTCTATAGCCTTTACATGATTGTGGGATTATTGGTTAATGTGTGCTGTGACTTTCTCTGTTGATTTTAATAAAATTACTTTAGATCATTTCTCTGACTCCTGTGTGGTTCTGACCCCATAGACATAGGGTTAAAGATCCCTCAGCCTGACCTCTCACAAGCTTTGAGTTTCTCTGTTAATTTCCCTAGTTTGAAGCCTGTTTGGGTGTCCTCAGATACCCCCAATTTTCAGGGTAACAGTACTCAAAGTTGTCATCTATGAAGTGAACTGTCAAACTGAAGTAATTGTCACAACTTGTTGAGGTCCACATGTCAGTTATCACTGCAACAAAGTCAGTGTGCTCTAAAAGATTCTCCATGTTTCTTTTTTTCTTTTCATACATCTCTGGGATCACCTTTTGGGCAAAGTATTCCCTGCTTGGGATGCTGTACAGTGGCTCAAGGTGGCTTATCAACTTTCTGAAGCCTTTATCTTCCACTATGGACAATGGCTGGTTATCTTTGCAGATCATTTCAGCAACCAATCTTGTGATGCCTTTACCTCTTCTGTCTCCAGGCTTGAAACTTTGAGTGGTTCAGAGTTGGTTGAAAAGAAGAAGCTGTCTTGCGTTTCACTGGGAGTGATTCCAAAGGGTTTGGTTCTCCTAAGGAGGAAGCTGCTGAACTTGGACTAGGACTTGAAGGAACTGGTGTGAGACTCCCAATAACAGCTGTATCATCTGTGTCATTACGGTCTTCATGTTGGGACTCAGCTCTGACAGTCACAGCAGGGTTTAAGGGTGCAGCTGAAGCCACTGTGGATGTTGCATTTCTATCTTTCAGTTCTTGAAATTGGGCTGAATGTTGGCTTCTGATGTGTTTCCACATGGCTGAAGTATTATGTAAGCCTTTCCTCCTTGACATATTTGCAGAACACAGAGTGCAATGGGCATAATTCTCATTACATGTAATTTGGAAGTAGCTCCATCCAGATGTTGGAGGATGCTCGAGATGATGCCATCTCCTAGGTTGACAATTACAAAACAAAAAAAGGCAAGGATAATCTTGGGCAGGATACACTCTTTTGCTAAGGATACAGCCTTAGCAAAAGCCCAGGCAAAGGCAAATCTCCCTCTGAAGAAATCTGGCCAGGACAATTGTCATAGTTTTGCTTCAGGATCTCCCCAGATTGAAAATGACACTAAAGCCCTTTCTACACAGGCAGGAAAATGTGGATTATTAATCCCACATCTTCCTGCCTGTGTAAACAGGGCCACATACTACAGTACAGAGATAATCCAGGTCAAAACTGGATTTTCTTTGCATAGCTCCTTATGGCATCCTGGGGTCTGTAGTTTGATGATGCACCAGCACACTTTTGCAGAGAAGGCTGTGACACCTTGTAAAACTGCAAACCTCAGAATTGTGTATGAAAGAGC
Organism: Iguana delicatissima; assembly: GCA_948472985.1. NCBI lineage: Eukaryota > Metazoa > Chordata > Lepidosauria > Squamata > Iguanidae > Iguana > Iguana delicatissima. The sequence continues at coordinate 67,346 of CAOKZL010002824.1, read as the reverse complement.
TTTGCAAGGGAGCTATGCGAAGGAATCCTTCAGCTGTCCTTGAAATCTCAAGAAGACTGTACCTTCTGGTCAAGTCTCAAGTCCTGCAACGTATTTCAAGTCAAACCTAAAGTTCAGTCTCAATTCTGCACCCTGCAATCTCAAGTCAAGTCTCAAGTCCTGCAACAAGGCACTTTAAAAAAAAAACAACAGCCTCTAGTCCATTCTCAATTCTCTACCCTCAATTCCAGTCTCAATTCCTGCAAGGCACTTTCGAGACAAGTTTCTAGTCCAGTGTCAATAATTCCCAATCTTTACTCTCCAGTCTCAAGTCAACAGAATAGAGATTATTACCCTGCAGAGGGAGGCAGCCATGGGGACAGGCAGCATGAGTGGACAGAGGCAGCCCCAGTGGGCTCAGGCAGCCCAGCAGGCACAGGTAGTATGAGCGAGCACAGGCAACACAAGCGAGCACAGGCAGGAGCCCTGGGCACAGGCAGCCTCTGGTGTGTGCGCGCATGTGGCTTGATGCCACGGTTTTTGTGCGCCCAGAGGCCTGCTGACCAATCAGGCCTTTGGCAGGCCCTGGAGATGCCAATTTTTAAAAACAAACTATTTGGTGGATTTGAAAGTTTTGGTTCACCTATTTTGGAATGTTGATTCGCATCTGCGAATCTTGAATCCTTTCCGAGGATTCGAGGATCCAAGGATTCGGTTAGCCCATCCCTAGAATGGGCAAAATCACTTCATAGGGTTTTCTTGCCCAAGAAAATTCTATGAAATTCATGGGGCTGCCATAAGTCAACAGGCAACTTGAACACACACACACACAAACAGTTGAGGACGTAGTGGTTGCCATTCATACTTACGTTAGAATATGACATCTTTGGTCTTAAATCAGGAGAAACACAAAGGGTATCTTCAGAGGCCATTGCACATATTGAAATTGCTCTTCATAAGTAGTATTGCTGATGATTGGGTATTGTCCTTTTCCAGGCCTAGTGTAACAACAAATAGAGTCCAGGTTGATGGCATCATAAGTAATCTAGGCTACCCCTTGGCCTAGAGAAAGGCCTACTCTTTAGTCTGGAAGTATTTTGGATTGTAGAACAACACACTGTACACACAGTGGTCAAAAACAGTATGATAAATCTCAGTCACAGCTGATCACTTTCATGCCAGTGAGATAGCGAATCTGCTTTAAGTTTTTATCCAAATGTTACAGGAGTTATCTAAGGTGGGGAATCTTTTTCAGAAATAATTTAGTGCTAATCAAGTAAATCCAAATATTTAAAACTACACGAACCAATAGCATAAGTCTGTATTGAAATTATCTGCATAGTGAAGTAATTCCAGTTGCTAAGATGGATTGGTGGCTTCAAATGGAGAATGTGTGTTGACATCTATCCAGGGTATTGACACACCCTACAATGCTAAAGAGACCAGGTAGCTTAAGAAGGGTGATCATGTTTAAATTGAGCTTTCCTTGCTAGCTAAAGGGAAAGTTTTATTTCTGAGGTCTAACTGGATCTGTTCCAGAAATGCCATTCTCTGGTATTAGAAATTAAGTGCACAGAGTGTGTAAGGCTACATTTTAGATGCTGGCCTTGAAAAAAAGTTTAATTACAGTGATCTCACTGCATTCGTTCTCATAAACCACAAAGTAAACACACTGCATCCAGATTTTGACCAGAAAGGTCAAACTTTAAGCCACATAACAAATTACAGACTGGGAGCATTTAAAATCCCACTTGGAAATAGGATTCAGACTTTAAGCTGCCAAACTATTAATAATAAAGAGCCCATGTCAGAGGGGTTGCTAGAGAGGTTGCCATGAAGCAGCCGTCGTGGCAAAAATAAAATAAAAATAAGAATTAATAAAAGATTGGACTCTCTGTACAAAGAAGATTACAAAGTCACAGGTTTCTAACATCTCTAACAACCTGGGAGAAAACAGATGATAGGTCTGCTTCATCTGCTCTCCCTGCCCTCATCAAATGGAGGAAAAGTTCAGTGAAGGAGGACAACTGGAGGAGAGCAAGACATCCCTCACATTATGTGAGAGGATTTTCAAAGCCCAACATGGAGAAGCTTGCCATATTTTGTTGGAGCAGCAAAGGTCATCATGACCAGAGGAGTACAAGGCAGAGTAATAACTATGACCAAACAAAATCTGGGACTTATGAAGTAAATGTGAGTTGCCTTATACCTTTGTGCACTGTCATTGTTGTTTCACACCAGTATGAGAGTTCAGGACAAAATGTCACCTTCGGCTTTTGAATACATAGTAGAAAATTGAAAATAAGAGTCGTTGTGACATTTTAGCTAGGAGACCTTTTTTTCCTGGCTATGGAAAAATAGAACCAACTGGTAGCTAGGGCTCTTTCTCATTGTCATGAAGGAAGAAAGAAATCCAAAGAGCCAAAATGTCACCTCTGGCTTGTTTTCTGTTATATTTGTAGTGAATATTTTATTTATTCCTTGTTCTTTTTATAATGGTAACACAAGGTTATCCTTTTTTCATCTTTTGTCCTGGAAAAATACCATTCTGCCTTGTAGTTTAGCTTTTTAAACCATGAAGCTAAGACTGCAGTGATAAGTATAGGCCTCAGATGTAAAACCAGTAATAGAAAGGAGGTGGAATTTGAAGCAGAATCAGGAAGAGTAGAGGAAAAGATATGCAAAGTGTATGTGGTTTAAATAAGGAGAGGACAGTAGATCCAATAATTGGGTAGAAGAACTTAAACTAATATTAACTTGTATTAGAGTAAGAAGTATGCCTCAGTTATACAACAGCATCACATGAAACAAAATGATTACTTTAAACAAGCTGACGGTATTTTTTTTTCCTTAAATTGTGCTGATGTGATTGACATATGAAAATTCCTGACCTGAAAAAGACTTAGTTCATCCAAGATTAAGGCAAAAACCAACATGAAGCTCATACTCCCCAACTGTTTCGATTTGGCAGGGACAATCCTGATTAACTTTTTGAGCTGATTTTAAAATATCCCAATTTCTTTCCCCTGTTCTCTCTTTGTCCCTTTGTCCTCACCTTACTTCAAATCCTAAAAATTAAGATCAAGGTGAAAAAGTATTTAAGACTCAAGGAGAAGGCAGATTCTTGCCCCTTCCCAGTAGGGTCAGGCAAAAACAAACTGCTATAGCCCTTCCTAGCCTGTGTGTTCTTCCTCATTAATAAGTTTTGCCCTCTTGACCACACTCTGATGTTGCTTGGCTACACATGACCCAGTTTTCATATATGACATGTTGGAAGGAACCGAAACTATACATTTAGCTATACAAGTTGAAACTATCTGGAAAAACATTGATTGTGCCAAGATTTTGTTCAAGGATAGAGCCCTTTTTGCAGGAGCTAATGTTCCTCTGGGGATAACTGTGCACCAAAAATGACCAGTATTTTCCTTTCATACCACAGAACAGTATCCAGGCTTTTAAAAATAAGCTATAAAGCATGTTTAGGAAAAAGTGGTGAACAAAATAAAACAAATATAGAATAATAAAACGTAATTGAAATAACATAAAAACCTTGCAATAGAGCAACAGAAACAAATTATATTCTAGGTCGTATAAGGACAAAATGTGCATCTAAATGTCTGCCAAAGGAACTGGGAAATAAAAAAGATTTCACTAAGTATCCAAATATGTGAAAAAAGACTGACCTATTGGGAGCATGTTTTGCACTGTATAATCATTACACTGTAACGGGGCATAATAATTTCTGGGGCATCACACTCGGAGTAGAAAATTCTAAATATTCACCAAAAACATAAAAATAAAAAAATCCTTCTTCTGGTTGCAGAAACTTAAGAACTATTTTCTGAGAAAAGTTGGAGAAATTCTTTCCAGGAAACTGCTCATATATTCTCTTGCCATGGTCAACAACTCCACTTGCCAGCACTGCTGGCTGGTCATTTATACATTTCCACAAAGAGAAAATATAAGAACATTGGGACAAAAGACAATATTGATTCACATACATGCATACACGCAAGTTTAGAAATAATCAATACAGTCTAAACAGCAATGAAAATAATATAGCTCACAGAGGGGAAAACAAAAACTCTTTGCTCCATGTTCTGGTTTAATCTGCTGTGCAGGTGCTCATTGTTGATGAGTAACTTTGAGGGCTCTGCTCTTTTTTTCTCGTGGTTCTTTTATCTTTAAACTGGAGTAGGACTGCTATTTAAACTAAAGAAGTCTTCAGACTGAAAACTGATTGAAAACTATAGATTGGGACAGAAATTGGAGGGATCGATGTATGGATGAAAGGTATGAAAATGACTTCGAGCAGAAATAGGTTGTTCTGTCTAGTCCTGCAATTTTGGGATAGAACCAATCAATGCAGTTTTGTGATCTATACCAGACTTTCTAGCCCAGTACCCTCCAGCTGTGTTAGATTATCATTCCCATCATCCCCAGCTGGCATGGACACTGTAGCCCAACCCATCTGGAGGACATCAAGTTGGTGGAAATTGTCCCATATTTGGAAGTTGTCCAAGTTTGTCAAGCTTGCTAATAATATTTTTCTCTTAATGTTTAACAGCGTTATTTACTGCATTTCTGTGGGTAGAAAAACTAAGCTGTAGTTATAGTGGAAACAGGAAGACACCTGGAACATATATGTGGAGAATATATATGTGGCAGGCAGATGAAATGGTTGGTCTTAAACCTATACTTCACTTTCCAAAATTATTGACTTTTCTGCTTCTGCTATTCAATGTGATATTAAATAAAATGACCCACACTGTGAAAGAACAGATAATCTCATCCAATTAGTTTTTTGTATGGTTCAGAATCTGAACATTCACACCCAATTTACCACTTTGATTTTTATTCCCTGGACATAAAAAGAAGTTACAAGGGTTGTAACATCACCTTAAAACTCTGTTGTCCACTCAGAGGAATACGTATGTAGTTTTATGTGGGCCTCTGTGATTAGATTGGTTTTAAAAAACAGTAATAGAAAGCATTTGTTATGTGGCTCCCCTCCCTACCCTAATGATGAGAAAAATATTTATGAATTATTTGATGCCAGTGGTGGTTAAACATTAAACATAATTAACTAGTATTTGCTAACTGTTATTTGACCATCTGTGGAGCAGCTTGACATGAAACTATTTGTTGAGGAATAAAAATTGGTAAAGGAAAAGCAGTTTGATAATGGTTTGTACAAACTGTGTGATTCTACTAGTTTTATAATATGTTGTTTTGGTACACACAAGCTGTTAGTATACACTACTTCCTATAAAAGTCCCTATGTTCTTCCTCCCTCACACACCCACACCCTTGTCTCTGTTGTGCTGCAGATGAAGACTTTTTGGAAATGTTTTGAAAATTTTTTATTGTACATTAGCATTTCATAGTTGCCAGTTCTGAGATGTTCTGTTGTGCTTCACTGGGAGGGTTTTAAAAGAAGTGGAAATCTAGTACATCCTGATGTAGATGGAAATGTATAAATTAATGGTAGCCCCTTGAGTTATTTCAAATATAGTGGGTGTACAGTATACCCTCTGACTATACAAACTGACATATTTGAAAACCCTATAAAAAAACAAAGTTTTCAATCATGTCATTATTCCAACTGTTCTACCAAATCTGTTGTCCTTATCATCATATGTCCTTGCACACTTTTATATGTGACCAAAACCTCTTGTTCTATTAAAACATTTATGTCTGGACATCATTCTAAAATTAAAAATAGACTAAAAGATGCTCTTTAGGAAATCACTGTTTCAAGAACTCCCATTCCTGCAGTGATTAAAATATAATTGTGGAGAAAATCCTATAAATGATAACGAATAAATTGAGAGGGTTTCCCCCCACCAGTATAATTGGTTACATTACAACTACAGCCATCCCTCCACATTCACTGAGGTTAGGGGCACAGGACCCCCATGAAAGTAGAAAAACCATGAATAACGCTAGGCCCTCCCAAACTATATTTAACACACAAAAAAATATGATCACCATATTCAACCCACCGTGGATTCCTTTTGAGACATGAAGGTTCCTTCACAAGGCAGAAGTGGGTGGCTGGTGAGGCTTACTACACCTCCACTGATGTCCCACACCATTTTTAATAGGGACTTAGAGGCCTCGTTCACAGCTTCTCAGTCTCACAAAGCTTGCAGTCCCTATTAAAAATGGCATAGGGAGGCAGCAGAGGTGACAGCAAATAATCCATGAATAATCAAATCCGCAAAAGTGAAACCCACAAATGTGGAGGGCTGACTGTATATGTTTATTGCAAAAGTAGATTTTCTAACTGAATACTGTGAATCCTCATGGACTTGATTCTTAGCTCTTTAATAGCTCTTTAATAGCTCTGTTAGATATTGTTTTCAGTTGTTTGCAAGAAAAATCAACTCATTTCTAATGAGGCAGCGTACAGTACATCTTGCTCCACATACAGTGGGGAAAGTGCAGCCCATTGGCCTCATGTAGTCTGTGGACCCAAAGCCTCCCATAAGTCTTCCAAAGCCCTCCAACCCTCTAGAAAGTGCCTGAAAGTGCCTATGATCCTGGAGACCAGGGTTCGATTCCCTGCTCAGTCATGGAAACCCACTGGGTGACACTGGGTGCATCACACACTCTCAGCTCCCAGAAAACCCCATGATAGGTTTACCTTAGAGCTGCCATAAGTCGGAAATGAACTGGAGGCACATAACAAGGAGAAACTGCAGTGTGAGAAAGTGTAGGTGTTATCTCTTTAATGCAGATAAGACTGACTTGTCAGCTGTATTCAGCTAGCTGAAAGGAGAGTTGTTAACTCTGTAATTGCTGGATTGAATGAAAGACGGAATTTTCTCAGGACTTTCTACAATAAATGCTGGAGGAGTTACATTCTTTGAGAGAAGAAGAACTCCAAAACTTGAAGATGGATTTGACAGAGAGCCTGAGGAACCTGAGGGATGAGACCAAGGAGGTCAAGGCAGAACTCCGAGGAGTTATAACACAAATCAGGGCAGAGGTGTGGGAATGTATGGCTAATGTGGAAGTGAAGGAGGCTGAAAATTATCTGGAGAGACAAATTCAAGCTGAGCAAAAGGAGAGATTAGCTATTGAATTTGGGGAGATGAAAGACCAAGAAGTTCTAGTTTGTGAAATGGGGATTATAGCCCAAGGGTTGAGGAGAAGGAGGAAGTTAATCTGAAATTGATCTGTAATGAATCTACATTGATGGTTGAATGAAACCAAGTCCATTTTTGCATTACACTGTTATAATGCTATTATTCCACTTTCAACATCTTGTGGAATCCTGGAATTTGCAGTTTATGGAGCAGCATTTAGGATTCTGAGTCAGAGAGCTCTTTGGCCTCAGTAAACTACAAGTTCCAGAATTCCACAGGATGTTGAAAATGGAATAATAGTACTATAACAGTGTAGTGCAGAAATGGCCCATGTTGATTTAATGAAAGAGTTAGCCTGCAGGACTGCAGAGGATGAGAGAAAGATGAAAAAAGAAAAGTGCTTTGGCTTAGGACAAATGTTTTAAAACAGTGGCCATTTCCGCACGAGGTGAGGGAATCACTTCATGCCATTACTTACCGGATCTTCTGGGCATGGACCAATGTGGACTGTCCCTTAAGTCCTTCCACAGGGCTCCTCTGTCTCGTCCAAGGTGAACTGGAGCAGTGCGGAGTCTTAGATCCGCACTGCTCTGGCTTCCAAAATGTCAGCTTCCAGTTGTTCGTGGGTCCTGACCACCGCTAGCTCACCACACCTAAAGCCCGCCCTCCGCAGATCTCAGGCTTGCATTGGTGCAAGCCTGCGAATCTGCACAAGTGAGCAGGAACGCAATGGTGTGCTCCGAAAAATTAAAGAATGGTTTTCTACCGCTCTTTAAAAAGCGCGCTGGAGGACCAGTTGGAGGCGTTTCGGAGTGGACTGAGGTGCGGATCTGAGGTAAGTAGTCTGGATTTAGTCTGCTCCAAGGTGCAGACGACCTCCATGAGAGGACGCACTAGGCCATTTTAATTCCCTCGTGCAGAAATGGCCAGTAAGTGGGAAGGAATTGGAAATATCAACAAAGGACAAGGAGGTGAATCTGAGAAGACTGAAGAAAAGAAGTTTATGGATAGGATGGAAGCAAGGGAAGAAGACAGTCAAATTTAAAGTGAAACAGATTAAAATGGGGGTTGGTTGAAACAAGGTTATGGAATGGTTACAGATATACGACAATGTAAACTTAAAATGACATCTTCATTGTGAACATGAGTTTGAGCCAATGACAATCTTTGGTCTCCCAAGGTAAACACAGGCTGACATTCATACCTAGTCCTGATCCTTTGCTTCTTCTGTTATTCTGTTACTTTATTATTCTGTTACCTTATTTGGCTGCAATATAGTGGAAGCACTGCTGCTGCTTTAGATGCCTGCCATTATTACTGAAGGCATGTACCCTATTGTTCTAAGAATGTTAAAATATCAGTATCAAAGCAAGCATAGAAGTGATGGAGGTGGTAGACTCAGTCTGCTCATTTGGGTGTTGTGAAAGAGAGCAAACTGCTATTTTATTTTTATATTTCTGTATTTATTTATTTTTATTTATTTTTACTTCCAGCTGTGGGGGAGCACTTGATGAATTTTCTCTCTGAATGACAAAATATGTTGCACAACTTTAAGTAGCATGCATTCTGAGCAGGAGGCATCAGTTGTACCATCTCAGAGTATATTGATTTGGTTTTACTCATGCTGCTTGGAGCAGCAGTATCTATACTCTAAAAGCTTCTCTTCCTGCAGCTTTAGAGGATATAGGTAGCTTCCCAACCCAACTCATTTTAACTGCCTGGTCTTCCTATGAACTGTTGCATTAGGCCTGGTATGCCCTAAAGTCATGTTTTCTAATCAATAATATACTGTAGAATAATTTAAGAAAGAATGTTAATTTTGCTTTTCAGTCTTCAATTAAGATGAAGTACTTGAGTTTACTCTAGGATAATGTAATAAGCTGCATACTAAGAAAGTAAAAGGTATTTACTTTCTGGATTTAAAAAAGTACTGAATATATTCTCTTAAACTCCATATATCTCCTCTGAAATACCCATGGTAGCGATTGCCCCACCTGTTAAGAATCACTGCTCTTTTATATTGGTGGACAATTCATCCTAAATTAGTCTGCAATGCAGGTTGTTCAACTGGCATGATTTCCTATCATCAGTGGAGTCTTAAATGAAGGGAAACCTATTTTTCCTTAGGACTGACTTAATATTGGAAACTGTCTCACAGTCTACTCAATAAGTACAAGGCAAATCACTGCATGGAGTTGATAACATCTTTTGGCATTAACAGGGCGACAGAGATATGTCCAGTATCAGCTGCAGATGAATCAGCTTTGAAGGACCTCAGAATATTCCCTCCCTCTTAATTTTCAAGTGGGAGAAGAATTCAGGTAGGATTCTCCCGAGTGTAAAGCGCACATAATTAAAACACAGATTGGTATCTTATGCCTTCTTAGATAAGGCTACTTACTGCATAATTTCTAATAACTTTGCTTCTCTCTCTCTCTCTGGCCATTTCCACACTATATTGTTATAGTACTGTTATTCCACTTTCAACATCCTATGGAATCCTGGGATTTGCAGTTTAGGGAGGGGTATTTAGAATTCTCAGCCAGAGAGGTCTTTGGCCTCAGTAAACTACAAAGCCCAGAATTCCACAGGATGATTAAAGTGGAATAATAGAGCTATAACAGTGTAGTGCGGAAAGGCCCATTGTTACCCCACCCTATTACTCCTAAGCGTAGTGGTCACACATAGCAGCATTAGCAGTAACATGTTACTTCCACGTTCTGAAATGTTCAGCATTTTTCTAAACATTCTAGAAGGGAGTAGAACTGATGCAAAAAATAATTTTTTTTAAGAGGATAGCCAACTCTGGAAGTATGTTCAGGAGGAAGAAAGAATATTGGAGTAAAAAGGTATCTTAGAAGTCCAGCTGGGGCAGATGAGGGACATTAACCAATTCCATTGCTTTACTACTGCTGTGCGGTCATCTCTAATCCCCTGCCTGCCTGCCTACCTGCCTGTCTGCCTGCCTTTGCATCAAGAGATGCCGATGTAGGACAGCCTTCTTATTTACAGGGATGGTTTTGTCTTTCAGAACATTTATTTTATTCCTATTCCTTTGCATCCCTCCCCCTCCACTTTAAGCAATTTCCCAGGCAGCTATTGGCTTGAAGATAAAGCGCAACTTCCTTCAAAGGTCTCCAGGTAGAGAATGCAGCCTGACTTTAACTCCTGACACAGGAGACCTAAGTGTAAATCTTCTCAGAGGCTGGCTGAAATCATTTCCTCAGAACAGTGCTCTGGAGGCAGCCTCATTCATATTCCCTAGGAAAGAGATTTCATTTCATTAAACTCTAGACTTGACTCTTTCTCAAAGAGGTCAGGGAAAATGCTACATGCAGCCCTTTCTCCCTTCAGTAATGCCACCACTTGTTTGATTTATAGCAGCTGTGCCTTTATAAGCCACAAAAGGGCCCTGTAGATAGACTCCTGCTTCCTGTGAGAAGCAAATGAAGGGTTGATCCGTGTTTCTGAGGGGGAAATATTCAAAGTGCACTGCATCCCAGAATTGTAACAAATGGGCCAGGGAGAAAAAGCCACACACACTTGACCATTAACTTCTAACAGATTTAAATCTTTTGTGAGCTGGACAGAGTGGTTCCTGCTGACTGTGAAATTAAAAATGATTAAATATCAGTATCTGTATCTATAGGGAAACATTCTGGCCTCTATTTTCATAAGGGTTTCTTGGGAAGTTAAATAAATATAGTCACACATCCTTCGGCTTCGCTTTTAGTCAACTAGGAGTGAATTTATGAAACAATTTTTTAAAAAGAGAGCTTCCATGGAATACGTTTCTTCATTCCCCCCACTCATTCTTTGTCTTGTATTCTGTTTCACAAGTTTCCTTTAAAATTGTGGACAGTAAATAAGGAGGAATGGCTTGAACTTCTGTTAGTGCTAGGATTGAAGGCCCTTTCCGCACTAGCCTGTTATAGTGCTATTATTCCACTTTCAACATCCTATGGAATCCTGGGGCTTGAAGTTTAGAGAGGGACCTTTGAGCCCAGGATTCTATAGGATGTTCAAAGTGGAATAATAGTACTATAACAGGCTAGTGCGGAAATGACTGAAGATCCAGCTTCATGTGGCTGTGTACAGTGCCCGTGTATTGCAAAGCTGATCTTACCACACTCTTGAAACCCATCCTTCTTCTTCTCTCTGTATTATGATAGCTTACTTGAAATCATTTGGGGATCTACTTCATGCAGCCAGTTTGCGATATCAAGTTGTCTCCTGATAGCTGTGCTTCAAAACCAATCATGCTGTGATTTACATATACAAGCTGAGATGCACTCTCATGGAGAGGCCCCTTCATAACTACTGGAACATGTCACATTCTAGATGACAGGTTTTTCTTCTTCTAAAAGTTGATACACGTTCAGCCAAAGTGAGTTCTGCATTGTTTACATATGGTGAGGTCTTTGATATAACCATCAGGCATCATATGCACAATTGGCTTAGTTTTGCAACAGCTTGCACACCTAACTGCCACTTAACTCCTCCTCTACACTCCTAATCATCTGATATATTCCCAAATTTGCTAACTGTTTGGAAGTTAACCATCAACACTGCAGATGCAGTTTAGATTTAGAAAGAGATTATTTAAAAAGTGCCATATTTTTTAAAAAAATATTATAAAAACTCTCACAATATTACCTGATATAAATGAACTAATTGCTAAATAAAAGAGGTGGGTAGGTGGAGTAAAGGAGAAATGGGCATTGGAAGGGATTCAAATAGATGAAATGGGAAAAAAACCCTAAGGTTATACATAAGGAAGTCATAAAACATTGAGGGAGTCTACACAAAAAAATAATAAAGTTCTGCAACAAAACTCTTGATGCAAAAAACAAATTGGAAAATTTGTTCCTTCCTTGATTTAAGTTTTTCTTAAATGTATCATAGAATTGTTCATGATACTCCCTTGTTATTATTGTTTACTTCAAAGTAGAATAATTAGTGCAGTTCCACTTCCACATTTTTTATATATTTCTGTCAGTATTACTAGAAAGATGTGGGTCTAATCATGGGTTGGCATAGAGAAATACTGGGAGTGATCCCATGGTCAGGAATACTAAAAAAGAAGAAAGTTCATGATGGATGAGAGTTTTTTAAAAGTGAGATACTGAAGGCACAATTTCAAACAGTTCCAGTGAGGAGGAAAAATATGAGATGTCTAAAGATTCCCCCATGATATTCTTGCAAACAATCTAGTAAAATATGGGCTAGACAATGCTACTATTAGGTGGATTTGTAATTGGTGGCTGAGTGAACCCAAAGGATGCTTACCAATGGCTCCTCTTCATCCTAGAGAGAAATTATTAATGGGGCAACAAGGGTTCTGCCCTGGGCCCAGTGATATTCGACATCTTTATTAATGACTTGAGTGAGGGAATAGAGGGCCTCTTAATCAAATTTGCAGATGACGTCAAATTAGGAGAGGTAGCTTACACCTCAGAAGACAGGATCAGAATTCAAAATGCCCTTAATAGATTAGAGAGCTGGGCCAAAACTAACAAAATGAATTTCAACAGAGAGAAGTATAAAGTGCTATGCTTGGGCAGAAAAAAAATGAAATGCACAGATATAAGATGGGTAACACTTGGCTTGATCACAGTACAAGTCAAAAGGATCTAGGAGTCTTAGTAGAACAAGCAGAACAGCACTGTTATGCAGCAGCCAAAAAAGCCGATGTGATCCTGGGCTGCATTTTTTTTAGGTCAAGGGAAGTGATAGTACCATTCTACTCTGCTTTGGTCAGACCTCACTTGGAATACTGTCTCATTATTGACAGGCTGCAACATGTCCATATGAGGGCAACCAAAATGATTGAAACCCTAGAAACCATGCCTTATGAGGAGAAATGAAGGGAACTGGGTAAGTTTATCCAGGAGAAGAGAAGGTTAAGAAGTAACATGATAGCTATGTTTAAATATTTGAAGGAATGTTATGTAGAGGATGCAGCAAGCCTGTTTTGTGCCATTCCAGGGACTTGGTAAGAGCAGTTCGACAGTGGAATATGACAGAGTCTCCTTCTTTGGAGGTTTTTAAACAGAGACTGGATGGCCATCTGTTGGGAACGCTCTCATGGTGTATTCCTGCATGGCAGGGGACTGGACTCAATGGATCTTGTGGTTTCTTCCAGCTCTGTGATTCTATGATTTCTTTTGGAGGCTGCCATTAAGAATACCCAATGAAAGGTGCATCTAAAGACAACTAACTGCTGGACCAGAATCTTCAAGAAAATAAAACTATATTTTTCAATGGCCCTTTCCACACGGGGGTAAAACCCCGCACTGGGACGACCTCACACAGAGGTCATCTACACTGTGGGGCGTGCTAGGGTGGTTAAAAAAAGTGAGGTTCTACACCTCAAACCGCCCTCGCGCAGCCGCAGGGGTGGCGCTCCATGTTTTATAAAGACCACTTTTCAAGCGGTCTTTTTAAAACTCATGTGCGCTGGCCCGTCGCAGCGCCCCGTTTAGAACTACAGGGACACGCTAGAGCTGCCCGGGGGTGGGCTTCCGGCTGGCGTGCTGCCCCGATTGGCGGAGCGCCACCGGAAGCTGTTGGCTGCCATTTTGGGCGCTGCCGGACGCCGCCAAACACCGACAACGTGTAGAGCGGCGAACGCGTGCTGTTCCCCATGGGGACGGAGCCTCCCGCTTCAAGGTAAACTCCGTCCCTGCGTGCGCCGCCCCGTTTCCTCCCATTTTGCTACCCCCCGTGTGGAAAGGGCCAATGTTTTATTAAATCCAAAGTCTGGGTTGTGGGGAGATGAATATCTCAACCTTTCTGTTACATCATGGCTTTTGTCCCTGGAAAATGGCACACTTTCAAGATGTCCTGTCAGGCCCACTGCCGTTGTTCCTCTCAGCAAGGAATCAGCTACCAACACCACACATCAGTCCTCCCTCTGGGAACTATTAGGAGCTCTTCAATCCACAGAAATCTCCAAAGTCACATTGAGACTTTCTGAGGACTGAGACTGTTTGCCATGTTCCTGTGCCTCCCACTTGTATAGCTCCAAACTCACAGCATGGTTCCTGATAATTCTGTTCCTGTGTACCACATCCTTTTAAGTGAATGTTTTCTGTGTATGGCAGTTGTCCTTTTCCCTACTGGCATCCCCTGTATCCTGGCCTTCTGCCTTGAGCAGAAGGCTTCATCTTCTCTGACAAGTTTGACTGGAGTTATTCAGGCCCCAGTTGTTGCCCCGTCTCTTCCAGTGTCGCTGTTAGTTTGCACTTGCTGCAGATATAATTCCAGAAACACAAACAACACAAATGTTTCATGTTGCTAGAGTGAGTTCCCTCATCTTCGGTCATCACAGCACTGTGGAACCTGCTCTCAAATCTCTATGCAAAATTGCCTGTTGTCCTTGTCCTGTTCACTGAACTCTGGAAACTGAGGGAGTAGCAATATAGAGCTTTTAGTTCTATCCACACTCAAGTCATTGTCTTACTTCCTCTCAACAGAATCCCTGCCCACTTAGACTATGTGCTCAGGCAGAGCACACAATGAAGCACACACACACAGGCCATTTCCGCACAAGACTGTTATAGTGCTATGCTTCCACTTTCAACATCCTATGGAATTCTGGGGTGTGCAGTTTAGGGGGGCTGGCCTCTAAAGGGCCTCACCAAACACTCAGCCTTAACCCAAATGGCATGTGTATGTGTGTGTATGTGCCTTCAAGTTGCTTGCCAACTTATGGCAACCCCATGCATTTCATACGGTTTTCTTAGCCACCTCATAGGTGTTTTTGCCAGTTCCTACCTCTGAAATATAAGCTCATCTTATTCTGCTTCTGTTTCTTCTGCTAATTCCACATAAAACGCTTGTTGTCCTTGTCACATTAACTGAGCTACTGTTCACCATGTAACAATGCTTTTTCAGAAAATCTTAGCTCACAAATAGTTACTATTTGATAGGATTCTCTTGCCAAAACAGGAGTCATACTTTAGACATAAATAGTGATCAAAGAAGAGATGTGTTTTTCTTTTTCTTTTTTTAAAAAAGAAGCTTTGATGTGGCAAACACTGTCAGAACAAGATCTGCTATGCTGCCACCTCCCTCTAGCATGACTGGCTACTGCCCTGTGAAGTGGAAGTATCTTATTAAAGGAGAAGGCCTTTCATCCATGCACCCTGCTTGTTTGTTTTTCTCTTACTAGTGGCAACTACATGGGTTGCTTTGGAAACAGAGTTTCTCTTTAGACCCTGCTGATTTTACCCCTCTTCAGTTACTGCATCATTTCAATCAAACTGACTTTGCATATCATATTGTGGGGGTGTGGGTAAAAGAAAACACAACTTTTAAGTCAGGTCCTATAGTGGCAAATGCTTATCACTGCATAAAACCAAAGCAACCATGACTCCTTTGCAGAATGGAGGTTTTGTTCAAGCTCTTCATGTGCACAAAGCGTAGGTAATCATTGCTATTGCTGTAGTTTGAGCTGAATCAGGCTGCATTCAAATAATCAACATGCAAATCAGCTCTCTTGAGGTCATTATGTCATTATGGTAAGTGTAGGCAATGTACTGGCCTGCAACTCTGATCAGATCAAGGGAGAATGACCAACACTGTGAGATGATGTGAGGTACAATCTGTTGGGTAATGTGCCCCATCCATCATACCCACTGGCTTCTCTCTATCTCCCCAGAGAGGACTGGTGCTCAGATCCCTTAATAGAATTTGGAATACATGGGCTTTTAGCTTCTGTCCCAAAGAGGAGTGGGTTTTCATTGCAGCATAGGCAAAGTGTCCAATGCTCCTCCACTCTCAGCTATGCAGGTGTGCTCCCATTGTATTCTCATATCTTTTGGGACTAGGGACTGTAGTTCTGGATTCACATTTGGATCAGGGTCATGACTGGCGTAAGCATTTGTAGGATCAGCTTGAAAACAGATAAATGGACACCAGAGAAGGAGCTCAGTTTGTTTAAGAACCTGCAGGATCTGTCTCTGAAACCAGGTAGTTCCTAGACAGAGGTATCCTGAATGGGTGGCTTGCCATTCAGGATGTGGGACTTCAGCATCTGGATTGGACTTCCCTCTTTACCAGATGTGGATAGAATCCTACTTTGGGGAGAGGGACTGATTCAACCAAAATAAAAACAGTTTAGATGGTAATATTTACATTTCACTTTATGGGGTGCTCTTAAAATAAAAAGTAACTATAGAAAAGTTAAAGAGCTTTTTACCCCACATAGCACTTTCTGTGTTCTGTTTTAATTTTTTTAAGGACAAGATGCTGACAATCTTTCTTTGTGCCTAGCTATTTCCTCAAATCCTAACAGCAAAATCTACTCAGAAGCTGAATGGACTGGAAGTTGACTCTTACTTTGATTCTGGCAGTTAGATAGCTTCTTCCACCATCTCTGAGGCAGTAGCTCATTTAGTTGGTCTACAGCCCTGCTCTCCAGCAGAGGAGAACAGAGAGATGGTGAGAAACACCTAGGACAGTGGTTCTCAACCTTCCTAATGCCGCGATCCTTTAATACAGTTCCTCATGTTGTGGTGACCCCCAACCATAAAATTATTTTCGTTGCTACTTCATAACTGTAATTTTGCTACTGTTATGAATCGTAATGTAAACATCTGATATTTAGTCCACCTGAAATGATGTAAAGTTTGAAGATTTGGTTTCACTGCATTCAGACTGAATTAAATCCAAAAATAAATCTGGCATGGGAATAACACTAGATTTTGTAGGCTTATTCCTTACAACTGATGCAACATTCTTGTTTTTATCAATATCTGAAGTGGCACTCTCCAGACTGTCCAGTCCCAGGGTTACCAACACCTTTTCCAGCAAATTTTTAAAAGAATCTGAGGAAAATAATCTCACTTTATTATCATCTTCTGCATCCTCCTCCTCGGAAATAGAACCATCTGATTTAGAGTCATTATCCCCATGAGTATCTGCCAAATCTGGTTCCTCATCACTTTCAGATTCAGTGTTGATTTGTTCAGAGTGTGACAAAGCAGATTCCTCAACTCTAGTCACTTTGGACCTACAGGTAGACTTTTTTGGTAAACACACACCAGCATCATTTGATTCAGCTTGAATAACTTTTGTATCATCAGGAAAATCATGTGAAAATGAAGGATTCATTGAAGTAGTTTGTTGACTGCTTAATAATGACATTACATTCACATTCAACAAATTGTCCAACTTGCAATACATTTTTTAAACTTGTTATGTATTTCACTAATATTGTTTGCCTATTAACATGCATTTCTTCAGCAATCGTTTGTCTTATCACCTCCCTACTACACTCAGACACATTCCCCTGGGAAGACATTGAGGACATAGGAGGTTCAAATCTTACTTCTTTACTTTCCATAGGCATTGCAGTTTGACTCCTAGTGAATAATGACACCATACACAATGCTAAATTGCCCTGTGCTACTGTATTCACTAATGCAGAAGAGCAAGGAAATGCTAACTGAGAGGCTGCCATTTCTCTTGGCAGAGGCTGCTCGCATGTTTGAGTGGGATTGGTTGTGTTGCTGGCGAGCTTGGATTGGTCAGGAGAGCTCCTTCCTCTCATAGCCCCCTCCCTTACTTTCTGAACGCCTCTTTTCAACATGGCGACCGGAAGTTAAAGGAGCGGTTGGGAGCCCTTCCCCGCCCTTAAGACACTTAATTGCATTACCAGGTAATTTTCCTTTCACCTTCTTTTTAATTCTTGCCTTCTCAGACTTCCTTATACTAGATGTTTTTAGCTTTGTTTGAGCCTCAGAGCGGCTGGTCGGAGATTGCCCTTCCAACTCACTCTCGCTTGATGCCAAGAAAATTTTCTTTAGTAAGGTACTTCAAAGGGGGCAGGAGGACGTGAGCGCATGGCTCGCGCTTGCGCACCACCACCGAGGAGGGAATGGAGCCTAAGACCATCTGAAATACATATTTTCTGATGGTCTTATGCAACCCCTGTGAAAGGGTCATTCGACCCCCAAAGGGGTCGCAACCCACAGGTTGAGAACCACTGACCTAGGAGAATGCCATTCGTGCTCTCTACCACCAACCGAGACAATCACTTCACTCTCCCTTAGGGTAAGGCTGGTCCTGAACCTATCTTCTGAACACTATTATCTGTGCATCACATTTAAACTATAGGCATACAAAGATGTATTCTCACAGGCTGCATTGCAGTAATGTTGCTTAGTTCTCTCAAACACTTAGCAGAACTTGACCACAGCCTTCTTTTCACAAATACTGTGACTGGGGTAACTTATTGAAGTCATCACGATATCGGTAAGTAGGGCAAAATCAGAGCCTGGAAAAATTACCCTTGTGAGCTACAGCTTCCAGAATCCTCCAACAAATGTGCCTGATTTTTCAAGTTCTGAACAGGATTAGGTAGACTGCTTATGCTTTTACCCTCTTTAATTTGAATTGAATGCAGTTGTCATAAGTTGTTTTCTAATTTAATTTTTAAAAATCAGCTCAAAGCCATGGGACAGAGTATGTCATATGTTTTAATAAATTAAAATAGCACATGAAAGTCACACAGGACTATATAAACTGCACGATCTGTGCTTTAAAGGTGTGGAACCGCAGTGACTATTAATAAGAGAAGGCACTCCAAAGACAAAAATCTCATTGAGTGACCTTCTCGCTATGATTCCAGCTGATGTTCTTTTTCAAATTATTGTAATTAAGAGAGCACCCAGTAAAAGGTTTTCATTTGTCAGATGGATGATGCTGTTTTATAACATGGCCAAATAATGTGCCCATTATGAATCTCAAGTCCAGTGCCAACAAAATGTCTGCAACTTTTCTTGTACAGCAGCTGAGGCAGCAGAGTGAAGGTCACTTAATGACAATTTGGGATAAAAGCTGTGTGGCACTTAACCAGTGGCATCCCATATTCATATTCACTGCTCTGATATTACACAATCCCAATTCTGTCTTTCTCTCTCTCACTTTTTAAATAAGCAGAGGTAAAGTATGTGTTTTGATAAGTAGGCATCTACAGAAAAGAAATGCAGTTATCTTCAGGGATCAAGCTTATGCTGGAAAGAACGAACATGAACCAGGTGTGAGCAACTTATGGCACTCCAGACACTGTTGGACTGCAACTACTAGCAACTCTCACCACTGGCTGTGCTTACTAGGATGAATGAAAGCCTGGAGGCCCATACATTGTTCACTCCTGCTTTTGAAAAATCAGTCTAGCCAGTTGTTGTGGGATGATGGGGGTTTCTGTGTAACATCTGGAAGGTTGCAAGTTGCCCATCTATCTAAAGTAGATACTTTAGTACTGCAGGCAGCACATGCTTTTATATTAGACACTCTCCCTCATTCAGCTGGTATTTTCATGAGGGGAAGACCTGAAAGGCACTTCTGTGACAAGATACTGGGACTCTAGGATCTAGTATATTTGTTGAAAGTGGGTTTGAAATAAACAAGAGAATATTATTGTGCTACTGAATTTATACCTTTCCTTTGCTTCAGGCCAAAACTCACAAAGGTAATTAACTCATAAAAACTAATGAAAATGATATTTTGTTGCATTTCTTTAATTAGACAAAATCTTGAAGGATGCATATGTGATTGCTTTTTATCTGAGCAGCTGAAATCTCAGTGAGATTCAGCATCAATGAGATGTCAGATTGCCTGATGCTGGAAATACTGGGGAAATTTTGGAGGACATTTAGTGAGCCATTCTACAACCATCTAGTGGACCTCTGAGATGATTAAAGGGGGAATGCTTATGGATTAACTCCTGCTGTTAGTACAAAATATAGCAAATCTCTTCAGTCAATTAAATATAACCACTGACTTACCAAGTTCCCATTGAACTACTGGGTATACTGTGGTTAGAACTAGCAATTGGGTTTAAAGGCTAAATTCTTATAGTCTTATTTTATTTCAGTATTGTATTGGAGAGAGCCAGCATGGTGTAGTGGTTTGAGTTCTGGACTACAGCTCTGGAGACCAGGGTTCACTTTCCTAGTCTGCCATGGAAACCACTGAGTGACCTTGTGCATTATACACTCTCAGCCCTAGAATCCCCCAGGATAGGTTCTCCTTAGGGTCACCGTTAAGTTGAAAATCAATTGAAGGCACACAACAAATTGTAGTAGAATCTCTCCCATGTTGACTTCTCCTTTCCCTTACAACTGCTCCAGTCCTCTTGACAAAATGCTACGAGTCACATTTAAACTCTATCTTGGTAATGTAATGTTCATATCACCTCCCAAATACTTCACTCTCCAGGGCAGGGGCAAGATAAAGTTATATAGTTCTTCTGTCTTTTTTGTTAGGTTGTTATTTTAGCCAAACAAAAAAGTCCTCTAAAGTTCATTGAAAGAATTCTTGCAGGCAGAGAACAGAAACTTGGATGTTAACATCTGTCTCTAACAAAGTCCTCAGGCTCAGCAGCAGTACGATTAGAAGTGAAATAGCAACTGGTGTTGAGCTTGCTGCTGTGATGACACACATATCACACATACTGGGAGGGAAAGAAGAGCTCCACTGGATCTTAAAAATGAACAAAAAATGTTCAATATTTTTAAAACATGAAACACTGTACAAGCCTATAGCCTCTGGCAGTCTTGCTATAGTCTTTTACAAGTCCTGAGTCTGAAGGGAGCAGTATTTCTTGTGACAATGAAATGGTTTTCCTAGTTCATCACTTTGTGGTTGACATATTTCTTCCACTTTTTTAAAAAATCTGTGTTTCCAATTAACAAGATTCCACTGAAATCACTAGCCATTCCAGTTGTTAGATTACAGAAAGACATAGGTGAGACATCTCTGTTTTAATATCTCATACATATGCAAAAATCCCAAGACAATGGAGAATTTTCTTGTTGCCATCATTTTTCACTCTCCATAATCAAAAATAATGTTAAAATAATGCAAGGAGGTATCTCTAATGATGCTTCAATATGCCTAAAAGCCAAAAGTTTACAGGTCTCCCCACTTTCCCATGTGCTTTCATTATCAAGATGATTCTTTTTAATAGTACCAAAATCAACAAAACTGGATGTTTAGAACATGGTGATATATTTAACTCAGGGATGGGAACAATTTAGGCCCCCAGGTGATGTTGTACTGCAGTTTCCACCATTCTTCACCATTGGTTGTGCTTGCTAAAGTTGCTGAGAGTTGTAGTTTAACAGCACCTGGAGGTGCACAGAATTGCAGCCCACCACTCACCCCAATTTAGCACAAATTTGATTATCAAAACCACTCTGCTATTTCAGATCAAGAGTATGCTTCCATTTTATGTCAGCCATTCCATTAAAATGCTGTCTTGCATCATTTTTTTTCAACAACTCTTTTTCTGACTAGAGTGCTGCAGGCAGCATGTGTTTCTTAAAGGGGTAGAAATTTTGACTGTTAGAGATAATACACTATATCAGTGGTTCTCAACCTGTGGGTCCCGGATGTTTGTGGACTTCAACTCCCAGAAGCCCCAGCCACTATGGTCAATGCTCAGGGCTTCTGGGAGCTGAAGTCCACAAACATCTGGGGACCCACAGGTTGAGAACCACTGCACTATATACTTGAATCCTACACATATTACAGTACTTCTCACCCACAGATTGAACTCAACCCAAGAACTGTCCATATGTTTTCACCTGCCACGTTTTAGACAAGCTCACTGTTTTTGAAATCCCAGTGAGATCCCCAAACACTCACAGCTGAATGAGCCACCAGATGTATACATCTTACTTAGAGGCTGTCTGTGTTATACATGAATTAGCTAAGATGGCTGCCATCAGGAAACACACCAGCTGTTTCCAGGACCCATATTCAATAGAGATCAAGTGAGAGGGAGAGGAATACTAGCAATAAAAGAAAATGATCCTAGTGCATAAAAAACACTTTAACACTTAGACTGTAACTCTTGAATAATAATTAAAAACTACAGTTGGTTTGTAGGTTTGACTTCCATAGATTTGATTATCTGTGAGTTTCTCCAACCCCTGCCCCCACCCCATACCTGAAGCGGAACCTTCTTTCTTGATGGGTCCAGCCAGGTTGTGCAGACCTATAAAAACCTGCCTCTGGTCCTCCTCTTTCCATCAGCATCTCCCTGACTAGCTAAGGACAGCTCACAGTCTGATTTCTCAGCACCACAAATCCTTTCCCTATGTTCCCACCCACCCACTCAAGGAAGGAGATGACTGTGAGAGAGGAAGTATAGGACCACATGCCGACCCACCTTCTTTCCCTCTCCTTTCCTTGACCTGGTTTGGACTCCTGAGTGTCTACTCTCCCCACCATGCTTTGCCCCCCTTCCCATAGACACAGCATACATTTTGATATTTATGATTTTTCTACTTTTGAGGAGGGGATTCTCTGCCCTTAACTCTAGTGAATGTGGAGGGCTGACTGTACTCAGTGGAAATTGGTGACAGTCAATTTCTGAAGCATTGCCTGAGTCTAGATGTGACCCTTGATCAATGGGAAGTGGAGAGAAAGAACAGGCGGGAGGGAGAGTGAGAGAAACCCAGGATACTTCAAGAGTTTGGATGCAAAACCATGAATATACAAGTAAAAACAAAACAAAAGACTCTCTATTTCCAGAGACTTTTTTTCTTCTTCTGGATAAGTGCACAGATTACTCAAAAATGCTGGAATTCCACATCGGGCTTAAATTAATGTGAAGAGGATACAATTTAAACAGCAAGTAAGTTAAAAGAGATTGGCAGTTACTGGGGTGGAAACACCCTAGGGTAGAAGCACTCTAGTTCCATATGCATATACTAACAAATCATTTTTCCCTCAAGACACAAGCAAAAATGTTTGGAAGAATGACTACTAGGGAAGAGAGACAGGAACTATAAGATGAAAGACTTCATGACTATAGACAGAACCACGAATACAATGATCCAAATATCACTATGAGATAGGGATGGATGAATATTCAAAAATACTCAAAAATGGTAAAACAAAAATGTTTTTTTCAAATGTTGAGAAGCCCTGATAAGAATAATCTGGACTGACTTATTTTGTGAAATATTCATATGTGGTTGTTTTTGTGCAGGAAACAGCATTTTGTGAATGGGCAATAATATTTTTCTTTATAATACAGAAAAAGCTGTAATTGGGGATTTGTTCTCTATAGAACAATTTCTTCTATTTATTTGGGATTTGTTCACAATACTGTGAAGAGAGCAAACAAATTTGTTTGGTGGATTTGCCTAGCAAACAGCATTTTCTGCACAGATTTTTATTTGTGATGTGAAAATGCTGCTTCCTGCACAGAAAGTGCTCTTTTCTGCACAAAAAAGTGCAAATTTTGTGCAGAATAAGTCCTGAATTGTGAATAGTCTTCAAAAACTGTATGGTTTTGGAAGACTTTCTGGCATCAGGAAGAAAATTGCTGAAATTACTCATTGCCATCTTCAAGAAGAACCCTAGAGAAAAATTTCATCCTTATTACAAGAGGAAGCAAATCCTGGAAACCAGTTCAACTGTTTTTCACACAGTCCTCATCTAGATTGCACTCTCACCCAAATTTCCTGCTGAAAATCTTCCACAGTTGCACTTTGTCCCTGAGGTGATATTTACTGCAAAATTCACCTGCTGGGAGTAAATATGAGGGTTTGTTTTTGGTTTTTTGTTTGTTTTTTATGATGGAGGAGAAACTAGAAATATTTTGGAAGCATATTCTGGATTACAGATCATGATGATGTTTTCTTCAAAATAAAAGTGACCAGTTGAACTTTTCTTAAAAACAAACAAACAAACACAACGACAAAAGTTTTCTGGGGGTTTACAGGTAAAGCAATTCAAAGCATAAGGCAAAAAAGTACAACATGAAAATTCAACCAAAAGCAAGCCAAAGTCCATGCTTATCACAACATAAAGGTTAACATTGTAACGAGGGATGTAAGCCATAGTCACAGATTTAATGAGCAATGGTGTTTGAAACTGTGAGACACCTTGCTGAGAACATGTAAATCTTCATTGATATTTTTTTTTCCTTCACAAGGAAGAATGAACAGTTTTACTGTTATGAGAAAGTCCTTGAAAACTCAAATTTTCAACCACTATTTGCAATTCAGGATTTATTCTACTAAAAAAACCAGGATTTTTTTTCTTCTGCAGAAAATATTTTCTGCTTTGAAATGTTATTTTCTGTACAGAAAATCATTGTTTCTGATATCAACTATCACAAGATTGTATGTATGTATGTATTTATTTATTTGCATTTTGGGACTTTTTACAAATAATCATTTACCTAAGAACACCTTTTTTGGGGGGGGGGTCAGCATCAAAAAAGTTGTGAGAAAACAATGCATTTATGTTCAATTGCATTCCAAAAAGTCTATTGGAAAATGCATAAATGCCCTCTCAATCTCACCAAGCAAGAAGAAAACTTTTGAAATGATTCATCCTTTCACCAAGCAATGAAATAAGCAGAGAGTTTTATCCCTAGTGGAATACTATCAATTTTGTGGCCATTTCTTGACATTTGCCACACTTGCATTTTAATTCACTTATACACAGGTGTGATCATTTGCTTTTCCAGCACTGAGAACATGTAAAAATACATTTTAAAACAGTACTGTCAGATGAATAAGAAGGGGGCCTTTACTTTTCTTTTCCTGCTCCTGCTCCTACCATTCCCCTTCCTGTTTTTTTCTATGCTGAGAAACCACATGTTTGTAAAACTATTTTAAATGTCACAAGTTTCCACAAAACAGCAGGATGAGGGTGAAAACGACAGTTCCACTTACTATGACACCCACTTTTAAATCTGGGAAACATTTTTTTCCTTCTTTTGTAACTCAAACCCACATAATAACCCCAAATGGGCTATAAGGAATATTTTTACAAAAGATTTATTGAAATGAATGTGGCATGAATATGCACATGGTTTCAATTTCCTGAAGCATGTTGATGTTTTCAGTCATCTAGATCCTCTTAAGCCTGCCTCGCTCAACATCCACCCTACTACAGGGAGACTTCATCTGCAGAACACAGGGCAGTGTGGTGTTAAAATAACACCATAGTGGAACAGAGCTTGACCTGCTTACTCTATGTAATAAAATCTATTCCGGTGTGCTCCTAATTTCATCAACTTATACAAGTCAACACCAGACATTAATGAGGAAAGGCTTCCAATTAGACACAGTCTGAGACTGACCCAGCTTCTCAGTAACCTTCAATTGTCAGCAATAAAAAGGACACTTCAATATGATATGGATCATTCATTCCAGATCTCCACAAGTCATTTATGACAAACACAACTAGCAGACCATACGGAACTGCTGAATTGTTTTTCATTATGCTGGCACATTGGCTTGAGACTCCTCTGCTAATGATCTTTGGTGGCTTTTTCAAACAGAGAACAGTTAATGAGCTTGCTGGGATGGGTGGGGGGGTGTTGGGTCAGGCAAAAGGAATGCAGATTTTCAAACGACAGCATCAGGAGCTGTGCAATGAGTTGCAAAACATATTGTTATCTCTAGCAACTAATTTGGTGTGTTTGCGTGGAGCTATTCTGTTAACTTCTAACAAAATGTCGTAGTGCTGAGTGCTCCTGTTCAGTCTTTGCGCCACTGTGCCTTTTTCCAGGATATTCCCTTCCGTCTCCTCCAATAGCTAGTCAGCATTATGTGGCCACTATTTATGCTCAGTTTGTACAGGACTGTTACCCTGATTTCTGGGGGTCCCGGGAGGGACACCTAAATGCACTTCAAATTACAAAGCTAGGGGAATTAGTCAAAGAGCACAAGCTAGCACTACGAGAGGCAGGGCAATGTAGCAAGATCTTTTACCCAATGTCTACAGGGCCAGGCCGAGTCAAGGAGCAAACAGATGTAACTAATAATAATTGTTTTTATTGATATACAGTCAAACACGTGTATGCAACACACTCACACAGAGAACTATAGAAATAAAGATAGGAGTAGTATAGAAGGTTTTTAAGAGGAGGTTTGGTATGGGAAATACTGCATCTGTCCTGAAGCCCGGAAAGTCTGACGAAAAGGGGTCCGTTGAAGTAGAGATCTCAGCCCGAGGAGCTGAGCGGAAGGCTCGCTGAACGAAGTGGCAGCAAGGCAGGACGGAAGCCAAGGGCGATCCAATGAAGCGCTCAAAGTCAGGGGTTCTTATAGGGGAAAATGAGTCCGCAGGCTAGTCCATTCTCGGGGATAACAATGAGTTTTGGGCTGGAGACAAAGCCTCCAAAAGATCAGTATTTTACATGATTAAGTTAAGACCGAATTGTCAATAGGGCAACCAGTATGCAATCGCAGAGTGCTTGATGATTGAGTATTCGGCTCATCAGCTGCCTGCTCGGGGCAGGGAGTTCTTTGTAAGTAACGTGCATACATAATGTGGTACTTGCCTTGAGGTCTCTTGAAGCAGCAGTCTGGCTATTTCTGGCCTGCCTGTATTTGTTTGGAATATTACAGTGATTAGCCACCAAGCCTGTATGCGTGCTTGTCCAGGGGCCTCGCAAGCACGTGGGAAGGAATAGGTGAAGAAGGCCAAATTATTGATATCAGATGATATCTAATATCCATGAGCTCGGGCTAGGAAACTGCTGTAACAGGATTGTTTTAGGGGTTGTTCACAAGGTTTCTACCTCCTCCTCCTTTTTTGTGCTCCCTTTAGTTTTTTTGATGTTAGGAATTTTTTCCTCCATTTCGCAATATAGCTTTCTCTTGAACATAATTATACCTTGGTTCTTCTGAGCATGCTCACACCTTCTTTTTCTTTCTCAGTAGCTCTGTTTCAATACTCTTGGGTTCATTGTTAGTGTATGTAACAGATCCACAAAAGAAGCAAGACTTGCATTATTCCCCTTTAATTTTTCCTCTCACACCTCCCCGTTTTCCTATAAATTGTATACATTGTTATTGACCATAGATCCATAAGAAGAATTGGCAAATGGTGCAGCAAAGAGGAGAATTTCCCTCCTTTAACTCTTATCACTCCGTATCTATACACCTCCTAGGTCCAGGCCAAGTGAGCAGACCACAAGAATCACAGACATAAACCAGATGTATATCAAATGCACATTTGTTACATAACTATTTGTTACATAATCAGTAGTTCAACTTGCACTGGCAGCTAAAAACTATATGCTCGCTTAATTAAGGAATATATTATAATATAAACATTAATTTTACAATTTTTAGTTGGTTTTGCAGGAGTCTTTTGAATGGTTTTAAAATTATGTCTAATATTTTCAGTACTTTATTTTGTTTCTATTCATGTTTTATTCTAAACATTGTAAACACCATAGGCTGTATGAAATAAAGTTTATGACACCTGAGCTGGCAGCGCTTTTTGTTTTGAGGAGGTAGTAGAATTTCCAAGGCTTGCTTGTAAGTTGCGTAATCCATCTTGGAGAGAAATTCGTGCATTCCTTACACAGGTTCATGAGGCATAGACGTGTTCAATATTATTCTGGCATCAGGAAAATCCTAACAGACACACTGAAGCCACAGAGGAATTGAAATCTTGATTTTGTTTCTGCTCACATAAAATGCCTTGTGTAAAATAAATATCA
Organism: Iguana delicatissima; assembly: GCA_948472985.1. Classification (NCBI taxonomy): domain Eukaryota; kingdom Metazoa; phylum Chordata; class Lepidosauria; order Squamata; family Iguanidae; genus Iguana; species Iguana delicatissima. Next base: position 39,776 of record CAOKZL010002824.1, on the reverse strand, counting down.
AGAATGAGAGTGCTTGGAGAAGAGAGATATCCAAAGAAAACTCTGTTGGACTAGCACAAATTGCAACTTAAATGCTTCCCATTACAGGGATCCCAAATGTCTTCAACAAGAAGAAAGCCAGAAGTACTGAAACAGACAGTTCCATTGCTAAATGAGCTGAATATGAATGTGAAAGTGAGAACTTTTTTAACTTAGATTCATAATGTTGGGCTGTGTAGACTTACAGCGTGGGAATTCCTGAGGTACAGGTCTTTGGGGGAAGCACAACTTGTAGTGCTTGAAAATGTATACTGGTTTTGTACGCTATTTTTTGTGTACTGCCATGAATGAAATGCAGACAAAAACTCTGTAAAGCTTGTTTAAAGCAGCAATGCACAACTGGGCATTTTAATTTTGGCTCCATCCATCTTCATTATGACCTTAACAATAACTCTAGCCACACTTCTACTGGGAGTAAGCTCCATGGAATACACTGGGATTACCTTCTGAGTCAACACACCTTAGGAGCATCCTATTAGGATGCTTTGTTACAGGATAGGCTGACAGAGGCAAAGATGGAAATACTTGCCATCAGCATTTGTTTCATAGGAGATGTTTTGGAGTATAAAAATGAATTCAAGCTTGAGAGAAATCAAAAGTTTCTTGTTAAATGTAGTTTTCCCCTTTTCCTGCAGCGGTCTTTCCCTTGCAACAGACAATTAACAAGATTACCCTAACTGTTACTGTCCCACAATGTATAGTTGATTTAGAGTCTGCTATACAGGCTATATTTTAGAGGAAGGAACTGGCAAAACCTCATCTGAGTATTCCTTGCCTAAGAAAACCCTATGAAGTTCCTGGGATTGCCATAAACCAACAGGTAACTTGAAGGCACATACGCACACATACATATGTGGAACTATGAACTCAGAAACTAAGAACTCAGAAAAGCCAAAATGTGGCCCAAACTGAAACAATGTTTGGCTTGGACTGGTGGAACTACATTCAATTCCAGCTACTTACCCTTGGCTGATTTGTGGATTGTTCTTTAAAAATGCACAGTTGCAACTGCAACCATGCTATTTGGATAGGTAGGTTGATCTCTCCTTTAGGTTTTTATGAAGTTTGATACCTGAAGCTGTTTACTTAATAGCCTTTGAAGTCTGATGGCAACTTCAAGTACATGTAATTTGGGTTGTGCCCCACCTGCCTGTCAGAAGCTGAAAAGAGGTCAAGATTTGAGAAAAGAGCAGGGCCGTCATTGACATTAAGTAGTGTGAGGCATTCCCTTCAGACAGCTAATAATTTATTTTACTCCCAAGAAAAGGTGTCTGGGAGATTTTCTGCCTTTGGTGCCAAGGTATGGCCATTTCCGCACGAGGCTGTTATAGCGCTATGATTCCACGTTCAATATCCTATGGAATCCTGGCGTTTGAAGTTTAGGGAGGGGGCCTTAGAATTCTTAGCCAGAGAGCTCTTTGGCCTCAGTAAACTACAAACCCCAGAATTCCACAGGATGTTGAAAGTGGAATAACAGCACTATACCGGTGTAGGACGGAAATGTTCTTAGAATCTCTCACTGGTAAAAAAACAAAACAAAACAAAACAAAAACAATGGCCAGTGGCTATGATAAGTAGGGGATTCTGCTCTGGTCTAAAGGAATGATTTTTCCACCTCAACCTTTGACTTTGATCTGTAGAAATTATCACAGATGATTTGGGTAGGTTAAAGTTCAGGGCTTGCCCAGTGGTCTTGCCAGAGAAAGAAGAACTATATACCTACTGTTAGGTAGCAAAAATCACTCTTGGTAGCTGCTGTTGCTATGGAAGGCTAAATCCTGCTTTGCCATTTGTTCAGGTGTCTGTCTATTCATTTCTTCTTAGTTTTTATAGATGTAGCTTTTTTATTGTAATCTAATATTCTGTCCACATAAAGAGACTGACTCTATCATGTCTGCTACTACAATTTCCCATTGTTCAAGAATGTAACAAACATGGAATAATAATTCAGCCATAGTCTGCTTGCATCCAGGTTAGATGACTATAATGCACCTTTGAGAACCTTATATTAGTCCAAAATGTTACAGTGAAATTATGATGGGTTATTCACCAATGAACACCCACATTCACTCTGCAAAAGTGGTTTTGTTGGCTTCCAGTATTTTTACAATGTCAATCTAATGCACTTTCCCCAATCTGGCTACATTGCAACCGTATCTCAACCACCAGCATAGCTAGTGGCTATCTGGTTTTAGCTGATTCAAGGTTTAGTATAAAACATCAAGAGTTTCTTCAATTAAGACATGTTGGTCTAAAAGTGAGGTTGGGAATGTCCTGCCCTCCAGATGTTGCTGAACTGTAACTTTCATCAGCCCTAGCCTGCATGGCCAATAGTGAACTAATGCTGAGTTACATGCACTAATGTCTCAGGCCATTTCTGCCCTAGACTGTTATAGTGCTAATATTCCACCTTCAATGTCCTATGGAATCCTGGGGTTTGTAATTTAAGGTGGGGCATTTAGAATGCTCAGCCAGAGAGCTCGTGGGTCTCAATAAACTACAAACCTCAGAATTCCACAGGATGCTGAAAGTGGAATAATAGCACTATAACAGTGTAGGGAGGAAATGGCCTCATACAAAGCAGTTCTCTGTGTTACTTAGACCCTTTCTGCAACGCATCTATTTTCAGCGCTGGGGTGTGGAGCTCGCGTGAGCAGCCTCCAGAGAGAGGCTCTCGCTTCCCTGCTTCTTTGGCTCCACACAAGCTCCTTTTTGCGCAAGAGCTGCACTGGACAGGAAGCGCGACCGACCTGGCTCCCGAGGCTCCACACACAAGGTAAGGGCACGAGGGGCCCTGGAGCAATGTGCGACCGTGCAGCATTTTCAGCTTCAAGCCGAAAATGAAAATATGTGTGAGCGATCCCTGCCAGGCCCTGGAGCATCACGCAAATGTGAGTGTGTTGTGTGGACCTCTCCTCACATGTGCGCGATGCTCAAGGAGCCCTTTCACATCAAAAATGCTGTGCGAAAAGGGCCTGAATCTTCAAATGCAATTCCTAGTTGTGCTATTTTCACCTGTAGTAGCTGAACAGCCTCAACCCAGGATATCTGAAAGACACTTCTTTACGAGCTTCACCGCTCATTAAGAGGCATATTGGGGTTCTCTTTCCCTGGATCCCTTGGCTTTCAGAGTAAAGGACTATGGTGACTAGGAAAAAGACTGTCTCTGAGGTGATGCCATGTTTATGGAATTATCCTGCCTTGGAAGACCAGTAGGCTGCCTTCATTGTTAATTTTTGGTTCACAAGATATGTCTGATTCTTCAGGCTTTTGATATTTCCTGGTTGGTTTTATTTGAGTGACTTCTTGATTTTTAAAAAAATTCCTGTTGCTTCCTATTGATTTTCATTGTTATGCATGGCTATTATTCCCAATGTGATTTTGTTGTCATCAATATGTCAGAAAAGTATAGTATAAATACTGAAAGAAAACAGAAAGAAAAGAACTGGGCCTTTTCACACTACAAAATTATAGCATTATTATTCCACTTTAACAACATGGTTCCATCCTATGAAATCCTGGGGTTAGTTTGGTTAGCCAGTAGTGCTCTTTGGTTAAGAAGTCCAAATACCGCCCCCTTCCTGAAACTGCAAATTCCAGGATTTCATAGGATGTTGCAATGGCAGTGCTACTCTGAGGGAGAAACCCTATCCTGGGTCTACAATTTGGATATTAAAGAGTGATTCTGTGTGCCATAGAGGTCCCCCGAAAGGGCATGTAGGCAGGCACGGTCAAAAGACCTAAAACCAGGTCAGGCCAGTAAAATCCCCCGTCACGTAGCCCCAGGAAACCTCAAGATGTGGAAACCCACAATAAACTAAGGGTCCCTAGCCCCGAGACGCTGACTTGATGGGATTAGCATGTCTGCCCCAAGTTGAGCAAATATTCCATCAGGTGAGGACCATTTACATGAAGTCACACCACAAACTAACACAGCCGAAGATCCTGAGACTTTGGCAACACCTTGCAATCTCATCACATGAAGGAAATTACCATGGTGGACCTTCATTATTGCTCCAACACCCATTCTTCTCCCTGGAAAAGGATTAGTCCTCCAGGAACCTTTTCCCCTACAAATAGTCCCAGTTTTTGAGTAGTTCTTTGGATCACTCCCGGTCATCCCGTTTCTCCATCCATTGAGTGATCCCCTCAGCCCTCTCCATGCTGAGCCCCACTTCTTTGCTGCCTTCTCGGACCCAGGACTTCAGGACAAGGTGCAGTATTACCCCAACAACACCCCTTCAATGCTCCCTCTGTCCAATTTCCTCTCTTTTACTTCTTAATAGCTCTTGGGTGCGTGTGTGCATGAGTGTATTGGTGCGTGAAACTTGCATTCAATAAAATCATTTATTGGACATTTTGGTTTGGTTTTTGGCTTGGCCTGACCCGGTAAAAACTGGGTAAAAAGACCTTGCTAGGTTACCCTGCCTCTTGCAGTGCTTGTGCTCTGGCCAGTTTCCATTCCCCATCAAGTGGAGCACGGTGAGGTGTCCCCCAAGGGACCCCTGAAATTAGAGTAACAGCAGATAAAGGTGCTGTAATTGTTCAGTGTGAAAGAACCCCTGGATAATCATTTGGCATGAGTGCAGACTACTGTCTGCTAATTAAAAACTTTCTCTGCTTCCCCTTTCTTTTTAAATTTTAACATTTTGCCTGAGGAAGAGTTCTGGAGAACTGAAAAGCTTGTACGATATCTTGTGACTATTTGGTTTGCCTAATAAAAAGTGTTATTCCAACGTGGATTTTATTTTATTTTTTCCTTTCAGGATTGGAGGTAATTTAAATGCAGCTGCATGATGGTTTTGCTTTGAGAATGAAGGAATTACAGTGTGATTCAAGGTGTTTAAAATCTCCTAGATAATTGCCTATGTGCTCCCTTACTCAAATTACCTCAGCTCTGATAAAGTGATAAAAATACAACTTTGACCTTTTCACTGCTAGTTTTGGTAAAGTAAACAACATGACAGGCTTGATTCAGTTCTGAGAATGAGAGAAACCTCTCCAAACCTCATTGGTCTGGACTGCAACATGGAAATTCTGATAGTTTAAGCTTTTGTATGAGATTGCCAATGATGTGATATGTAAAGCTTAAATGGCTTTTGCAGAGGAATGTTTGTAGGAAATACCCTGCATCCATTCAGATTGTGTGTATTTAGTCCATTCTTCGTAAAGGCTAATTTAACCATCTTGCAAAACATGATTTCATAGGAGACTGTTTATCTAGAACTGCTTCTGCATGAAGATCTCGGCCATCAACATTCCCCATTATATTATGGTGATCTGCAGGTAGAAGCATAGTGGGTAACATCCTATGTTAATACACTCATCACAAGAGCAGAATTGTTCTGTTAGTTTTGTCTGACTTTCAGTATGAGGTAAAAGATGCATTGTGTAACTGTGTGAAAGAGCCATGAGTTCATGAGTGTTCATGAGTGCTGGAAAAGGAGCAAAGTTTCATGTGAATGACAGGGTTGTGGTGCCAAGAAATACTTATTTAGCTCTCTAAGTCTATGAATATATCGTTGATGCTCAAGGCATTATTCCGACATATCATGGAGCTGAAGGGGATACTGCCATTTAACTGCTCTGCATGACACAGAAAGCTCCATTTTACTATTTGCCCCTTTTTGAACATACTTGCAAAAAACCTGAGTGACCTCTGAATTCAGGAGCAGAAATAAGTAAGAGATCAATTCATCATCTCCTTGTACAGAAAATCTACTGATGCTAACATCTACCTCATGTTTGACAGCTCACATCCAAGGATAATGAGATACAATCTCCCTAATGGTCAGTTCCTCAGACTAAAACTTAACTGCCACAATGAAGAGGATTTTGGAAAGGAGTCCCACATATTATCTATACAATTTAAGGAAAGAGGTTATCCACAAGGGGTAATATCCTAGGGAGTTCATTCCTGAAATGAACCAGGTTGATTCAGGTAGATATGGGAGATGTCTGAATCAAACAGGACTCTTTTGAAGCAGACTGAATCCAAATAACACCCCTAGTATTAGTTAGCAAGGAAGAAAGAAAGAACAAATAATAGGAAAGCCATGGGGGAGAGGAGAGAAGAGTCTGAAATTCTGCAAACATGTGTTAAAAATAATCCATTCTCAATTATAAAATTGAATAATATCAGCATAACCTTAGAGCTGTAGAATTTGACCCACCAGCTGAGTCCCAGGGCATCATTCTATCTAAGCACTGTTCAGTTATTGATAGCTTCATTGTGTCTTTATATTCTTTTTTTTAAAATGTCCCTTTCTAAGATCTGCTGGCTCCTAGAGCTGATGGGGGCTGTATTCCAATAATAAACATGTGGAGGTCAACATGTCCTCCTTAATCCCTGTTACTGAGGGAGTGGCACAAACTGTGGTCAGGTAGGAACAAGCAAGGAACACTATGGACAGAACTCTGTTGTAGGAGGATGGGTTGGGCAATCACAGGATGAATCAGGATGCATGGGTGTTCTTGTTTTTTTCTTCACCACCTTTTTTTTTCAAGTGGAAAATGACAACAAACAGATGAAGGCAGGAAAAGGTGACACAACCTTTGCTTTTTATCTCTGGTTTAGACAGAGTGATTGAGAGAGAGTGGCTGAGATGTTTTCTTTCTGTCTTTCCTCCAATTTGATTAGATAATGAGGCTTCCACTAGGCAACTTATGAATGCAAATGTAAATCTTAGTGTGCTGGAACATTTTTATGGTGTCATTCTAAGGATACGATTACTGCCTAATTATTATCTCAAAGAGCAAATCTGTGTTATATGGGAAGTAGCAAACAAGCAATAGCTTGATGTAAAATCCAGATACAAAACCCAGTATTGTCTACATATGGTCTTTAAAAAAGAAACACAGCACAGTCAATGCAATGTACGGTGAAAAGCTCTTTAACTTTTCCACAGTTACTTTTTGTTTGTTTGTACCCACTAAGTGAAATATAAATACAACCATCTGAAATGTTTTCATTTTGGTTGACTCTCTCTTTCACAATGGGGAGAATGCATTTATCCTTCTAACTATGGAAAAAACTATGGAAACTCTTCACATCCTAGTGATATTTCATTATGATATTTCTCTGCAAAAGGGACCACCACCCCCTTTTGAAAAACAAGTGGAGGGCCTTGGACATCAAGACTTATGGGAAAACATGAAAGAAATTGAGCATGCTTTAGCTCAATTAATATTGGGATGGAAAACTTGCTGTTGGACTGTAGCAGAGGACGTGACAGTGTTGCCATATCTATACCTCTCCCTGTAATCACTGTGGAAAGCCTGCAGAAGCAGCCATGTGTGGAGGCACCCAGCTTCGGTGTCACATACAAAGCTAAACTAGCAGCCAATTACTCCACATTAGGAAGATGACATAAATATGGTTACCAGATGATGACTAAATGCCTCTTCAAATGCTCAGCCTCTGAGGAAGAAGGGCTGCTGGGCAGTATGAGGGAGATCACTGTCCATGGATTGGCCAGCTTCCCCAACTCAGACAGCAGAACAAGGGAAAGAATAGTAGAAACCCTATCCTGGACATGAATAGCTAGAAAAGCAAGTCTGTCACCAAGAATGGTAGGAGGTGGTGAACTCCTGAGCTCAGGTGGTGGATCACTGGATTTTGGGCCAAAGAGATTGAGGCAAGGTCTTGCCCAACACTCACCTTCCCACCCATGTTTCAGAGACCAGGAACAAGTAACAAAACAGTGACTTCAGCAGTACATCTTCTAGGAGCCTGATGGTGACATTTCAGTACCCCTCCCAAATGTAGGATTTCTAACTACATCTGCCCAAGAGGGGAGCCCAGTTCAGACACTGAAGGCCCACGCCCAGGATCAAGAGCCATCCATTCATATGCCACCCCTGTCTAGAGACTTGACATGCTTTAGACTGGAGAAGAGATAATTGAGAGGCAATATGGTAACTGTCTTCATGATGGGTCTCACTTATTTTCTGTTATAACACAGGGTAGGACCTTGACTAATGGATTTTTTAAAAAAAATTTCAACCCATTAGGAAGAAATTCCCAACAGTGTGAAATGTTCAGCAACGTCACATCTTGCTTGAGAAGCTGGTAATCTCTCCTTCAACAGAGATTTTTTTAAGCACAGGCTGGATGGCTATCAATTCAAGTTGCTGGTTATGAACTATAAAGCTGTATACATCTTGAATCCAGGCTGCATGAAGGACTGTATTCTCCCATTCTGTATTCTGCCAGGCCTTTGAGATATTCAGGTGAGTCCACCTTTGGAGGCACATCTGATGAGAATGCAAGAAGGCTTTCTTGATGTTCATTCCCTCTCCTTGAGTTGGGAACTTCTTACCAAGAGATGGGGCTATGCTTATTTCCTTATTCTTTCCATCAACAGGCTAAGACCTTTCTGTTCAGGCAGGTGTTTGGCAGCTGACCACTTTCTGGGAAAAAAGCTTTATGTTGCCTTTTTGATATGTTTCAAATAGTGTTTCAAGTTGCTTTAAATTATGACCTATGGCCAAGTTCCTGCTTCAGAAGAAATAGGCACTACAACAGAGCTCTGTTGTCATAGAAACATCTCCTGATGCTAATTCTCCAAAATCTACCTTTGAAGCCAGGCAGACTCCCAACAAAAGGATTTCCAATGTGCTGGAGAGCAGTGTGCTGAGCAATGATGCATTCAGCCCTCTCACAGCAATGGGCCATAATAAGGGAAAGAGCTGCCACAAACTACACAGTTATTCATGCTGCTCTCTGTCATAGTATGCTCCACTACCAGGAGAAGACTGGACGCATCATCAGTCAGTGCCCCATTTTCCAATGGCTTGGAAATCCTTCCAATCAAAGGTCAGACAGGCTTCCAAATAGCTTTCTGGGATGCACATTTAGTCATTGTAATGTTGCAATGAATATTAATGTGAATCCCAGCTATTATGATGTTGTAATTATGGCTTATGACATTGCAAATACTCAACAGGATGCCAGCCTATGTTTTATGTAATTTTGATATTTGGATTTCCCTGTATTTTAACAGCATTTTGTTTGGTCTTGTTCTAAGCTGCCTTGAATCCCAAGGCAGGATATAAATCCAACACATACATATATACCAGCTATCAGAGATGGATTCATGGATTCCCCCACTGACAGAAGGTTTGCCTAGATGACTGTCAGAATGCCTTCCAGTTCCATGATGCCATGAAAAAAGAAAACTATTGTGTTTCAACTATTCTAAGGATTTTTTTAAAATATATTTTTATGTAGGTCAACTGAGAATGAGCCCAATGAAAATATGATTTCATTATGCTATACGTAGTATGGTCAGAAGCAATAAGGTGGAAATTTTTTAGTGGATGTGTGGTCAGGCTTATTTTAGACCCAACAAATTGTAGATACGTAGTCACATCTTAAAGCTGGGCCAGCTCTACAATTAAGCAGTGTGAGCCATCTGGCAGAAGATATGGGATATTGTGATCAGGTAGCAAATTGTTACTGATTTAGTATATTATGACTGCATTTTTACTGCCAGAGAGAGAGAGAGTTGGTTTAATAATCCTTGTTAATTCATGAGCCAAATTAACTTGACTGGTTCAGGATCCTATGTATCGCTACACAGTTATAGTATATGATTCTACTTTAACTTCCATGGCTGCATCCTATGAAATCCTAGGCCATTTCCGCACTAGCCTGTTATACTGCTATTATTCCACTTTCGACATCCCATGGAATCCTGGGGTTTGCAGTTTATGGAGGGGTCTCTCCCTAAACTGCAAAGGCCCCTCCCTAAATGGCAAACCGCAGGATTCCATAGGATGTTGAAAGTAGAATAACAGCACTATAACAGGCTAGTGAGGAAATGGCCCAAGGGTTTGTAGTTCAGTAAGCCGCGAGTGTTCTGTTTCAAAATTCTAAATATTTTCTTCTTCTTCTCCTCCTCCTCCTCCTCCTCCTCCTCCTCCTCCTCCTCCTCCTCCTCCTCCTCCTTCAGTTATAGCATGCCTTTTTCCAAAGACTGGGGCCATTTCCGCACAAGGTGAGGAAATCGCTCCGTGCTGTTACTCACCGGATCTTCTGGCTTCTCGGTCCAGTCCAGGGTGAATCAGAGCAGTGTGAGGTCTTAGATCCGCACTACTCTGGCTTCCAAAATGGCGGCTTCCGGTTGGTTGTGGGTCTTGACCAACCATGAAGCTCGCCACGCCTAAAGCCCGCCCTCCGCAGATCGCAGGCTCGCATTGGTGAGAGCCTGTGAATCTGCACAAGGGAGCAGGCACGTAATGGCGTGCTCCAGAAAAAAGAGAAACTTCTTTTTTCCGGTCTTTATAAAGTGCACTGGAGGACCAGTTGGGGGCATTTCGAAGCGGACTGAGATTCAGATCTCCAGTAAGTAGTCCGAACCTAGTCTGCTCCTAGGTGAAGATGACCTCTGTAGAGAACGCACTGCACCATTTTAATTCCCCCGTGCGGAAAAGGCCTGGGACTCAAGGCAGCTTACAAATTAAAATTATTACGATATAGTTAAAAACATATAAAAAGTCAAAATAAAAATAGATTAAACTATTAACAATAATATATCAATATAAAACATATACATAAAAAGGATAAAAAGTAGTTAAAATAGTACAATTTAAAATAATGGGCTGAATGGCATATGAAAGATTACCAGTGTGACTTAGAACAGCACTTCTCCTACTTCCCATCCTTAGGGCACCTTAGCAAACTCAAAGGGTGTCACAAGATATTCAAAAGCTCTAATATCTGGATATTCATTGGACTGTAGGCGGCTGGACTGAAGGAAGACTGTTGGTGACAGGACCAGGAGATGCGTAAACAGGCTTCATGATGGTGGCACATTTTCAGCAGCAGCGCCTTTTTTTTTCTCCTTCACTAGGGCTTCCACACCAAAGTTAAAGAGAAACATACTCATGCCCTGTGGTCATGAGGAGTGGGGGCAGTGGTTGTGAAAGGGGGCAGTGGTTAAAAGGAAGCAATTTTTAAATTTGTTTTACTTAAAAGGACTGAGGAAAGGAAAATCTCATCCCTAGCAAGAGCCATTGGGAGTTATGGGAAAGCTTGCTTTTCTAGCTTTCCTCTTCCTCCTCCCTGTTCCTCTGCACTAGTCCGTCTATGAAGAAGTGGGGATGGGGTAGAACTCCATGCCAAAAATTTTAGGGTCAACATGGATTAGGATTAACACTCAGGGGCTAATGTTTTTAGTACACCGATGTGGAAGATCTTTGTGTGATGTGGATTAGTGACAGGGAGAAGTGGAAGTTAACAGGAGTTGGAATTATTTTGGAGTTAACTCAGATTTGGGGTTAACCTCCATATACTAGAATTCTTAGTGCACTTGTTTGGGATACTTCTTCATAGACAGACTAGTAAGGAGGAAGAGGAAAGGACAGAAGTAAAGAGGGTGGGTGGGTGAAATTCCATCTCAAAGATTTTACGGTTAGCATGGATTAGAGTTAACAATAATATTCAATGTTAGATTTTTCAGGACACCAATCTGGGAAACCTCTGTATTATAAGGTCTGGTGAGAGGCAGAAGGGGAGTTAGCATGAATTGGGGTTATTTTGAAATTAACACAGATGGGGTTAACCTCAAGGTACTAGAGTTTCCAATGCACTGATTTGGAATACTTTACACAGATGGACTAGGGGCAGGGAGTGGAGAGATAGTGTTAGATTAATTCTCAGCATTTTAAATTTGTTAATCACATTGACCTCAATAAATTATGCAGATCTGTCTATCACTCCTGTTCTCCTTCTTTTCCTCCTCCCCAATTCTACTTATTGAGCCTGTTCTGGAAAAACATCTGTATGCCAGGGGAGAGATAGTATTAGATTGATTCTCAGCATTTTAACTTTGTGAATCCCACTGACCTCAATAAATTCTGCAGATCTCTGTATCACTCCTATTCTCCTCCTTCTTCTCCTCTCCAATTCTACTTATTCAACCTATTCTGGGAAAATATCTGTATCCTAGAAGAGTGACACAGAGATCTGCAGGATTTATTGCTGTTAATCAGGCTCACAAAGTTCAAATCCTGAGAATCAAGCTAACACCATCTATCCTCATTTCTCTTCGTCTTCATTTTGGAGTCAACATGGATTGTGTTTAACATCCACATTTTAGTATATTAATTTGTGAGACTGCTATATGGTATAGACTAGTCTGGAGAAGGAGAGAAAAGAGATAATGAAAACCCTAACAATGAATGCTGTTGTTAACACTCATCCATTTTAATACTAAAATCTTTAGAAAGGAAATTCCAGCCCTCGCTTTTCTGCCGTCTTCTCCACCTATGCAGAAGTATCCTAAATCAGTGTATTGAAAACCCTAGTATCTGGAAGTTAATCCCAACCTATATTAAATCTGACCCTCCTCACCCTCCATTATATCTCCTGCTTTTTTGTTTCCTGTCCCCATGTATTTCCTGCCAACTCCACTCACTTTCCTCCCTGCCATTCAAACACTTTTGAACCCACCCCAAGAAACTGCTTTCAGTCTTAACATTTATCAAGCGGCCTAACTTTCCATTTGCTTTTAGAATGCTCTTTCAAATTTTAGCAGAACTTCTTCTTTTCAAAGCGCTTTTGCAGTTGTAAAGCATATACCTGAAAAAGCTTTCTAAAGTGGGAATCTGAAAGCAGAAAGCATAATTGGGACAGATACATGTATACAAACATAGGTATAGAATCATGGGTCCAACCATCTGCTCAGTGCAGGATCTCCAGCTAGAGCATCCCCAGCAGGTAGCTGCCCACTGCCTCTTTTTGAAGACATCGAGAAAAGGAGACCCCACCACCTCTCTAGGCAAGTGGTTCCATTGCCAAACCACTCTGTCAAGAAATTCCTTCTAACATACTTTCCTGTAACTTAAAACCATTAGACCTAGTTCTGCCCTCTGAGGCAGCAGAGAACAAGCCCGCACTCTCCTCTTTGTGGCAGCCCTTGATGTATTTAAAGAGTGTGATCATGTCACCCCTCAGTCTTCTCTTCACTAAGCTGAACATACCCAGCTCCTTCAACTTCTCCTCATAGGTTTGTTCTCCATACCTCTTATCATTGTTGTTGCCCTTCTCTGAACTCATTCCAATTTATCTATGTCCTTAAAATGAACACTGAACTGAACACAGTACTCCAGATGAGGCCTGACCAACAAAGAATATAGGGAGATTATTACCTCTCTTGACTTCAAAACTATGCTTCTAGAAATGCAGGTTAAGATATCATTTGCTTTCTTTGCTACAGCCTGACACTGTTGACTCATGTTCAACTTATCATCAACAATAATCCCAAGGTCTTTTTCACATGAAGTACTGCAGAGCCAGGTGTCCCCCCTCATCCTATAGCTATCCGTTTGGTTTTTGTGGTCTAAATGTAGAATTTTGCATTTGTCTCTGTTGAGTTTCATTTTATTAATTTCAGCTCAGTTTTCTAGTTTATCAAGGTCCTTTTGAATTTTGTTCCTATCTTCCAGTGTGTTAGCTAGTCCTCCCAGTTTTTTGTCATCTGCAAATTTTGTAAGTACTCGCTCTACCTCATCATCATAGATCAAAGTGATCTGCTCAAAACTGTTCTTTTGTAGTGTCCCTGGTGCCCACATGAATCAGAAAAAAGGTGTACCGCTCTTTGTTTTTGATGGGCTTGCCAGTAACAGCCTGGATATGCATGCCAAGAAGACATCTTGCCTGGTGGGTTAACAGTTCCTTCTATATCCCTGAGTAACAAATCCTTTACCACCAGCACCTTTATCATCCCCTTGCTGTAGTTGGGGGTTAGGTTGGCATGCAGTGTCTCTTGCTGCTAGTCTTTTGGTTGTGCCTCTTCACCGCTGTTATCTTCAGGTAGATGTAGGAAGTGATTGTTTAGCTGGAGTGGTTCTGAAGTGTTGGGAGTTAAGAGTTATTCAGGCTATTAGTCCTGAGGAAACTCTATATCAGCAGAGTTGCGGAGAAAAATGTTTCCCAGTTTAGGTGTGGCTTCTCAAACTGATGGGTGACTTGAAAAAGGCAAGGCGGACTGCCGATTTCAAAAGTTAAAAGAAAACATTTACTAAAATAATAATAATAATAGTAATAATAATAATATCTACCTTCAATTAAAATCACTAACTAATTAGTTTAGAGAGGTATGCTTAACATATTACAAGTTACAGTAGAGATCAGTTGATAGTTAGAAGCAATTAGCTTAGTATGTGTGTAGTCAGAGTGCAGTCAAAGGAGAACAGAGATCTTAGTGACACAGTGAGAAGCGTGGCCTTCTAAGCTAAGCCAATCACAGAATGCAGAGTGTGAAGTCTAGGTGCCTCAGCCAATAATTTTAAATATACACTAATTTTAAATATACAGTATAGACTAACCGTAGAGAGGCTATCCTAGCTAAAGAGGTAAGGAAGAGAGAATGTTGTAATTTCCAACATAAATCCTTTGTGAATGGCCTACTCCATTTCCACACTACAATGTTAAGAGTGCTTTAGTCCACTTTCAACATCCTGTGGAATTCTGGGGTTTGTAGTTTAGCGAGGGACATGTAGAATTCTCAGCCAGAGAGTTCTTTGGTGTCAGTAAACTACAAACCCTGGAATTCCACAGGATGTTGAAAGTGGACTAAAGCACTCTTAACATTGTAGTGTGGAAATGGCCACTGTCCTCTAGGATCCTCCCTCTAGAGTCTTTGTTTTCATTGGCAATTTCTTCCTGTTGGTTCTGTAGGATCAATTCCCCCTCTGTTCTATCTAGAAAGTCTTCATTTTCTATGATGTGTTGTAGAGTCTCAACACGTAGCTGCACTGTGTTGACCTTCTCTTCCAAGAGAACAACAAGTGCGCACTTGCCACAAGTGTAGTCAGTGAGGTTTTCTGGCAAGATGACAAACAATGCACACATTCACTGCAGACAATGACAGATCCTTCTTCCTCCATCCCTGCAGCCATTCTTTTCACCCCTTTCAGTCTGCAAAATTTTTTAGTGATATGACCACACACATTGCAAGGTGTGCACTGCTGGCTCTCAGAGACTCACCTCTCAGGTATGCTCATCAGCAGGACGTTAAGGACTGCAGCTTCTGTTGTGGATAAGTGTAGTGCCAAATGTGATACTGGAGAAGAGTTATACAGCTATTAGGATGGCCAAAAAGACCTTCAGTAAATCGGTAAGAAAAAACAGGTGATGCCTATCATTAGTAGGCTGTAGGAAAAGATGAAGACTACACCATGGATGGATTTTGTCAATAAAGGAAGCCAAAGCCCAGAGTCTGCAAGATCTTGCTATTAACAACAGAATCTCTTGGATGTCTCTCATTCGTAGGATCACCATAAGTTGAAGCCAGCTTCACAGCACATAACAACAAACCTATGATCTTGAGAAGTGAGGATGGATGCTTAAGCCATGAACCAAAAAGAAGGTTTGGGAACCTTTGACTTAGAACATTGAGTGAGGAGAAAATGGAAACAGTGTTAACATTTGGGTTCCCATATTTTTTACCTGTATATACAGTGAGAATGTTGGTTAACCATTCTGTTTTGATTTTTCTTTTTTATTATTTATGATTTTTTTTGTGATTTAGTCCAATCATGTTTAACTGATGGCCGATATATTGTTTCAATATAAGACAAAATTAGGCTTAATGAGGGAGAACCAGCGTAGAAAAATTAGCATTGTATTTGTCTCAACAGGTAAGTGACATTAAAAAAAAAAAGGAACTGTTGTATTTCTTGACAGATTAACATAGTTTGTTAAAAAACTTTGAAATTTGACACTGCATGGGCAAAATGGAAAGGTTAGAAAGTCATATCAGAGAGAGACTTATCATACATACTAATATTGAACATAGTTGTACAGTAATATTGAACCTAGCTCACGAAGACAAAATCTGTTTAATCTTCATTGATCCCAGTGAGAAACCAAAGACAATCCATTGGACAAGAAAGCAATTTCCTCAGTGAAGTCCACAGGACTAACACACTTCATTTAGGCTGGACCTCTGTGTTCCCTTTGGTCAGGCAGTACCCTAGTGCCAAAATCTTTTTCATATAATAAAAACTGAAGCCTTAGTTTTTCACCAGTCTAAACTGAGCAAACACACTTGAATCATTAGTGCAAGTGATCATACCTAGGCTTTAACAGCCAGTATAAAAATAAACCTTCAAAAATATCTATTCTATTCTTTTATTTATACCCCATCTTTCTCCCACTGCTGGGACTCAAGATGGCGGTTCTTGGTTTCTTGCAAAATGGTGATTTGACAGACAAATCTGCACAGCTTTGTGACAGCAAAGCAGCAAGGACAGCCTCATTTCTTCTGAAATACTTGCAAATAATTCTAGCAATATGGCAGTTTCAGCGTAAATCTAGATTCTGGATTTACAATCCCATTCTTTGTAGGACACTAGGCACCCACTGGTTTATACTTACATGTAATATGAAGAAATATTGTTTTTAATCACATTTAAAAATGACCCATGATCCCTGCTGTCTTTGAACTAGAGAGAAAAGGCTTCCTATCTGCATCGTAATTCCATTAACCTGACAGGTCCTATGTTTTCACACTACTGACATTGGTCGGCCATGTGCAATATCTCCTAGCAAGCTCTGTTTCTCTAATAATATGTTCTTTGCCCCGTAATATGATCTGATTCCTTGCTTAGAATATTTTGGTTGTTTCCCATTGAGTATGTGTAATGAATAGCAGGATAGACCACATGTTGGATTGACAAACATAAATACACACATCATTCTTTGAGTGATGTAATACCCCAGCTAATGAAGTAATTGCCAGCTGGGAATTTTTTAAATAGACAGTTTGCTGAATTAGACAAAATATTTCTTCCAGTTTCTGCCTCCTCCAGTGTAGCTTCTGGAGGGTTTTATTTAGTACTTCCACAGCACACCAGACGTGCATCACAAGTAAACGTGGTTGATCTTGACTCAGAGGAGCTGTGGTCAAACATTTTAGAGACCAAAAGAAACTCTAGAATAACTAGATTTCTTTCTTTGTGGTGCTTTGGGAATGGAAATGAACTCATGAATCAAAACTGCCCTTCTTTCTTCCCAAGATATTGGTATAATAAGAGCCACATTACAATTTTCAATATTGTAGGCTTTTCTGTCACCTACTCTATGTATTGATTTGTTTTATAAGTAATATTATTTGGTTTAAAGTGCTGTTGTTGCCTAGATGGACTTGTAGAAATGATTTGCAGCAGGTTTGTTTCTACTACTTCTTCTCCATGGGTTAGGGTGGCACAAAGCCAGTCAGTGGAGTTATGGGTTATAGCTATAGAAAGGCTGGTAACTGGAGTTATCTAAAGCTGCATGAAAATTTGTATATCTTATTAGAAATGTGTAGCACTGATTAGTACAGGAGAATAAATTATACCAGTTGATGGTAATTAAATGCCATTTTATCTTCTGTACAGAACATTTCATGTATGTGTGGGCTTTATCTTTTCCTTTAAATGTTGCTACTGCAGTGACTTGGCCATTAAAATTACTGGAACTGTAGCAATTACTGAGTGAATATTAAGTAATTTTGTAGCGCTGTAATTTTAAGTTTCTAATAGTTCCAGGCTTTTATTTTATAGTGTTTTATTGAATGCATTTACAAAGTGCAATACCCCTTGATATGTTTTTCATAAGAAATGTAGGATGCTTAGGATTTAATTTAAACAAACAAACTCTTCAAGGTTTGGTACTTTACATAAATGACAAGCAATTTGCTGAAAGTTCTATTAGCAGATTCACAGCATCTTCTAACACTATGAACTAATCAATTAGTTCAGTGAGAAGTGGCTCAAACAAAGCTGAATGAGGATGACACTAAAAAAAAGAAAGTACTGAGGAGCATAGACTTTGGTGAAAATATTATTCAGGTGATAAAGACAATTTACTCAGTTCAAATAACTCAGATATTAGTAAATGGCAATGTAAACAAAATCAACTGAAATACAAAAGGGGACTAAACAAGGATCTCCTCTCTCACTTTTACTTTTTATTTTGGCATTGGTAACCATACTAAGAGATATCACACCAGACAACAGAATCTATGGGGTGTGGATAAAAAAACAACAACAGTATAAGCTGAGAGTTTATGTGGATAATCTTATGATAATGTCACAAAACCCACTGGATTCAATAAAGTTTCTTTTGGGAAAAAAAATAAAGTGTTTGGGACATGATTTGGGTTTAAAGTGAATTGTGACAAAACAAAATTGCTGACTAAAAATATGATCCCGGAAAAGGATAATGAATTAATTACTCTTTCAAATTTTAAAGTGCAAAAAAGGCATTAAATAGTTACAATCATGAGTAATAACAGTTTGTTATTTCAAAATAACCATATAAAAGTTTTGAAAGAAATTAAAAAAGATTTAGAAAAATTAGGAAAGTTAAATTTATTCCTTTTGCATATAATTGCATTAATACAAGCAAATGTGTTGGCTAGGCTTTTATTTGTCTTTAAGGTGATCACTGTTGTAAGAAATGGAATACCTCTGAGGCAATGGCAGAAAGAGATTTTTAGATTTGTTTGGCAGGCAAAGAAACACAGAATGAAACTTAATACAATGCACAATGCTAAAGAAAGGTGGGCTTGGGAGTCCCTACTGTTAAACTGTATTATAAGGCCAGTTGTTTTGTATGGCTGAAGGAATGGATATTGCTTAAAGGTGAGAGACTCTGGTAACTTGGAGGTCATGACTTAAGATTGGATGGCATGGTTATCTTTGGTATGATAAAGTTAAGGCACATGCTGAATTTAAAAATCATCATATTAGAAAGGCTCTTCTATGAATTTGGTATAAATATGAGCAGAGATATTTTCCTAAGATAATATTAGCCACCTCACTACAGGGAGCTTTTTTTTTTTAAGGAAAAGATAGGTTAAAATTTGGAGATGGCTGATTTATGATTTTTGTACTTTAAAGGAAACAACTGGATGTTTAAATCAAGAGAGATATCCCTTAAGGAAAGCAAGAATCTTAACTGGTTTGGCTATATGCAACTTAAGGACAGTTTTCATCAAGATAAGCGAAATGCAGCTATAGAGATTGGAGAAAATGAGTTTTATTTAGAATTGTGTAAAGATGATGGCCGTGTAATTTAAAAAGTGTTTAAACGACTTTTGAATTTGGAGACAGAAGATAAACCTGTAAAAAAGTACATAATAAGATAAGCTCCAAATTTGGGGCACAATGTTCATATGGATGTATGGGAAAAATGTGGTCCATGATATACAATTTACTTTATGCAGTAATTAAAAGAAATTCCTCTATAAGATATTATACAGATGGTATCTAACCCCAGTAAGTTGTTGAAAATATCTCTGAATGTTTCAAATTAATTCTGGGGATGTCAAAATAAGGAGGGCTCCTTTTTTCATATGTGGTGGACTTGTAAGAAGGAGAAAAGTTACTTTTCTAACATTTATGTGTTAATCCAAAATTTTTTAAGGGTAGGTTTTATAATGTTACCAGAAATATTTCTGTTAGGCATTATGGATAAAGAATCGGATAGTAAATATGGATTACTTCTTTGATATATGACAACAGCAATGAGAATATTGTTAACTAGCTTATACACCTAACATTGCCTGGGATTTTATTTTCTCATAGGTAATACTTGTTAGAAAAATTTGAGATCCTGTGTTGCTAATTCTCCAAACTGTCTTGTCCAGTACCTGTAACTTTCCCTCATATTCCCAATCCGATCTGTATTCAGAGTTATTAACATACAGAGTTTAGGTTTCTGAGGGAATACACTGCCCTCCTTCTTGCTGGTAGGCCTCGTCTCCATAGCAACCAGCCAGAGCTCTCTGGCTGAGAATTATATAGGCCCCTCCCTGAACTGCCAATCCCAGGATTCCAAAGAATCTTCACAGCTAGCCAATCATATGAGGTCTTGGCCTCACACAGCCAATCATATGAGGTCTGTGCCTGTCTGATGCAGACAAACAGACAAGATCACTCACAAACTTTGACTTTTATATAGTAGATAAGACAATTTTAGACTTTCTGCAAGACTGGAAACTGTTTATGGACTTTTTGAACAATCAGAAATCTAACCATTTAATAATCTGTGGTTATGATTATTAGAAATTAGTAGGATTATTTAGTTGGATTTGCAATGGTAAAATGATATATTTTTCTTTCTTTTTCTTTTCATTACAGTTAGCATGCGGGGGTGTGTGTGGAATCAGAGCCCTACTGTGTTTTAGTTATACATTTTTTTTTCTTGTCCCTCCCCCTTCTTCTGTTTTCTTTTCTTCTTTCTATCATTTCTTCTTATGAATGTATATTATATTGTTTGTGAATTAGACTGTGTTAAAAATCAATCCATAACAAATAATAATGTTTTAAAGACCTGCTTGATGATCTATGCTGGGAAATAAGCAGCAGCAATGTGTCCCCAGTTATTTTATTATTATTATTATTATTTTGAGTAACACCAGCCATGGTAGCCTTTAGGCCTACCGATCCAAAAAGACCACAGCAGGACTACTTTCAGTTCTTAGGGTAGCTAGACTTTATCCAGATTCACGGCATCCTAACCAGTACTTGCTGGGACCATTAGCTGGCCTGGATTTTAAACTAACTATCTTTCTTTCTTTCTTTCTTTCTTTCTTTCTTTCTTTCTTTCTTTCTCATCAGCTCCTTTTTAAAGCAAATTTCTAGCCTTTCTGGAAACCAAAGATAGAAGACATAAAGTACAATCCCACTGTTTTGTGTGAGAAACAAGACTGCTGCTACTTCATAAAGTGTGAAGTATGATACTTCACTCATAGCCATTACCTATGAGTGAAGTATCGCAGCATCACTGAGATGTAAATTGACCATCTCCCTGGGTAAATGTTGAAATTTGTAGGAAAACTCAGTCTGTTTACACTCAACAGAGGTGAATTCTTACAGAGCTACCACAGGCTTCTTGAAAGCTGAACTGAGCACTCCCAGGTGGAAAGGAAGAGAGAAAGCAAGAGGAGAGGCTATTCAGATAGACAGAAGCTTATTGAGGTAAGCTAGATAATTACTGCAGATCTTAGACTTCTGGTAAGTAGTTTCAGATAATGAGGAAATGAAGTCCTGTTGGTGGCGTTAATGGGAAACACTGAACTTCCAAACTGGGTTGTAACTTGCTTTGAATATGTGTATATGCGCATGTGTGTGGATAAAATACAAACCAACAGCAATTCTCTCACATTGGTTAATCACTATAACTGTGTGTGTGAAAAAGAGAGATTAACAGAATTAATATATGTATATATAGAGAGAGAGAGCGCCAAAATATTTTGGGTTTTTGCCTTCTTCAGTTGCTAAAGATGAAACCAAGCTGTATCCAAGATGGCAGCTTAGAACACTCTGTTTCCAGCATTCTTCCATGGATGATAGTACTATGTTCTAGACTGAGCCTGCATGGTGTTAGGATCTTAAGTCTGTGAATCCAGAAATTCTCCCTTTTGTCCAAAATGGCTGAAGGAGATAGTACCTCAGTACCAAAAGGGGAGAAACTGAAGATGGTGGCATTTACACAGTTGGCTTCAGTGTCCTTTCTTGGCTAAAGAGCTCTTTCTCTTTAGAACCTCATCTGTGTTTGAAATTCTTAAACTATTTCTCCTCTGCAAACGAGTGTTTATACAGCCTTTTTAAGAAGAATGCTTAAGCAGAACTATAATGTTTCCATTGGTTTCAATTTTTTCTCTCTTTCTTTCTTGGATACTTGTTACAGACAGGCAGCTACTACCTCACAGTCTAACACCCATCCATGGAACATGGACTGTCTCTCCCAAGTCAATGCATACTGCTTACTGTATAAGTGGTGTAAACTTTGAAACATAATCGGAGAAAAATAGTGCAACAATTAATGCGATTCATTTGCATAACACTTAAATTTGCATACTGTATTTCATTTGCATATTAAACAAATTAGCATATTATGCTACCTGGATTTTGGAAACTGGAATATGGCAACACTTCTGTTCAGAAGGTGAGGATTGTTAAGAGACTTCTGTTCGCCACTATGGCTGCTTCCTGTTGGCCCAATAAACTAAAGCTTTAAGCCATGCAAGGCAAAACTGATCAGTAGAAATGCAGGGCAGAGGGAATAGGATTACAACTGAATCTTAATTGCTCTTCATTTGAAAAATCAGACTCATGGTCTGATTGTGCTTGTGGATCAAGTTTTCCTACTGGATGATCAGGTTGTTGCTCTGGCAATGAATTGCTTTTGTTTTCAGGCTGTTCCAGCAAAGGCATCCTTTCTTTTAGAAGGCAGATATGACCACAGAGATTAAAGTTTTATCTAACATTTCCTATTAATCTGCATGGGAATGTCTTTGAAAAAGCGTCCAAAAACTTCGACGGAGGCAAAATACTGCAGTGATCATTCTAAAGGGGGCCAATATTTTTGGAAATGTGGCTTCTTTTTTGCACTAATTCCAGTGATTACCAGTTGGCTTCTTTGCTCAGGCCATTTCCACACCAGACTATTACAGTGCTATTACTCCACTTTCAACATCCAATGGAATTCTGGGGTTTGCAGTTTAGGGAGGGGCCTCAGAGTGCTGGTTACTAGCTTTAAAAACCAAAGCATCCTGAAAGCAACATGTTTAAAAACTCACCTCAATGCATGTGACCCTCCCCGCCCTCAGAAGTCTCTTGGAAGACTTTCTTAAGCATACACACTACAACTTTAAGAAGTTACTTTTTTGGACTACAATTCTTAGAATCTCCAGTCATCATGTCCAACATGCTGGTTGGTAGATTCTGAGAGTCATAGTCCAAAAGGAATCTTTTCCAAGCTCTGATCCATTCTTATTTGAAGTACAATTGGCAGTAAAGTGGGAAGCGATCTTTTTAGTAGTAGCACTCAGACTGTTTAAAATACTTCCTGTGAGATCCATCTAACTCCTTCCTTTTTTCCCCTTAGAAAAGCACTTAGTTTGTCTCTTTGATCATGCTAGCATTTTTGGAATTTTTATTTGCTGTCTTTTTGATAACAATAGTGGTTTGATTGCTTTACTCTTGTTAACCACCTTCAGCGATCCCATTAGTGGAAATGTGAAACATAACACTTCTCACGAATTAGATTCCTATGGACAAGCAGAGGTTTGCAGATTTTTATACCTCTTTATTTTTTTTAAGTAACAGACATATCAAAGAGCCTAATCGATCTATTTGTGCAAAGGAGAGATTTTTAAAAGTATCCATATACATAAGTAATCAGAACAGAGAGCTAACATAGCTACTCTTTTCTCAATATGCATCATTCACTACGTTAAAGCCCTTTACATGTTCCATCCATTCAAACATATAGAATAAGCCAGCGATAGAATTTTGCAAGGATTATACCATTTTTGACTTAAGATGGGGTACTGCATGGTTGAATGCTTCAGTGTGTGAAAATGAAACATCCCTACAATGGCAAACTAATATGGCAGGGGGAAGATGAGCTTATCACATTAATAGGCATGCTAGCATTGCACCACAAGGCATATTTTATGCAAGGGACATTGAAATACATTATTCTCCTCACATAGTAAAAAAATGTTACAATCCTTCTAGACCAGCAGTGCTGCAGTAGAAAGGAGGTGACTGAAGATGCATACACAGAAATACTAATGCTTATACATGAAATATTTCTTACTGAAATGTGTAGTGAGGGTGAAAGGTAAAATAGGCTATTTTGTATGGGTCATCCACAACACTTCTCATTACTGTGACCTTTTCCACCCATGCCATGTCCCTCCCCATGTCACAGACATCTGCCTTTCCTCTTTTATTACTATGTCAAGTACACCTCCTGAGGGTGTAGCAGCAGGTGAACTCAGTGTGCGCTCTGGCACCGACAAGAGCTGTTTCCTTGTCTGGAACACCTGTGACGACACCCTCTTTTTCTTCTTCTGTATTTGAATAGCCTGATTTCTCTCTTAGCAGAAGCCATGCCGCCTAGATAATTAACTCTACAGGGTACACAGCAAATGTCTCTTCACCCTGCAGGACAAATAGACGTTCGCATTTCCAATTTTCTCATCAGTCGTCAAGGTCATCTGGAATTCACAGTACGCTGCAAGAATACTCAGTGGTGGTCACAGCATCCCATGACCAAAATCTTTGTGTGTATAGAAAAATCTACATTCAAGCTTTGTGTTGTTCTTCCCCCCCCTTTTGGCCAAAAATATCTCCATATTGCACTGGCAAAGCATGGTTTACCTTTCCCCGAATTCTATAAGTGGTGTACTTTGGTGCAGAAAAGGTACTCATGGCAGTTCAGAAAGAAAACAACTTTTAAGGGGCATGAGTAAAAGATTATGTTAGTATACTAGTTAGTACTTGGATGGGAGACTGATGAATACCAAGGCTGTTGGCTATATTTCAGAAGAAGGTATTGCCGAAACAATCTCTGAATATTCCTTCCCTAAGAAAATCCTATGAAATTCATGGGTTTGGTTACATCAACAGGTGACTTGAATGTGTACACACACACACGGGTTTCCTAAATAATAGCCAGTTTATTTTATTCTAATATTGTGGTTACTATTGTAGTGTTTTAAATATTACAGGGTTTGTACACTCTCACACCACAAAATGACCAAATATAAGAACAAGAGCATTTGCTCATTTTGGAAACTCTTTCTAGGCTATGATTGGAAGCCATGTGTACATGCACACCTACTCCTAACTTTTTGTGCTTTGACTCTTCCATTCCCCCCCAACAACTTGATGCTTGATGTTGAAATCTAAAGCCCATATTTCAAGGGGCAACTTCTGGCCCTTCATCATTGGCTATGCTGGCTAGGGCCGTTGGAAATTGCAGGCCAACAACATCTGGAGGGCCACAAGTTGATTACTCCTGCCAGAGTTCATGAGATAAAAGGAAATCAGAAGTTAAAACTCAGCATGGCTTTCTGCCAAACTATTTGCTCTTTGGCTCAGCACCAACCCTATCAGCATACAAATAACTTTCCCTCATTTATTCTGCCAGCCCACTTTATTTAAAAATCGAAAGATCTTGTCTCTCTCTCTCTCTCTCTCTCTCTCTCTCTCTCTCTCTTTTTAAAGGAGTTGGTATGGGGAAGTCTTTAAACAGGCAAATTAATTTGATTAGCTAAACAATTCTTTGGTGTGTGGGAAGAGACTCAGCTTTGGAGCGATCGTTGCAGCCATTAGAGTTTAAAGCCAGCCTCCCAAAATAAAGTAATAATGCAAACTTATTGTTTGGAATTTAGTGACAGAGCTCTAAAGAATTGGAAAGGGAGAGCAGGAGGAGCAAGAGCAGCTGCTTCTGGCTTATGAGATTGATCTCAGGAGGAAGCCTGTGTGGTAGTGAATTGCACACTGGAACAGATGCCTACAGTAGCAGGGGCATTACTAGTTATTATGATAGGGACAGGGTTTGAAATTTTGTTGGGGCTCAGTGTACTATATAACGATTGCTTCTTTGTCCCTAAAGCCCCAAGAAACTAAGAAGCTTCTAATCTAAGAGGGGATTAGTGAACTCACTTCATTAACTTTCTGCAAATGTTGCCTTTTCCCTTCTCTCTTTATTTGGTGATGATGTGCTTACTGTACATATGTCAGTGGGTTGCAATTTCCAGCCTGGAATTTAGTCTGCTAACCGCACACTATGGAGAAGGGGTAAACAGACCTTTCCCTGCATCCCTGCTGTCAAGCTTAAATAGTTTTTGTACTTTATAGTTCTTTTCCCTCAGATATTTTGAATGGATAAAGGTAATGCTCTATCATATTGGCTAGTGAGTTTTCTAGAGCTACATGATCCAGATATCATACAGTCAGTGTCATAAGGTCTGGTTTAAAGTTCCATAGTGAACTGTGTCAGGAACAATGTTAGGGCAATTATAAAGTCAGAAGGCTATCAAACATTCAGGTTGGAAGTAAGGAATAAAGCAAGGAAACAAATGGAGTTGCTTTGATATCCTTTCTTGTCCTATGCTGGGAACTTGGATACATAAAAACCAGGGCATTAGTCCAATTGATAGACATGTTTTGGTAGACCAGAGCCAGCTAAAACAAAACGGAGCCTGAATGTATGAAATCATGGCTAAAATTAAGCTTCTGTGAAAACTCAGTATTGACCTTGACATTTGAGACCTTGACTGAGACAAAAAGGGAGTACAGCATGATATGGTATAGAGTTAAAGATCAGGATCAAGTCCTGGAGGACAAAAGCATCCACAGTCTTGTTTATGTTAGTATCAACAGGATTGCCTTCTGTGGTGAGTTAGTCTGGAGAGGAGAAGGTTAAGAGATGACATGATAGCTATGTTTAAATATTTGAAGGAATGTCATATGGAGGATGGAGCAAGCCTGTTTTTCTGATACTCCAGAGACTAGGACATGGAGCAATGGCTTCAAATGTCAGGAAAAGAGGAAGACTTTCCTGATGCTAAGAGCAGTATGACAGTGGAATGCACTGCCTTGGAGTGTGGTGGAATCTCCTTCTTCAGAGGTTTTAAAACAGAGGCTGGATGGCTATCTGTTAGGAATGCTTTGATGGTGTATTCCTGCATGGCAGGGGATTCGACTTGATGGCATTTGTATCTCTTCCAGCTCTATAAGTCTATGAAAGTTGTAGTTGTCGTCTTTATCTGTAATTCTCTTGTCTTGCCTATTACTTTCACATACAGCAATTCTTCCAAATAACTCTGAGAAGCCTCTGTGTAGTTCCCAGAAAGTTTTTATCCAGCCATCTAAAATGGCCAGAGTAGTGTATCTTCATCAGTGGAACTCCATTGTTGTCACAGGAAAAAGTAAATAAAAGAAAGATAAAAACCATGGTGCATACAGAGAAGAGAGTCAGCGTGGTGTAGTGATTTGAGCATTGGAGTATAACCCTGGAGTCCACAGAGCTGGATTCCCCACTCAGCCATGGAAATCCATTGGATGACCTTGGGCGCATCACACATTGTCAGTCCCAGAAAACCCTATGATAGTTCACCTTAGAGTTATCATAAGTTGGAAATGACTTGAAGGCACACAGCAATAACAAACACAGGGAAACATAGCACAAAAGCAAGGTGAGAATAGCCTGTAAAGGTGCCGCTTGTTCTTTTTTAGGATTATTGTGCATGTTCATGTTTCATTTAGTATAAATGTGCTGCTCTTTGATTCCTTTACTGACTGGTGGAAATGCTGAGGTTGTGCTGAATGTGTATTGATCTTTTCAGGAAAAAAAATGGCTGGAAGGAATGCCATTTCTGAAAACCTCCTTGATGAACAGCTTTCTCAGGCTGTTTCCTTTCTTTCCTTGCTTCAGTACGCACACACTTTCTGTCTCCATCTCTCTCTCTCTCTCTCTCTCACACACACACACACACACACACAAACACACATTTAGGGCTATTTCCAAAAATCCCACCCAACCAAGTATCATATGCTGAATGTGATGATGTCATAGTTGATGCCATTTATTATTTTGTGCTTTCAAGTCATTTCTGACTTATGGCAACCCTAAGGCAGCCTTATCATCAAGTTGCCTTGGGAAGATGTGTTCAGAAGGAGTCTGCCATTGCCTTCCTCTGAGTCTGAGAGACTGTGATTTTCCCAGTGGATTTCCATGGTTGAACGCAGCTTCAAACCCTGGCCTCCCACAGTCCTAGCCCAGCACTCAAACCACTACACTACTGATGCCATAGGCTATCAGATCTGACTATGTAGTGATAGCAATGTAAATAATATTTCCCGGACTGGTCACTTGAATAATCTCAATCAGTGAAATTATTGAGAGATCTTATTTGTGTAATGTTTCCTTTAAAATCCCCCTGGAGTGTATGTCTTTTTCTGAGACTGAAAATAATTGCAAAAACTGACCCCTTTGAATCAGCCTTATTATTTACATTATACTGGCTCCGTAGTACAACCCGCTGAAATACATCTATAAATTGAGACAGGTATCAATCTTGCATTTGACAATGTGTGACATAATACTTTCCTTTCTGAGTGGGGAACATTAATTTTATCATTTTCTGATGTGGAGAGATTTTTCCAACAGCTGATAAAATTTACCACCACTTTGTATTGTTTTATTGTTTCCGAAGCTAAAGTGGCAAAGCACAAAATTATGCTCATAAAAATTGGCTACCATGTTTCAAATATCCTGCAATTTTATGGGAATGTAAATCTGCAGTGAAGTGGCTATAGGTAATGGTATACGAGAAATCTAGAGTTTTCTTTTTTTTAAGCTGCTCCAGAAGGCTCAGTTTAAGTCTTCATGTAATTGCCATATTGGCAAAGCAATTCCTGTAAGGTAATGAAACCAGGGTTAATTTAAACCACTAAGCATCTCCTGATACAAACTGTTTCTACATTATGAATTGAATTCATTACAAATGTATCCCTTCAAAAGGAGAAACAAATTGTTCAGGAACCAGGCTTGATTTACTTGGAATAATTAATGGGCTTTCAGATGTCAAGTTTGAAATCATTGGCAAGCTGCATCAAATTGACCTGGCTTGCAGCCTGAACTGCAAGGGCTTCTCTATAGTATAAAAATGCACGCAAGGTACATACAAGCACTTGTAACAGCAGCCCAATGGTTTTTTCAAACAAGGATAAACTATTTCAATTGGTAGCACTAGGGAAGGTGTTCTCTTTTAGAATAATCTGTCTACAAGGAGATCTGTATATTCTCTGAAAGCTGATATTTTACTCAAGTTAGTAAGTAAATTAGACTGACCTTATTGAAATTCTGTGTGTGAGATTTGGTACCATCTTTCACGCTCCCTTTACAGTTCTGCACCATGCTTCTCTCCTCCTAAAACCTTCCTTTTCATATCTGGATTTGGCTCATTATTTTCAAAGGGATCTTCTCAGAAAAATGTTTGCCATGTGCAAGACTGTTAACACATTGGCTGTGATCCTTCATCATGAGGTCAGAATATAATGCTCTGCCCTTGAAGTAGCACATGGACTCTACCAGCCCCTGGCAAAAAAGGGGGGCTGGAGCATGCTCCTCAGGCGACTTAGTTGCTGATGGTGTCTGGAAGGCACCTGCACAGCATCTAGTCACAGTTCTGCAGCTGATGAGATGGGAACCCTGGGAGTGGGGTCCGTCTAGCCTGTGGTTTGGACGTTCCCTACTCCTAGGCTTATCATATTGCAGGTTGTCCCTTGCTTCTTGCTTTCTAGCACTTACACCTCCCACTCTCCTTTCCCTTCTTCTCCTCACTTCCTCCCATCACATGCTGTTGTACCTCCCTGCACCTTGCATTCATTTGGTCCATTTCCCGCTCACACTTCCTCCCCACAACTTGCTTCACCTTGCCCCTGAACATGCTTTCCTCTCTTGCAGCCACAACTATACCTCCAACTCTCTTTTCCTCCCCACTAGCTTCCTTCATGCTGCTGCCTCTTAAGAGCAATGGCTGTGCAAAGTTGCTAGTGCTGCCATAAACAGAGAGGGCAGGTAAAGGCGGTGGTGCCACACCTAACATAAGACAAAGAAGAGGAGAAGGAGCTAAAGTGAGATGGGAACAGGTGGTAGGAGGGACAGTAATGGGGGGAGGTAAGGTGGGGAGAACATAGCAATAATGGGGATAGCTCTTTTCCTCTTCTATCAGGCAGTGAGGAAACCTAAATTGTCACTCATAAAATGGACTATAATGTCCCCCCATCTAATAAAATGCATTTTTTGTACTTAAAACTAGAACACGTCCAGAGGGTATGTTTAGCCTGGAGAAGAGAAGATTAAGGGATGATATAATAGCTATGTTTAAATATTTGAAGAAATGTCATATGGAGGATGGAGCAGCAGTTTTCCGCTGCTCCAGAGACAAGGACATGGAGCAATGGCTTCAAACTTTAGGAAAAGAGATTCCATCTAAACATTAGGAAAAAATTCCTGGTGGTAAGAGCAGTCCAACAGTGGAGTGTGTTGACTCTGAGTGTTGCAGAGTCTCCTTTGGAGGTTTTGAAAGAGGCTGACTGGCCATCTGTCGGGAATGCTTTGATGGGGTATTCCTGAATGGCAGGGGGTTGGACTCAATGGCCCTTGTGGTCTCTTCCAACTCTATGATTCTAAGTAAATCATGGAAAAACAAACTCCTCTGAATCTTATCACTGTGTTTGCAGCTTTTACCCTTATTTTTTGCAATGATTCCATTGCTTTCCATGGAGTCTTTAGAAGGAGTTCTGCAAAATAAATTTCAGCTAGACTTAACTCCAAAAACTAGACTGTTCACTAGTATTGTAACATTGTGAATCATGGTACTGGAAACCATAGGTATGAAACTTAAACACACTCAATATCTAGGAAGGGCAGGCTTGTTTTTCACCAAACTATTGGAGAGAAGGTTGACTGCAAATTCTGTTCCATGTCTCCACTCCTACAAGGGCTAGGGGCTTACTCTTGAAAAAGGGAGGAAAAAGAAAAATTGGAAACCCAGACCAGACAATGGGCCAAATGGGCAGAGTGGCATGCCTAAAACCTGGATAAAACCCAGACATCTGGATGGCATGGCGACCCTGTCCATTCCTGGTCTTGAGCATTCAGGAAGTGATCTGTCTATGCAACAATCTCCAGTACTTTTTTTGGGGAGGGGGAGAGAAAAAAGTCATCCCTCATCTGTAACAGATCAAATGGAATAAACATTTCAATAAAGTTCTAGTTCAGCGTTCCATTAAATTACATGCACACACACACACACAGAGAGAGAGAGAGAGAGAGAGAGACAAGAATCCACGTTGCTTTAAGTGGATTTGAACTCACAATGTACCTGCTAATGGATTTCAGTAAACTCTACAGCCCTTAACAGCACCCCTTTTTCTCAACTATCAGTTAAATTTTTCCATAATTTCCATTTACATAAAACATGTCAACATACTCTACAGCAAGGGCTGCTTTGAACAAATGAAGCCATCTGTGTACAAGAAAGGTCAGGAGAGTTTGGTTTAAAAATACACCTTCGAATTAGTGCACTAATAGGATTTGGTCACATTCTGTTACATTAACTTCATATTGATTCAAATATCCACAGAAGGCAATCAGAGACCTCTCCAGTAACATGGTTTATTTTACTGCAGCGTTCGTCAAGCTAATAAGGCTAAAATATATCTAAATTTAGAAAGTGACTTCCTTCCTTAATCTTTGTCCTCATAGACAGAGTGGATTGGGTGTTTATATTTGACCTTCTTGTTCATTGCTCTCTATCCTGAGGAACTTGCCAGGAAAGGAATCCAATCCTTTGAGTCTCTCTACCTGACAGCTGAGAAAGGTGCTCAGTGCCTGCTCAACAGTACAAGAGCCTGCGCACTAGCACTGGGAGCTGACATGGAATATAAGCATATGAGTCACAGTATAGAGTGGGACTCCTAGATCATTCTGCTTCCTGAAATGAAGGACAACTCGGTAATCTCTCCTCACAGAGGGGTCTGTAAGCAGAGTCCTGCCTACAGAAGCTGACTATACTGGCAGTTGAATGTTATTTCAGTCCCAGGGGTGGGACAGTATCCTGAACTTCACCTGTGGGCAGCAGTTCATTTTACAGTCTGAAGGACATGTAACTCCACTGCTCTACTATGGTTTAACTGGCAAAATATATTAATTGGCAGATATGTTTAATTGGCATAAAATAGAAATCATATACAATGGCCATTTCCGCACAGGCTTAAAGAAACGGTGCAGAGCGTCCTCCAGGGAGGATGTCTGCACCTGGGAGCGGACTGGGTCGGACCTACTTAGTGTAGTTCCGCACCTCAGCCCGCTCTGGAACGACCTGTAGTGGTTGTCCAGCGTGCTTTTGAAAGACCACTTGAAACAGGTCTTTCAAAAGCACAGAGCGCGCCACTCCATGCCCACGCTCCGGTGCAGATTTGCAGGCTTGCACCAGTGCGAGCCTGCAATCTGCCAGGGGTGGGCTTTAGGCTGGCGAGCTTCAGTGGTTGGTGGAGAGCCTCGACCAACCGGAAGCTGCCATTTTTGTCCCCGGAGCAGTGCGGAGCGGTGGCCATGCACTGCTCCGGACCAGCCTAGACCCAAGCGTGGAGCCAAGAAGTCCGGTAAGTACTGGCACGGGGCGATTCCCTCG
Source organism: Iguana delicatissima (assembly GCA_948472985.1). NCBI lineage: Eukaryota > Metazoa > Chordata > Lepidosauria > Squamata > Iguanidae > Iguana > Iguana delicatissima. Next base: position 7,731 of record CAOKZL010002824.1, on the reverse strand, counting down.
CCCCGTGCAGAAATGGCCAATGGCTGGAAAGGAGCCATGTGAAAGGGATTCTGGCTGGAAATGGGTCAGAGATGACCACAACATGACCCTAAGTCATAAGTTCACCAGGAAAATCTGACTTAATGGCTCTTTTAATAAGAAACAAGCATCTCTGAGAACAGCAAAAACCCCTGTGGTTTGCATATCCCATAGAAGGCAAAGCCATAAAACCTTAATCTGGCACCTGTGTTGCAAGTTCCAAAAACAAAGAATCTTGCTTGTTTGACAGTGCTCGTTCAGGAAAACAGGAAGATTTTGAACAAATCTGTATTTGCATCATCCTCACACCTGTGATCTTCAATCAGGCAGACATTAAAATCTTTTGCCATCTGCATGTTAAAAACCATCAACTATTTCCTTCAGACATTAACAACCATTAATCCATCCTGTCACCATTTTGTCCGGCCTGGAAATCCTTTGTCACCCAAGCAGAAAGTCATTAACACCTCACACTTCTAGGGCAGATTTTTGGTATAAAGAACCCTGATTCTGGGTCCTCCACGCAGCATTTTGGATTTCAGGGATCCACTCTGTCCCTCAGACCTTTGCTGTCCTTGGATGAAAAGAAGTCCAAACCACTTCCTCCTTCTCTGCCTCTCTCTGGATGGTAAACATAACCTCAATCCCTTTTCTAGTCCTCTAGTCATTTTCCTCCCTTCCTTTTCAGTTAAGCCTTGTGTGATTGCTTGTGTGTGTGTCTATTTGTGTGGGTGCGCATGCATATTTTCCTCCAATAAAACACATTTAAATTGTACTACAAGTTTTCTGGCTGATTTCTTTTGCAGTGACCTGATAAACAAATGTGGATAGGTCCTGAAGTTACCCCTCCTCTTGTAAAAATGGGGAATTAATTATCTCAAAAATATTGCATTTTAATTGTGGGTACTGATATAGGACCTCATGGGATCCCATGGTTTTGGGGTAACAGTTTCCCTTGAACACTCAGTCTTTCAAGTGAGCAAACAACCAGGAGGATGGTGCCAATCCTTCCTCTTCATCAAGCACTTGGTGCCTGAGATGATAGGCCCGTAACCTCCAACTGTCCCAGTTTGGCAGAAACAATCCCAATTAATCCTCTGTCATGCCCAGTTTATCAGCCGATTTCAAAATGTTCCAGTCTCTTGATCCTCCTCCCACTTTTCCCCTTTGTCCTCAGCTTCCTGCAGTTGCTGCAAACTAAGTGCAAAGTGCAAAAGTAATTTGTACTTAATTAACCCAGGAGAGGACAGAACTGTATCCTTCCAGTAAGCTTAGGCAAAAGCAGTCTGCTGCAGTCTCCAAACTTGTGTGTTCTTCTTCATTAATAATTTTTGCCATCTTGACCACATTCTGATGTCCACATATGTCCCAGTTTTCATTTGTAAAATGTTGGAGGTTGTAATATGCCTGGCTCTGTAAGTTGTTTTATAACAAAGAATGAGAAGACAAGATTGGAATGATTTGGTCGTGTGGCATCTTAGACCCTTTCTGCATGGAGTTATTAAGGCAGGCCAATGCATCTTGCCACGGAGGTCTTCTGCATGTTGGAGCGGACTAGGTTCGGTTTATTTACCTTCGTTCTGCACGTAATTCTGACTAAATGCGCCCCCATGTGGTGGTAAAGTGCGCTATTTGAAAACCAGAAGAAATCGGTTTTCCAATTTTCCAGATCGATCTGATTCATAGTTTCACAGTGGTGCAGACACGTACATTCGCACCAATGTGAATTGGTGGTCAGGGGAGGGCTCATGGGAGGGGCCAGGGGGTAGTATGGACTTTCGCACGTACGCAATGATGTACTAAACCATTAAAAAAAAGGTCCAATCACAGCTGACGGGGCGGGGTGATGGAAGTAGCGGAAGTGGCCACGGCAGAGGCAGTGTGGATTCATGAACTCGCACTCCTCCAACTCAGAATGGAACATATGCAGTAGCTGTGTGGAAGGAAATGAGAAAAAGTCTGCCTTGTTTCGAGCCCAGAAAATCTGGTAAGGAACGGCACGAACCACTTCACCAGCCTCATGTGGAAAGGGCCTAAAGTATAAGAGCCACCTTGGTTCCTGTTACACAAAGAGACAATGTAGCATAGTGGATAAAGGTGCTGGATCTTGATGAGGGAGATCTGGATCTGGACCTTTCCTCCAATTCAGTCATTATCTTTCAGACTATCCTCTCTCACAGTGTTGTGATAGAGACAAAATGGAATATTGCCTCCAGACCAGGGTTTGATTCCCCACCTGAGGACCTTGGGTGCATCACATATTCTCAAGCCCCCAGAAAACCTCATGATGGATCACCATTAGTGGAAATGACTTGAAGGGACACAACACACATGGACTGTCTTAAGGTACTTGAATGAAAAGCAGGAGGCAAACATAATAAACAAAAACAACATAAACTTGCTATCTGGTAAGTGAGCATTTATTGTAGCATTTATTGTATTTTGTGTTGTACCTGGCAGGCGGTGAAGTAAGGCAGATACTGCTAGCTATCCCATATTAGCCACTGTACACTTACCATGCCTAACTCTCTTGTATGGCACCAGCCAGGTCAAGAAAATTGAGCACTCTGCTTGCCCTTTATAATCCAATATTTCAGCAGTCTTTCACTTAATATGGATAAAGGAAAACCACAGAATCCTATATGCTTTTTTTTTGGTTTTGGTTTTGCTTGCAGAGAGCAGTGTGTGGAATTAACTCATTGATTAACCCATTACATCATTAGTTCACTATTTTTCCTGGTCATTTCCAGATTCCCAGTTGACACTGAAGCTGAAAACGTGTTTTAGTGAAAATGTTACTGGAATTCATTAGAATGCATTAGAGTGAGTGGTTCTCTCTGCGTCAGCAAAGATTGGGAAAGGAGAAGGAGGAGGAGAAAAAGAAAAGAAAGAAGAAAAAAGTGGGTCTTGGAAAGGAATGGGGAATTGGATGAAGTAAGTTGTTTTGCTTAGCAGGAAACCATGGCCCTCAGCCAGCCAAGGTATTTTCAAAATGCCCCTTGCCCCATGGCCTTGTATGGAAGCAATCTTTTAGGAAGGTGCATTCTGACTCTGTCCAGCAACTTCTTTGATTATTTACTGGATTTATTTCTATTGTATATTATAGTATAATATACATTATTATATCTATTACATAATATTATTTGGACTTTTCAGAAAATGCCTTCCGGACCTTAAGGCCTTTCCAGCTAAAAGGAAAGTGCTCACTCTATGGGCCTATCTGAACCAAAAATGTTTGGAATTTTCTGAGAGATGGGAGTGCACTCTCTTTAGTAATTCCATCTCTATTGATTATATTCTGGACTGATTTCTGCTGTATATTTTTATGTAATATACATTATTATACTGTTCAGGATGAGCTGCAATTCTATTAGACATACAGAGCTGGACGAGGAAGTGAAAAGTTTTCCTCCAACCATCTCCGATTTCTTCTTCTCTTGGTTTCTCCCACCCTCTCCCCCCGCCTCTTTCTCTCAGCTGTTTCCATTCTTCTTTATCCAGTGACCCCCCTTTTTCTTCCCCACCTGTGAGTGGAGGTGGAAATTAAAGAGTAATGCACTAAGTAGCAAACTACGCTGATGAAACTGTAGGATGAGATCCCATGCTTTGGAACAACCTTCCCCAGCTAACTGTTCCCAGATATGTTGGACTACCAGGATTCCTAGGCAACATTTCTATTATGAGCTTTCTAGTCCATGTTGAGAAAAACTCCAAGTTTCAAGAAGGCAGCTTTTCAAGGATAGCAACAGACATTTTGAAGGAACCGGTAACAAAATGTGATCTCCTAAGGTCAACAGTAACAGCCTCAATGCCATTCTCTATAAAACTCACAGCTGGCCCAACCCCGCTATATCAAACCATATGTTCATTAAGGATACCTTAACAAATTAAAATGACTGCAATTAGCAGTGTTTATCTTAGTGAATTTTTCAGTGTCTAAAGTTTAACATTACCAAATTAGTTTTAAACCCTTATGTTCTAGGGAGGGACTAGATTTCAGGATTTCTTCTGGTAGGAGGTACTGATTTCACAGCCTGCTTTGTTAGCAAGCAGCATAAAATGGAGACAGTTCTTTTGTAGCCAGTGCAGACTAGCAGTGGTGCAGTAGTAAAAGTAAAGGACAATGCAATGGTTAGAAAGTGATATAAACTTACTAAATTAAAGTTGTTTTCTCTCTCTTCTTTTGAAAGTGGTGCCTTTCTGGTTTATGACATCGTAGAGAGACAATAAATAGGGAGTAAACATTTGCTTGGTGAAGGCAATTTTTAAAGTAACCTCCACAACCCCCCTGAAATATCATTAACAAATTAGACATTTCATTTTATGAGGATCATAAAAAAACAAAACAAAACCAGAGACAATGTGGTCAAGCTGTTTTTGCATATAAGAAGAAATGCAGTGCTCTCTGATAGAGTTCTTGAATATTGAAGCCTCTGATATTTCTGTGCCCTTCCAGGATTTGGCCAAAAGTGTAGAAGTGAGGAAGGAGCTGGTTTATTTGTCTTCCCACCCGTCTCATGGGATTATTTGTCTCCAGAAGAGAAAAATCCTCCCAAAGTAAGAAATTCATTTAGACCAGTGGCACCTCTATGATCAAGGTAATGGCCATATGCACCTGTAGATCTTTTGGGGATGAGGCACCCCTCCTCCTCTAATTTCGACCTCCTACTTGGGAGTGCCACTGAGGGATTGAGATAGCCATGGTTCCTGCAAATATGAACACTTCCTTTCTCACCCATTGGAACACTCCAGACAACTCATTATCTCCTTCCCTAGGGTCAGAGACCACTAGAGTCAGGTAAAGGGGCATCCAAGACTGAAACTCCCTCTCTATTCCAATGTTCGGTGGAGGATGTCTGCTGTTTTCTATGGCAGGAATACCTTCTCTGAATATCTTCTCTGACACTTAGTCATTTGTTTGTTTTTCCTGATTTTTAAAAGCATGAATAACCTTGATTTTTTTTTACCTGTCCTACAAAGGTGTGCAATGGCTTTCCAATGGTTTCTGTCATCCTTGTTTGATGGAAAAGGTGTTACAGAGAATGTTGAAGCATCATGAGCATTATCACAGGATAACTCTACTTCAGCACATAGTTATTTTTAATGATCTATTTATGGATAGCTACACTGGATTCAGCCCTGGTTAATACTTGGATGGGAGACCACCGATGAATATCAGGTGCTGTAGGCTATATTTCAGAAGAAGGAACTGGCAAAATCATCTCTGAGTATTACTTGCCTAAGAAACCCCTATGAAATTCATGGGGTCATCATAAGTCAACAGGCAGATTGAAGGCACATACATTTACATTGGACTGGATCTTCCTTTAATTATATTTAGAAAAGACCCATTGAAGTCAATGAGATCTAGGGTAGATATACCTAACTTTGTATTATTTATACAGTTATTAAATTTCTATTCCACCTTTCTACTACAAATAAGACTTGGGACAGGTGAAGACTATCAAGGTCAGAGACCTGGGCAGTGAGCCAGCCCAGAGAAGAGAGTGGGAGAGTCAGAAAAGTCCAGCTGGGAGGAGACAAGCAAGCACTTACTCAAGGAAGTTCATTTACCAGAGTGCCAAGTGAAGCCGTAGTCAGAATTCCAAAGCCAAGGGTCAAGAGTTCAGAGATCAATTCAGGGTATCAGGAACCAGGTGCTGAGAGTAAGAGACAGCCAAGAGAAGAGCTTGTAAGAAGTTTGCCACAAGCAAAGGGAAGCTTCCAGGCAGGCAGTTATATAGCCGCAGGAACAGGTGTGTCCAGTCACCGCTTCTTAAACTTAGCCAAGGAAACCTCCCTTTGCACAGCCCTTTTGAGTCTCTGCCTTGACTGGGGGCTTATTGAACCAGGCTCCAGAGCCTCTTCAGAATCGGATCCCTGTTGCTCCAAAGGAGCAGGCACAGAATCAGATCCCTGTTGCTCTAAAGGAACAGGCAGAAGGATGTCCGCGCCTGCTTGGTCCATGGCAGCAGGGGGAGCTCTCGAGCTGCAGGACTCATCTCCAGCCAGAGCCACAGGGACCAACAGTTGCTGCTCATCAGCAGCAGCTCTGATAGGGGCTTCAGTTATCACAAAAACTGTAAGAGCTCATTACAACAGCTTGAAAGGGATTCACCCAAGACATGTGTCAACATGGCCAGATTTCACCTTCACAGGTATGTGCATAACTGGTACACTATCCTTAACTGTGCACATACACTCCTAACCACTACCAAAACCTGTCCTGGGCGTTCAGGTTCAGAGCTGAGTCCAAGATTAAATCTAGGCTGTGAACCCAATTCTTCAAGCCAATTGTAACCCTATCAATCTAACAGACTGAATCCCTATTCCTTGGTCTGCTTTTCAGATGATAAGAAGTACCTCAGTCTGGCTTCAATCTGTTCACCTTGAAGCTGCTTAAATCAGGAGTGGGTGGTCTCATCAGATGTTTGTGCACTGCAGCTTTCATAATTCCTTACCATTGGCCATTTCCACACTACACTGTTATAGTGATACTATCCCACTTTCAACTTCCTGTGGAATTCTGGGGTTTGTAGTTTACTTCTAAAGATCTCTCTGGCTGAGAATTTTAAATGCCCCTCCCTAAACTACAAACCCCAAGATTCCATAGACTGTTGAAAGTGGAATAATAGCACTATAACAGTGTAGTGTGGAAATGGCCATTGTCTGGGGCATTGTAAAGAGTTGTAGACCCAAACCGTCTGGAGGACTACACAGTCCTTCTGGGCTTGTTGTGTCTGTGCATCTATCCATCTGTGTCTCTGTGTGCTTTGCCTCACCAAGAGAAAGAATATCAGCTTTGCTCAGAGGCTTCATGTGCAAATTATAGAAATCTTAACTAAAAAGTGCACAGCCTCTTTGTCCCTGTAGTGGAAGCAAGAACTCTTTTTGGAGGCAGATGATTTCTCAACCAGCTGCCTCAACATGCCAAGACAGCCTCTCTGATCAAGAATAAGAAATCTTCCTGATATTTTCACATCCCCAAGTATGATCCACTATTTCTACGATTGTCAGAAAAATATCAACTTGGATTCATTTTAGGAAGCAAAGGAGAGGCTTCAACATAGAAAACTAATCAAGAAAAAAGTTCTTTATAAGAATTAGAAAACTCAGGAGTCTTTTGGTACAACTAATGTTCCTGTGAACTTAAGAGTTATGAAAAAATAACCCCAGGAGTGCCCTGCTGACAGACCCTTTGAATTAACTTAGCTGATACCATATTTGTATGTTATATTATGATAACTATTTTCTTTTTTTAAAAAAAATAATTTTTATTAAAATATAATTCCAAACATAAATCTCATGTGTCTCATTAATACATTGTTTATATAATTAATTTCTTTATCAATAATGTACAGATTCCTACGTACATTCCTACATATAATTACTGCAATTATTGACATTTAAATCTTTTCGAATATATATTTTAAAACCTCTATCCCTTTCCCTCCCATATCCCTCTCCCCCTTTAATGTTTGTCTTGGTATTACTTTTCTCCCAATTTCCTCTCTTCCCACCCTCCTTCCCCTCCCCTTTCCCCTACCTACTATCCTTTTTTCTGCACTTTCTTCAAGTCTAACCTGCTTTCCAATGTTTCCGCCAAACCTACAATTTATGTATTATCTTTTTATTGTTGTGTGTCTAGATTATATTGTTGTACATTTAAATTCTTAAAACCAAAAAAAAATTCTTACCTACTTATATATTTAC
>CAOKZL010002823.1:0-154300 GCA_948472985.1 Iguana delicatissima | reverse complement strand
CCTTCATTGTATTCACTGGGACTGTGGAAACAGCCGGTGCCTGGGCTCATATGCAGCTGGTTGCATACTATTGGTGTGCAATGGGTGTGTATGTGTTTGTGTGGAGCATAACCACCACTAGTGTAAATTTACACTATGCAAGTAAGATAGAGAATCTTCGCCTGTGTGTGTAAAATAGCTTGAATCCTGATGATTAGGCCAAGGTGGAGTCAAGCCACAGAATCAACCGTGGAGTGGTGGGTCAACCCATAGCTTAACTCAAACAGTTCAATGGGTTTACTTTACTTGGGGCTATCAACAGGGTTTGAGCCAAAATAAATGCCCCCCCTCTCTCTTCCAAAGCAGCACTCTCGCCCTGAGATGCCTCCCCCTTGCCCTGAAGGCCACAGAAGGGGGTCCAGGCCCCAAGATCTGGGGACCTTGAGCTGTATATATCCCAAGGACGGCATGCACCAAGGTTCTTCTGCAGCTTAGGGGTTACAGTGTGACTTCCCCACTTCAGTCTTCACTGGAAGGCCCCCACAGGTCTGTCCCACATGTGTGTGATTCCAGAGTTTTTCCAGAAGCGAATGTGCATTCTGTGTGTGTGTGTGTGTGTGTGTGTGTGTTGAGAGAGAGAGAGAGCAACCCTTTTCTAGCTGCTGCCAGCTGGATCGGGCATTGCCCTCCCCAGACCGAGACCGGCAAAATCCCCCTCTCCTCCAAGCCTGCCCTTTGCTCCCCAGAGATTTTGGGGGTGGGGATCTTAGCCTGGGCTCTCCACCGGGGCTTTGCTTACATTAGCCTTATCTCCGCTGCCACCTTTGCCCATCAATCACAACGGACACGGTCTCCCCCCAAATGTGGAGGGAGGGGTCGTCCTGCTGAGTGGGGGTGGGCAGAGGGCGGGAGGCACCCACACTTGCCTGACCCTTTCTTCCTCTGTAGCTACTTTGGGCAAAGGCAGCGGCTAAAGAGATCTCTGCATGCCCACACGTGTGGCTTCACGTCTCCTTTGCTAAGAGTGTGAGAGAGAAAGCAGGCAGAGCATCGTGGTGCCTCCTGGAGTTGTCAGACCTCTGGACTTGGCCTCTCGAGCCCAGTTTTCAAGGCAAGAGGGAGGAATCTTGGGGTGAGAGCACAGCCTTGAAAAAATGTGTTTCTGTATGTTTTCCTCATTTGGAATGTGGTGCTGGCACAAAGTTCTTTGGTTCCCGTGGATTGCCAAAAAGACGAGTCAAGTGGATCCAAGAGCAAATCCAGCCAAACTCTCCTGACAAGCCAAGATGATGAAACTGAGGTTATTATACTTTGGACATATCACAAGATGAGACGGCTTATTAAAACTGACAATAATGTTGAAAAAAGGAAAAAGAAGAGGAAGGTGGCATTACAAGCAGACTGATTCCATACAGGATGCCACGGCTGCTCTGACTCTGCAAGACCTGAGCGGGGCAGTTGATGACCAGGACCCTCAGAAGTCTCCTATTCAAAGGGGTCTGGTGCTGGAGGAGAGTTCGACGGATAACCTGGAAGACCAAAAAGACCAATAAATGCAAATCCAAAAAAGAGAAATGAATGGGTCTCGGAGCAAACCCGGCTGCACTCTTCCTAGAAGCCAAGACGACTAAACTGATCAGGCTGTTGTACTTTGGACCATCATGAGGAGGCCTGGAAAGAATGTTTGGAAAAGTAGAAGGCAGCAGGAAAAGAGGAAGACTGCCTTACAGGTGGATAGTTTCCACCAAGGAAACCACAACGGGTGCCCTGAGTCTGCAAGATCTGAGCAGAATGGATGATGATGGGTGATCTGGAGGTCTCCCATTTCTAGAGTTGCTACTAGTTAAAGTCAACTTGACAGCCGTTAACAACGTTTTCCTCATTTGTTAAGCCATTTCCACACTAGACTATTATAGCACTATGATTCCACTTTCAACCTCCTATGGAGTCCGGCCGACCCCTCCTGAAACTGCAAACCCCAGGATTCCATAGGATGTTGAAAGTGGAATCAGAGCACTATAACAGTCTAATGCGGAAATGGCCTAAGTCTTGGTGGTTTTTAATTTAAATAGCATGCTCTGTACAGTGGGAGTTGACGCCTCTTGCTAAACTCATCACCCAGGGCCAAGCCTTGCAATGCCATAATTGGGACCCCACGGCGGGGCTGTTTCCTTGTGACCCATATCCCAAGAGGTCAGCCTTAGGCCTCAGGTTTTGGCACCCTCGGAGGGGGGACGGGAATAATCCTGACTTGGCAAACCAGAAGGGATTCCTTCTGGAAACAGGCATCAAGCTGGCCCTCCCGTTCGTTCGAGTGAGGCAGCAGCCTCAGGGGGCAACTTTTGGCTGCAGTGAGCATTTTGGCTTTGTTGTTGTTATTTACTATCAAGTTGACTTTGCCTTATGGCAACCCTCTGAATAAGGGGCCTCTAGGATGTTTTGTTCTTAAGAGCCCCGCTCTGCTCTTGCAAAGTCAAGTCTCTCCATCTCGGAACGCGGCCTCCCTTTGTTCCTGCTACCTCCCTTGCAAAGCACCCTTGTCCTTTCTAGGGAGTCCTACCTTCTCACGACATGACCACGTATGACAGCCTCAGTTGAGTCCTCTTGGCTTCTAGGGAGCGTTCAGGCTTGATTTGCTCTCAGACCTGTTCGTTTAGTCTTTTTCGATATCCGTAGAAGGCTCCTCCGGCACCACATTTCAAAGGAGCTGATTTTCTTCCTATCAGCTTTCTTCGCTGTCCAGCTTTTATACCCATATATAGAAATCAGAAATACGTTGGCATGATTCTGACTTTGGTATTTGTTGATGTGTTTTGGCCTATTCCAAAACAAACCCCACGGACCAATTTCTCTCTGTGTGTCTGTAGCGTCAAGTCACCTGTCAACTAATGGCAACCCCCTGAACTCCACCGGGTTTCCAGTCAAGGAACACCCAGAGGTGGTTTCCCAGTTCCTTCCATTGAAACAGAACCTAAAGCACCTGGTATTTGTTGGTAGTCTTCCATGCAAAGACTAACCAGGTCTGACCCTGCTTAGCTTCCAAGATCAGAAGGGATCTGCTAGCTTTGAGGTATTTACCTGTGGTGGCATGTGATACCCTGGACTGCCAGGAAGACAGATCCATGGGCTCCGGAGCAAATAAACCTGTACTCTCCTCTGAAGCCAAGATGACTAAACTGAGGTTTATCATACTCTGGATACACCATGAGATGTCATGACTCACTGGACAAGACAATAATGCTTGGGGAAGTAGAAGGCACTAGGAAAAGAGAGAAAGAGTCCACAGTGCAGGAGGATGGCTTGAGTCAAGAAAGCCATGGCTGCTGCTCTGCCTTTGCAAGAATCATAGAATCCTAGGGTTGGAAGAGACCCCAGGGGCCATCGAGTCCAACCCCCTGCTATGTAGGAGCACCCATCAAAGCATTCCCAACAGATGGCCATCCAGCCTCTGCTTAAAAACCTCCAAAGAAGAAGACCGCAACACACTCCATTGAGGCAGCAGCAGATTCCACTACCAGACAGCCCTGACCATCAGGAAATTCTTCCTGAGGTTCAAGTGGAATCTCCTTTCCTGCAGCTTGAATCCATTGCTCCTTGTCCTAGTCTCTGGAGTGGCAGGGAACAAGCCCGCTCCCTCCTCAACATGACATCCCTTTAAATATTTAAACATAGCTGTCATGTCCCCTCTTAACCTTCAAGACCTGAGCAGGACAGCAGATGACCAGGCCTCGTGGAGGTCTCCTGTTCATAGGGATGCCATCAATTGGCACTGACCTGAAAGCCCACCACAACCACCACTTACATCTAAAGAGGTTTTTGAACAGAGACTGGGTGGCCATCTGTCAAAGAGAGTGCTTGGATTGCGTCTTCCTGCATGGCAGATAGGGGTTGGACTGGATAGCCCATGGGGCAGGGTTCTCTTCTAGCTCTAGGGTTCTATGACTCTATAGTAAAACTCACTGGCAAAGATGAGAAAGCTTCCTAAAGTGGAAGGCAGGAGGAAAATAGGAATGCTGCAGTTACAGATGGAGAGACCCCAACAAGGAAAAAAAGGCTCCTGCTGTCCTGACTTTGCAAGACTTGAGCACGGCAGTCCATGATGGCGGGGGGGGGGGCTGCTGGAGGTCTTTCTGAGGTCTCCATAAATCAAAACTGACTTGACAGCAATTGACAACAACAATCTTACCTTTACAGGTAGACTGGTCTGGACAACGGAGGCTCCATTTCACAAACCTCATCATGACTGATATTCTTTGAATTTGCTGAGCTCTGGATTGCAGTTGCCCCATCTTGGGGCACCACATGCCATCTCAGGTAGACAGATAGAGAGATATAGACGTGTGTGTGTATACATACATATATATATATGCACACACACACACACACACGCATACACACACACACACACATGAACACACACACAGGCGCACAAGGGAAAAGATCCTGCCTTCCTTCACCAAAGCATAAATATCTGCTGCCAGAGTTATGTCATGCAATTCCTGTGCTGATGCCCGGTGCTCTGCAACGTAGTGGGATAAAAGTTCCATGTGCACAGCTAACAACCCATTGTGCAATGGCAATGCATGATGCGCACAAGAGACGCATAGAAAGAAAATGTATTCACATTCCGCTCTGTCAACGTTTGTGCGCTACTGCATGTCCCACGGCCCCGCAACTGCACTTATTCCACCTGGATACAACAGTTACACATCGTTGAGTGAAATCACTCTGCGTGCATAGCACACCTTACACCTGAGTAAATCACTCATGGGGTGCCTCCTGCTTTCTAGCTACGCATCTATGGCAGAGATCCCACGCTATGTTTGTGTCGTGTAAATCTGCACTTGGGTTGTTCCACAGTGGTTGTGCCGCACCGCCCTCCGGCTGAGTACAAACACCATGTACACCATGGTGGGCCCGTTGGTGCACTTGATGCTCAAGGTAGAGCAATCAGGCGTGTGGGGCGGGGAGACGTTGTCTCACTACCTTTCCCTTTTGTCATTGCAGATTTTTGGGGGGGGGGTCAAAGCCTTTTTAGGTATTAGTGTATTAGTATTCTACTGTTTAGTTGTTTAAATCAGTCAATATTTTAGGGACTTTTTTAGTTGGTTGAATGGCTTATGTTTGTGTTAGAAATGTTTATCTTTATGTAGTTTTGTGTTATAATTTTGTGTAAAAACCAGGGACTCAGGGGGTGCCTTGGAGACACTGATATCCACCGATGGGCCACTGCTCGGATGGGCCGGTCCTGTCTAGTGTGAGTCAACACGTCGGTAAACCCAAAGGATGCAATGGCTCTCCTCTATTCCGGGCCTGCTGGGAAAGGGCTCCACTTGTGGAAGGGAACTTACACAGGTGTAGGGCACCCACAGGATTCCAAGGAGGGTGATGGGGGGCAGAGAGAGAGAGAGAGAGAGAGAGAGAGAAAGGGAGTTCTACCAGATACCCCCCTCCCCATAATTGCTTTAGTAGAGTAAACAATGAGGCGGACCCTCCATCCGGAGCCGGCTAATCACCCTCACTCTCCCGCCACCCCCCCTTGGCCGGGCTGCCTGTGGCCTCCCTGGGGGCAGGGACTGGGGGGGCTGATATGCTTCTTTATTTACCGCTTCATTTGTGGCTAGTGACAAGTGACAAGGAGCCCAGCACAAAGGATGGGGAGGGGGCCAAGGAGGGGAGCACATCTTGGGGAAGGGGCTGCCCTGGGTCCTAGCGCCCTACCCTTGCCTCCTTCCTTCCTTCCTTCCTTCCTTCCTTCCTTCCTTCCTTCCTTCCTTCCTTCCCTTCCCTCCCAGTGGCTCCTGCCGCAAAAAGGACCCCCAGGAGGGGCCCAGTGTGAGAAGGGGGTACAAAACAGCACCTAAAAAAAAGCCGATGTGCTTCTGGACTGCATCAATAGGAGTCTAATTAATTTCTAGATCGAGAAGAAATGCTTGCATATCACTCTGTTCTGCTTTGGTCTGACCCCTCCTGGGATAATCCTGTGTCCAGTTCAGGAAGGACATTGACAAGCTGGAATGTATCCAGAGGAGGGTGACCAAAATGGTCAAAAGCCTGGGGACAAGGAAGGGCTTAGGAAACTGGAGATATTTACCCAGGAGAAGACTGTTAAGAGATGACATAATAGCCATGTTTAAATATTTGAAGGGATGTCACATGAAGAATGGGGCAAGCTTGTTTTTTGCTGCTCCAGAGAGTAGGACATGGTGAAATGGATTCAAACTCCAAGAAAAGCAATTCCACCAAAACATTAGGAAGAACTTCCTGACAGTAAGAGCAGTTTGACAGTGAAATCTGCTGCTGCCTCCATGAAGTGTGGTGGAATCTCCTCCTTCTTTGGAGGTTTTCAAACAGGGCTGGATGGCCAGAATCTGTCCACGGGAGGGCTTGGATGATGTCTTCCTGAACGGTTGAAGGGGGTTGGACTGGATGGCCCCTAGGGTCTCTTCCAAATCCAGGATTCTATGGAAGCAGGTTAGACTAAAAGTTCTTTATCCCATCTCCCTAAGTAGGTGAGGAGGAATGCATTTGGCCTTGATCTGGGAACAGCCTCTTTAGCAAAGTTTTCTGTCTTAATTTCCAGTCTGGAAAGCATGCTCCCAGCCCTTGCTGTGAGCAACTGTGATTAATAAGTAATGTGCAATGCTTAATGGCATCACTGGAGGGCTGTCCCCATGTTTCCTGTTCTGGCCCAGAGACCTCAGGGCCTGGGAAATCCCGAACTGGCCAGCCTAACCCCGCAAGGAGCTTACGGTTGAAGCTCCAAGACTCAGGAAGATGACCAAGGAACGGGAGAAAGGGCGGAGAATGCAGGGCGCCTCCTGCTCAATTGCATGAACTACTGATGAGGACGGAGGGGCAGGCGCACTCCTCGGCCCGCCCTCCCCCTCATGTCAACAGGAAAGTCAAAGGCAGGGCTTGGACAGTGTCTTCCCCCACGGCAGAAGGGGGTTGGACTGGCGCCGCTTCCAACTCTAGGATTCTCTGATTGTTATCTTCATTCTTACTTATCCTCCCCGCAGTTTCCATCTTTGTTCCCAGCTTGTTTCAGCTGATGCAACGCGAGTTCAAAGTACAAAAGGAGTTTGCACTCAGTTGACTCTGGGAGGAAGAGGAGACATGGGGGCAGGATCTTGCCCTTCCCAGGAGACGAAAGGAAAAACCAACTGTTTTATCTCTTCCTTGCTTGTGTACCCCTCCTCATTATTAACCATTGCCATCCCGACCCCACTCTGGCATTGCTTGGCCACACTTGGCTTTGCGCCTATGAAATGTTGGAGAGCGTGGCTACCTTTCAGAGGAAGGCACCAGCAAAACCACCTCTGAGGATTCCTTGCCTAAGGAAACCCTGTGAAATTCGTGGGGTTGCTATTGTTGGGAAAATTCTCAGCATTCTCTCCCCCATCTTGTTGTTAGAACAGCTGGGCAATAGCCAGATAGGGCCTCCCTTTCTGTTGCATGCCAGATCTTCTCCATTTGCCTTTCTCTGTCTTTTATTGCATGATCATAAATACCTTTGGTGCTCAGATCATGTGACCCAGGACAGTGGCTTGGGTCATCGGTCTTATAAAAGTTAAGACCCTCTCTCTCTGATCGATAGATCCCTCTCTCTTTTGTTCTCAGTGACTGCTCTATCTGAACTCTTCGCATGCTCCGAGTTCGAGTCCCATCAAGGAGGATGGTGAGTTAAACCGAAGATTCTCCTATTCAATAGTTAGACAGGTAGCAGGCTCTCTCAATACAGATGTAAATGAAGAGTCATTAGTAAAGTATTTAGTCTTTTATTCAAAGCTACCTGCGTCTGTGTTTATTCCAAGTGCCAACCTGAAGCCACAAGTCATTAGATAAAAACTTCTAACCGCTTCCCTGTGTGACTCTGCTAAATGAAGGCTGGATTCCTGACAGTTTCAGTCTCATTTTCCCACAGCTATGTGTCGAGAGGTGACTTGAAGGCACAGAAATGCATACACTTGCAGCAGCACCAAACACCCAACCTTGGAACTCTATGTGCAGACTCAGCCATTTGAACCTGGGCTGTTTATTCTGGGCTATGGCCATTTCCGCACTGGACTGTTATAGTGCTATTATTCCACTTTCAACATCCTATTGAATCCTGGGGTTTGCAGTTTAGGGAGGGGAAACTGCAAACCCCAGGATTCCATAGGATGTTGAAAGTGGAATAATACCGCTATAACAGTCCAGTGCGGAAATGGCCTTAGGGAGTTGGGGCAGGGGTGCCTGTCCCAGAGCTCCACATTCTTATATAAAAACCATTTCTTTTCTTGTCTTTTCAAACACATTTCTACTGGAATTTAAAAATATGATTGCAAGGGATTTATCCTCCGTCCCTCTCCCCAAAGGGAACTCAGGTGCACGGGATCATCAGGTCTTCCCATCCGCAGATTACTGTCAACAGTCATTACTGTCTCTTGTTACCCATTCTCCAACCAGAATCCTGTGGGTGTCTTAAAAATGCAAAATTCCCCCATGGAAGCAGCTGGGCAATTTTGTCTGACGTGCAACATCTGCATTCAGCTCAAGGTCACGGAAGCCCGGCTGCGCCCGCGGCATCTTGTAATGCAGATGTGAATGTATGTTCGGCTTTGCACTCATTTCTGCCATGTTGCTGTTCTAGCCATAGGAGTTGTGCACCACAATCAATGCATAACTCCACATGCTGAGAGCCGGTGTAGGATCTCGGACTCTCATCTGAGGCCATTTCCGCACTAGAGTGTTAATAGCGCTCGATTCCGCTTTCAACCTCCTATGGAATCCTGGGGTTTGCAGTTTCGGGAGGGGCCGGCGGCCCCTCCCGAAACTGCAAACCCCAGGTCCATAGGAGGTTGAAAGCGGAATCGTAGCGCTATTAGCACTCTAGTGCGGAAATGGCCTTAGATGTCCTTCTGTATTTCCTTCTGTGGTTCTTGTTTCCTTTCAGGTTGGAAAGCTGATGTTGCCAGGGTGTGGCATGTTTCTGGGTACATCCCAAACTCAGAGAAACAGCTGGAGGAAGGAAAGAATAGAAACATATCTACAAAACAAAAGCAAGGCCCACATGAAAGTTCTTATAATCTTGAGTTCCTCTCAGCAGACTGAGCCAAGTATGTCCATGTGAAACTCTTCAGATAATAAAACCTGCCTCCTGCCTTTGCTACCCCGCAGAGGAGGCTGAGAGGAGCCTGGCTCTTATTTTATCGTAGGCTTCTTAAGATCCGTGGGCCTCAGTTCTCCTCCAGGTAGAGCCTCTGACCTCACAGAACCTCACACCTATGGCTGCTGATTTGTTTGAATTGAGTGTTTTCGTACCATCCAACATTTCACAGATGCAAATCTGGACCAATGGGGCCAAACAACGTCTGAGTGCGCTCACGATGACAAAAGTTATAAATGAGGAAGGGCAGAGAAGCCGGGTGGGGGGCTGCAGATGTTTCCTCTTGCCTGATCCGGCTGGGGAGGGCAAGATTCTGCCCCCTCCTCCCCTGTCTCCCCTGCTGGGTGAGTTGAGTACAAAGGGCTTTTGCATTTTGCAGCAAATGAAGTCATCTGAGGACTAAGGGAGAAAATGGGACATTGTAATTGCAGCTGAAAAATGGGATGGCAGAGAATTAATTGGGACTGTTCCTGCCAAACCCAGACAGTTGGAGGGTATGCAGCTTTAAATATATATGAATAATTGATTGTGACAGATTTGTTACTTCTTTTTAATATTTCTGGACTCTCTTCGGCAAGACTCTGCTTTTGACAGGTTTGTGAGTCAGGACTCTCCTTGTGTGGCGTGTGCAAACTTGTGGGCATGGAAAAACATGCATCAGCCTTAAAGCGCATGAGTACGCAAAGCCGTGTGTTCCTTTGGTGCAAAAAGGGATCTGCCTTCACCCAGCAGGTGTGAGGAAAGTGAGCTGACAGCCGCCTTGACTTTGGCACAGCAGGAGGGGTGCTCTGGAGCAATTAAACTGATTAATGACAGCCCGATCTGATGTGTGACGGGGCAGCCGGCCGGGTGGGGTGGGGTAGGGTGGGGTGGGAGGCCCAGACCCTCCTGCTGTTTACCAGGGTGCCTTTCCTCCTCCACCCCAATTCCCATGCAGAACTGGAGTTGGTTTGAGGAAGCTCTGCAGAAACACGGAGGAAGGAAGGAAGGAAGGAAGGAAGGCCGGCCGGCCGGCCCTGAGCCAGGCCCTCTCTCGTCGGCAGTTGCAAGCTGCTGGGTGCATGCATGCATGTTGTGTGTGTGCGCACATGTGCTGAAAGCTTATTTGTTCTTTCAGCAGCTGGGTTTCCAACTGCCCCAGGGTCAGCCATGTCTACTGAGTCAGTGGCTCTGATGCTGATGATGAAGAAGGAAGGGAGGAAGGGAGGAAGGGAGGAAGGGAAGAAGGAAGGATTTGGGAAGGGAAGGTGGTACCTGACAGCCTTTGACATCTGAAGTGTCACTTACAGGCCTGTGCAAAAAGAAGTGCAAAGCCCTGTGTGCAGTTCTGCACTTGTGCATTGAGTGATTGCATGGGCTCAGGCAAGAAAAACAGGAAAAGGAGCACGAGGAGGAGGAGGAGGAAGCAGGAGAAAAATAGAAGGCAGATTTTTGTGAGTTTTGCCGGAGTAGTGCGGCTGCTGCTTTCCTGGGAACTCTGTTTGCTCTCCCTTGTCCCTGTTTGCCCTCAGGTTGCCTTTCCCCCCTTCTGGGCTCTTCCCATTGACAGTAGGTCCAGGGAGGCAGGAATCTGCGTCTCTGGGGCGGGGGGCATTCCTTTCTTCACTTTTGAAGTGTCGTAAATCTCCATGTACCTTTGGCACTGTGGGAATGCTACTCCTGCTGCAACACTTTGATCTCCCATGGCCTCCATTGGATGGAGTGGCGGGGCCGGAGGGGGTCCTGGGGCCATCTAGTCCAACCTCTTTCTGCCAGGGCAGGAACCCGTGGCTGCAGCACTCTAGGGCGGTGGGCACCCCACCTCCTCGTAAAAACCTCCAGAGAAGGAGAACTGACTGCTTTTGGAGGGTGTCCTTTCCCTGGGGAAGCAGCTCTTGCTGTCAAGGAAGTCTTCCTAATGTATAACGGGAATCTTTTTTTCTCATTGTCTGAATCCCTTGGTTTGAGTCCTACTCTCTGGAGCAGCAGAAAGGAAAACCACTCCATCTCCCACCTAACGGCCCTTCATTAAAACTCATCCATGTTCATACCAAACACTGCTTCCTCCGCTTTCTCCTTGCTTTCTCCTGCAGCATGTGGTATGGCTTGCTTTTCTGAGCTGCTTGAGTTGTTTGCTCTCCAACCACTTTGGGATGCCCATTTCCCACTGGTGTGTCATGCTGTGGGCACAGAGGATGGAAGCTCAGGACAAGGGCACCCTCCCTTCCCTTCCCTTCCTTCCTTCTGTATTCTTTCTAGCTATTTCAGAAGAGCTCACTCCACACTGTCCCAGCCTGTTAAAGTGACTTATCTGGGCTAGAGACAGCCAGGTTTTTGAAAGATTTGTCAAGATTCATTAGTTCTCCAGCCAGCCAGTCCCAAGCAAATGACCCATTCATTTCACAAACAAGTCCGTCCGTGTGTGTGTGTGTGTCTGTGCATGCGTGCACATAAATGTGCATCCTCTGGTCATTGACTCTGCTTACCACATCCTCTCCCTACTTTTTAAAATGGACGATGCAAGAAGAGAAGACTGAGCACCAATAGGACACAGCCCTCCTTAAATGTCCCATGGAAGATCAAGTGAGCTTGTTTTCCTGCTGCTGTAGATACAAGAACCAAAGAATTAAAATGGCAAGAAGGGAAATTCCAACTGAACTTTTAGGAAGAACACCTGGATAGAAAGAACCACACAAGAGTGGAACAGGCTTCCTCTGTATTTAGTGGTCCTTCTTTCACTGGAAAATCTCTCAAGGGATCCTTGACTGGCGGGGGCTGGACTAGATGGCCCTTGGGGGTCCCTCCTCACTGGATAATTCTATGATTTTATGAGAAAGGGTTGGGAGTGTCAGTTCTATCCAAACTCAGATCTCCATTCTTGTGTTTCTGTCTGTTTCTTTCAGGACCCAAAAGTTAACTCCTCCAGTCTTTGATTTCTATGATTTTGGAATAGCCAAGTAAAAGCCAAGGTAGCATAAATCCATGAGTTAGATATCTTCAGATGCTGCCAAACAGATTCCCTTCTGAAAGTCACGGGTTGGCCCTGGAATGACCCAACAAGGAATTCTGAGGGCAGGAGGATGGAATGGAACAGCCAGAGAGCCCGGTTCTTTTAAAGTGGGATTTCTGAGTGGCAGGTGGGAAGATCCATTGAGTCAGAAGGGGCCCCGAGGGCCACCCAGCCCAACCCCCTTCTGCCCTGCAGGAAGACGCCATCAAAGCCCTCCTTTGGACAGAGGGCCACCCAGCCTCTGTTTAAGATTCCCCCAAAGAAGGAGACTCCACCACGCTCCACTCAGGCAGCAGCCGATTCCACTGTCAAAATGCTCTTACCACCAGGAGGTTCTTCCCAATGTTTAAATGGAATCCCTTTTCCTAAAATTTGGAGCCATTGCTCCATAGCGTCCTAGTCTCTGGGGCAGCAGAAAAGAGGCTTGTTCTATCTTCCATGTGATTTCCCTTCCAATATTTAAACAGAGCTGTCATGCCGCCTTCACGGGAGCCGCACCCACCTCCCTGAGCTGCTCCTCACAGGGCTTTAAGGTTTTCCACGCCGTCTACCATTTTGGTTGCCCTCCTCTGGACACCTAGCTGGTCAGCATCCTCCACAGGAGTCTGGTGGCCTTGTTTTAGCAGAAGCCAAAGGAAGGATCCAAGCAAAACGGATATGGAAGAAATACCTGGAGATCAGCAACCAGACCAGACTAGAGGATGTGACCCGCGAGCGGCAGTGCTCTTACAGTAACGAAAGTTCTTCCTACCGTTTGGGGGGAATCTCTTTGCTTGTAATTTGAGTCCAGATTTTCTTAGGGCACCCGAATGCAAGACAGAGTGCCACCCTGTATTGTTCCCTAACCTCAGAACCCAGCATCCAGGGCCAAGGAGCCAGGCTGTTCTCTTCCTACCCCAGTCCTTCATCCCTCCTCAAATCCTCCCTGCCCTTGCTTGCCTTCTTGGGGGTCTTCCTTGATGTTTTGCAGAGGGATGACGGCAATGGAAGGAAAAGCAAGGGATGGGGGGCAACGTGTGCTCGGCACCTTCAGGTTACAAGGCACACGCGCGCGCAGATAATGGGACAGGGCAGAAGCAACAAAGGAGTCGGTGCCGGATGATGAAGATGGGAGCTGGCAGCCGCACTGAAGGAGGAAGCTAATGAGCGCCTGAAACATCTGTTGGCCCTGCTAGGCACCTGCTGGAGATTCCTGCGCAACACGCACCCACCCGCCACCTGGCACCTGGCCGCACGCCCCCCGCGCCCACCGGGCAGGTGCCCCCTGCCCCCCCTCCTCGATGTTCCCAAGGCCCCTCTTGCTGCTCCGGCCAGGCTGGCTGCTCCGGGTGCAAAAATATCTCGAGTTCAAATCCCAGACAAGTGTGGTGTGTATGTCTGTGGCCATTTCTGCACTAGCCTGTTATAGCGCTATCACTCCACTTTCAACATCCTATGGAATCCTGGAGGGGCCAGCTGGCCCCTCGCTGAACTGCAAACCTCAGGATTCCATAGGATGTTGAAAGTGGAATGATAGCGCTAACAGGCTAGTGCGGAAATGGCCGAATGAGGGAGAGAGGAAAAGGCCGTGATGCTGCTACAGATGGACAGAGTTCAGTGGAGGAGTCTGGGAAACTCACCTTGTTGTTACTGTTGAATTTATTTATATCCTGCTTTTCCCCAAAAATTAGGACTCAAAGCAGCTCACAATTTAAGAAAACAGTACAATTAAAACCAAACTAAATATTAAAATAGAATTAAACTATTGACAGTATTCAAACAATAATGCCCCAGGAAAGAATAAAATGCTGTTAAAAAAAACCCTCTTAAAAACAATTAAAATAATGCAGAACCCTCTTTAGGGGCTACAGACTCTTAAGAATTTCTCCACCACTCTTAACCATTCACCTAGAACTTGAAAAAGTTGATTTTTATAACTACAGTGCCCACAATCCCTGAAACAGGAGACACAAGCTTAGTTTTTCTTAATCTTTTCTCCCACACAGAGTTTTGCAAGCTTTTGGGAATACAAGATGTAGAATCCTAGAGCCAACAAAGTTGCATGAGGAGTGGCTTAGGGAACTGGGTGCGTTTAGTCAGAAGAAGAGACGTTTAGGAGCGGATGTGATAGCCATGTTTAAATATCTGAAGGGAAGTAATATGGAGGATGGAGCAAGCTTGGTTCCTGCTGCTCCAGAGACTAGGACAAGGAGCAATGGCTCCAAACTACAGGTAAAGAGGTTCCGCCTAAGCATTAGGAAGTTCTTCAGTGTTATGACAGCGCAATACATTGTGGCTTCAATGCAGTGTGGGGGAGTCGTCTCCTTCTTTGGAGGTTTTTAAGCAGAGGCTGGATAGCCATCCATTGGGAGGGCTTTGATGTGTGTTCCTGCATGGCAGAAGGGGGTTGGACTCAATGGCCCCTGGGGTCTCTTCCAACTGTATGATTCTGTGATTCCTTGGACAGAGGCCGGGTGGCCATCTGTCAAAGGGAGTGCTTGGATGGTGTCTTCCTGCATGGAAGAAGGGGGCTGGACTGGGTGGCCTTGGGGTCTCTCCCACCTCTAGGATTCTGTGATTCCTCCAAGTGACATGACTTCTGATTAGCTTCTCCATTCCCCAAGAACTGTCCCTGGGTCCTCATCTCAAGCACCGGCCTTTACAGGAGGACGGGCTTCTCCCCACCCCTCGCCCACCCCACCAAAGCCAGTTCACATGGATGTCCAGCTCGGGGCCAAAGCAACCCTCATTAGCAAGGAAACAGATGGGCAGTTGTCTGAGCCTCCAGGGCCCACCTGTATGCTGGGGAGGAAACCGCACGCTACCCAGAAAGAGAGGCAGGCAGGCAGGTATGCACACATACACACACGCGCATGCACACACACACACAGACACAGACGCCTTGTGGCTTTGGAGCCGGGCTTCATGTGTTCAGACTCACCCCCCTGGCTCAGTGATGGGGGAGCCAAGGCGTCCCGCCTCTTCCCCATGACCCTGTGTGAATTGGATAGACCCACAGAGTTGGAAAGTGTTTCAAAGACCTCCAGTTCAATTTCCCCACTAAGGCAGGAATCCACAGTAGAGGATCCTTAACCAACATAAACCGCTCTTAACCATCCAACCTCTGCTGAAGAAACAAGGCTGAAGCCATTTCCACACTACACTGTTATAGTGTTATTACTCCACTTTCGACATCCTATGGCATCCTGGGGTTCGCAGTTTAGGGAGGGGCCTTTGAGGATTCCACGATTCCATAGGATGTTGAAAGTGGAATTACAGCACTAGAACAGGCTGGTGCAGAAATGGCCATAGTTAACATCCTGTTTTTGTAGAGGGGTGGAACTACTTCCACTCTTTTCTAAATTGTTCTTTGTTTTTCATGGATGAAATATGCCACGTGTGTCTTAATATTTGTGTAAAATCTTATTAATTTTTACTAAATATTTTGCTTTTTTAATAAAAAATAATACAAAATGCCCCCACCAGGGATCAGCAGGCAGGAAACAGATCTGCTTGAAACCCTGAAGAGGCATGGCTGCCGGCCAGAGAAGACAGCCAAGGGCCCAATAAATCCCAGGGATTCTGCAGCAAAGTACCACAGAGATCTTTTTCCTCCTTCTCCTCCTGTCCCTTCCTATTTATTTATATCCCACCTTCCTTGCAAAATCAAGACTCAAGACAGCTGACAATTTAAAAAAGAACAATGCAGCTAAAATCACACATAAAGTGAACATTAACATAGAATTAAACCACAGTATTCACAGTATTACAATGATCGAATGTTTTTAATGTCTTAAGATGATCTATGCTTTAAAAGATTGCATGAAATTACAAAGATTAAAAAGCAACTGAAGGGTTGGAAGAGGCCAAAAGGACCATCTAGTCCAGTGGTTCTCAACCTGTGGGTCCCCAGATGTTTGTGGACTTCAGCTCCCAGAAGCCCCAGCCACTATGGTCAATGCTCAGGGCTTCTGGGAGCTGAAGTCCAAAAACATCTGGGGACCCACAGGTTGAGAACCACTGATCTAGTCCAAATACCTGCCAGGCAGAGATCCGCAGAAATGGATGCCCAGCCTCTGTTTAAAGACTTCGAAAGACTTCTAGAGAATCCACAACCCTCCAAGGCTGTCTGTTCCACTCTTGAAAGGCTCTCAGCTTCAGGAAGTTTTTCCTAATGTAGTTGTGTTTGTGTGTGTGTACGTACACCTTCACATTACCTGTTGACTTATGGTGACTCCACGAATTTCACAGGGTTTTCCTAGCTGAAGAATCCTGAGAGGTGGTTTTGCCAGTTCCTTTCCCTGAAAAAGAGCCAAGAGGACCTGGGATTCATTCGTGGTCCCCATCCAAGGACTAACCAGGGTTGACCCTTGCTCAGCTTCCAGGATCAGACGGGATCTGGCGCCTTTAGGGTGTTTAGGGCCTTTCTAATGTTTGGGTGGAATCTCCCTTCTTGCAATTTGAACCCACTGGCCCGTATCGTCCCTCACTTGCCACCCTCTGTACGCCCACTGGAAGGCGGACGTGGTTAAGTCCCTGGGAATATCTTCCTTTTGCAAATGTCCCTTGTGCCAACCTCCCCCCTGCTCTTTTGTGCTTCTGGGGCCCCCTTTTGGGCTGGATTTTCCCAAATGAGGAGACCTCACTGGGGCAAAAGGACCAGAGGGGAGGGGGAGAGAGGGTCCCTTCCTGGGTGGCACGAGCCCAAAGAATACAGGCTCAGCCAAGGTGGCTGGGAAAGCACCATCCTGCTTGCTGCCTGGGCGCAACACCTGGCATGGCACAAACAGAGTTAACATGGAGGGCTTTACACGCCAGCACACACGGCTCCCGGGCATGGTGGCTGGATCCAGGTGCCAGTAATTAGCTGTCTTCTGCTAATTGGCTCCACAGACAGCAGCTACGAAGCAGGTCAGTTGGCAGCCACACTAATGAGAGGATGGCCACTATCTTTTTCGTTGGTCGCAGCAGGCGGACAGGTGAGGGTGATTTTTTTAAAAAGTGGCTCTCCAAAGTGATGAACCCATTTTGGGAACAGAACGCAGAATAGCTTGGTCTGCTTCCTTGCAAATTCAGAGTAAAACTCAGAGTGGATTTGCTGCTCCACTGACATGGAAGCCCCCAGCGGTAGAGGACAGCACTCGGGGCCTCCTGGTTGCACCATCTCGGGTGGGCTAACTCTCATTGTGGGCTATTGCTATTGTGATTGCTATTTGGGATGATTTCCAGAGCTTGGAATTTTAAAAGGAGCTGGTTGAAATCATAGACCCTTAGAGTTGGAAGGGACCATAAAGTCTGTCTAGCCCACCCCCTGCTATGCTGGAATCCACTGCTAAAGTCCCCTGAGAGAGGCTCATCCCACCTCTGTTTAAAGACCTCTAGAGGTGGAGAGTTTATTCCACTGCCAGGCAGCGCCTAATGCTCTCTGCGACCCCCAAGTGGCCTATTCAGAGACTGCACCTTGGAAAATTCCAGGAAAGATGCAAAAGACATTACCAATCCATCCTTCTCAGCTGTGGCACCAGGTAGTGGTCCATATGACTCTTCTGCTCGCTCCTCCCACCACTCAGACCAAGTCACCACATGCACATCCAGTAGTGGGCCATGTAAATTTTTTGGCACGCATGTGGGTGTCACAATCAGTGCAAGCTTACATTGAGGTTGAGGGCCCTGTAACTCTTCGAGCCGCGTGTTCAGTTTATTAAGAAGCCAAAAACGGGTGTGGTTCTGGAGAAAAAGTTCTATGGATGCTAGGAACTGCCAAAAAGATGAATATAGTGGTCCTAACACAAATTAATCCTGAAATCTCCCGAGATGCCAAACTGAAACAGCCACTCTTTGGACACATCATGAGAAGACATGACTCACTAGAGAAGACCGTAATGCCAGGAAAAGCCAAAGGCAGCAGGAGAAGAGGAAAACTGCGAACCATAGTTGCCACCCTGAGCATACAGGACCTGTGCGGGGCTGTGCCTCACATTCATAGGGCTGACGTAAGTCAAAGCCGACTTGAAGGCACGCAACAGCCAATCATTCTTTACTGTCAAATGTTTATGCTTCAGCCTATTAGACTTTGCAGACATGGGAATATTTAAAGATTAATAGCTCAGTCATTAATCAGAATTGAGACTGCAGGTAAGAAATGAGAAGAAGATCAGGACTTGGGAGGGCCGCTGTGAAGGAACTGGACCAGATCCTGAAGTGTAAAGGTATATCATAGAATCGTAGAATCATAGAATCATGGAGTTGGAAGAGACCCCAGGGGCCAACGAGTCCAACCCCCTGCTATGCAGGATCCCAACAGATGGCTATCCAGCCTCTGCTTAAAAACCTCCAAAGAAGGAGGAGACTCCATCACGCTCCACGGAGGCAGGAGCAGATTCCACTGTCCAACCGCTCTTGCCATCAGGAAATTCTCCCTAAGGTTCAAGTGGAATCTATTTTACTAGAGTTTGAAGCCATTGCTTCATTGTGTCCTAGTCTCTGGAGCAGCAGAAAACAAGCTTGCTTCATCCCCCATATGACATCCTTTCAAATATTTAAGCACGACTATCATGTCGCCTTTTAACCTTCTGTTCTCTGATCTAAATGTACCCAGCTCCCTAAGCCTCTCCTCCAAGGGCTTCATGATTTCCAGGCTCACCCTCCTTGACATGTTCCAATACGTAAATCTCCAACCCCCTGCTATGCAGAAACACACATCAAAACACTTTGACAGATGGCCATCCAGCCCCTGTGTAAAAACCTGCAAAGAAGGAGGAGACTCCACCACACTCCACGGAGGCAGCAGCATATTCCACTGCCGGACAGCTCTGACCGTCTGGAAGTTCTTCCTGAGGTTCAGGTGGAATCTCCTTTCCTGCAGCTTGAATCCATTGCTCCTTGTCCTGGTCTCTGGAGCAGTGGGAAACAATCCTGTTCCCTTCTCAACATGACATCCCTTCAAATATTTAAACATGGCTGTCATGTCCCGTCTTAACCTTCTCTTCTGCAGACTAAACATCCCCAGCTCCCTCAGCCGCTCCTCATAGGGCTTCATGGCTTCCAGACCCTTCACCCTTTTGGTCACCCTCCTCTGGACACCCTCCAGCTTGTCAATATCCTTCTTGAACTGAGGTGCCCAGAGCTGGACACAGGATTCCAAATGAGGCCCAACCAATGCAGAATAGAGTGGTACCATCACCTCCCTCGATCTAGACACCATACTCCTATTGATGCAACCAAGAATCGCATTGGCTTTCTTGGCTGCCGCGTCACACTGCTGACTCATGTTCAGCTGGTGATCTACCAAGACTCCTAGATCCCTTTCACACATACTGCTATCCAGCCACACGTCCCCCATCCTATACTTGTGACTTTCATTTTTTCTGCCCAAGTGCAGGACCTCACATTTCTCTCTGTTGAAATTCATTTTGTTAGCTTTGGCCCAGCTCTCCAATCTGCCCAGGTCATTTTGAAATTTGATCCTGTCCTCTGGTGTATCAGCAACCTCTCCCAATTTGGTATCATCTGCAAATTTGATCAGCATGCCCTCCACTCCTTCATCCAAATCATTGATGAAGATGTTGAACAGCCCTGGGCCCAGGACAGAACCCTCTGGCACCCCCAAAAGTCACTTCTCTCCAGGATGAAAAGCAGCCATTGGTGATCACCCTTTGGGTTCGGTCGGTCAACCAATTACAAATCCACCTAACGGTAGCCCTGTCCAGCCCGCATTTTACTAGCTTCTTTACAAGAATGTCATGGGGAACTTTGTCAAAGGCCTTACTGAAATCAAGATATGCTACGTCTACAGCAGTCCCTTCACCTATCAGGCTTGTAACTCTATCATAAAAAGACACAAGATTAGTCTGGCATGACTTATTTCTGAGAAATCCATGTTGACCTCTAGTGATTATGGCATTGCTTTCTAAGTAATTACAAACTGACTGTTCAATGATCTGCTCTAGGATCCTTCCTGGTATTGATGTCAGGTTGACTGGGCAATAATGATTAGGGTGCTCTTTCTTCCCCTCCTTGAAGGTGAGGATGGCATTTGCCCTCCTCCAGTCTGCTGGGACTTCTCCTGTTCCTCAAGAGTTCTTAAAGAGTACTGTGAGCAGTTCTGAAACGACCTCTGCCAGTTCTTTTAATACCCTTGGATGTAATTCATCTGGCCTGAGAGACTTGAATTCATCTAGTTTAGCCAGATATTCCTGAATTACTTCTCTACCTATTCTGTGTTGCATTTGCCCCTGTTCCTCACCTGCTCCTCACCCCCTAGGTTGAGTACTTCTACCCTTTTGGGAGAAAACTGAGGCAAAGAAGGTGTTGAGTAGTTCTGCCTTCTCTCTTCCCCCCGTTAGTAAATCTTCTAAACACAGGGACCCTATCATTTCCTTGTTTATCCATTTGCTGCGGACATATCACTGAATACTAAAGTTAGGACTGCCTATGCCATCGTATTTCCAGTTTCTACGCATGGCTGTCAAAGCTGGACAGCGAAGAAAGCTGATAGGAGGAAAATCAACCCATTTGAAATGTGGGGCTAGAGGTGCGTTTTATGGATGCCTTGACTGAGAAATCAGTGGGTCTTAAGCCTCAATCAAGCCTCAGCTCCCGTTAGAAGTGAAAACCGAGCCTGTCATGCTTTTAACATGTCATGAGATGATGGGACCCACTGGAAAAGGCTGGAGAAGAGCAGAGGACAGTTATGAGTCGTGCGGTGGCTGATGATGCAGTAGGACTCAAGCCAAAAGGACGTTCAGCTGTTGACACGCTCAGAGGTCAAAGGAAAGCCCAAAGCTGGACAATGCAAATAACAGGAACACGGAATGTGAGAAGCACGAATCAGGGAAACTTAGGGCCTTTCCGCACTGCGCTGTTGTAGTGCTACTATTCCACTTTCAACACCCTATGGAATCCTGGGCCTCAAAGCCCCCTCCCTAAACTGCAAACCCCAGGATTCCATAGGAAATTGAAAGTGGAATAATAGCACTGTAACTGTGCAGTGTGGAAATGGCTTTAGATACTGTAAAACAAGAAATGGAATGTATAAATGCTGCAATACTTGGGGTAAGCAGGGTAAAGTGGACAGAAGTGGGACATTGTGAGCCAGATGATTACACAGTGTTTTATTTGGGGAATGAAAACCTAAGAAGAAATGGGGTGGCATCGACAGGGAGGAGAGGTGTGGCAAAAGCAATCAGGGAATACCATGCAAAAGCTGGCTGAATCCTATCAATAAGATCTCAGGGAAAACCTACCAAAAAGGCCTCATTCCAGGCGGATCGGCTGGCTCAAAGAAGCCAGGGCTGCTGCCCTGAGTTTGGAAGACCTCAGCAGGGCGGTCGATAAGAGGGTAACTGGGGGGGGGTCTCTCTTTTAGAGGGTTGCCCTAAGTCAAAGCCAAATCTGATGGCAACCCCCCACCCAAAAAGCACAACAACACAAAAAACAGAGCCCCCCCCCAAACAAACAGCAAAACTAATAACATTGGCACTGCGCGGAAGGGGGGAAAGTGGACCTGCGGAGCCAACCTCTCTCATCACTTTTGTGTCTTAACGGGCAGCCAGAGCAACTGTTGGCTCGTCTCCCGTTTTGGAGGAGAGCGACCAAAGAGCTGGGGGTGTTTCCCCGGGAGAAGAGAAGGCGAAGGCCCCCTCCGCACTAGCAGGTATGAATCAAGGCCGCCGCCGTCCCTCGCGGGGCTGCCTGAGGCCGGCAGGGATGCTGACCGCCCCGCCCGGCGGTCCAGCGGGGACGCGGCCCGGGGGGCGCAGGCGTGGCAAAGCCCCCTCCCCCGGCTGCCCGGCCCCTCCCCCTCCCTCCGACTGCCAGAGAGAGGAGGGGACACACAGAGCTGCCCCCTCCGCCCCCCAATTAATCCCCCCTTCGATCCGGCTTAGGCGGCGGCGCTTTATCTGGGGCGGGCCAGGCGGGATCGCAGGGGCGGGGGGGCGGGCGAGAGCGACCCCCGCGCACGCAAGGGGCCCTCCACCGCCTTCCCTCCCCTCGCCGCCTGAAGAGTCAAGCCCCCCGCAAAGAGGGGCCTTGGTCGCCGCCTGTTCCCCGTCTTCCCCCCCAAGGAGTTTCTTTGGGGGGGTGGAGGGCGTCAGACCCTAAGCCCCTCTTTCCTGCGCCGGGGCACGGAGCCGCTCCCGGACGCGCAGCCGGGATCCGAGCCTCGCGCTGCCCTCGGCCCCTTCGCCTGGTTGCGCGGGATCCTGAAGGGCTGGGAGAGAATATCTGCGGCAGCCAAGGGGGTCGCTGCAGTCGGTCCCGGCTCCTCTTTCTTTCCCCCGGGCGGGGGTCCTTCCCTCTGGCTCGCCCCCGCCCCGGTCGTCCAGGAGGAGGCAGGTCTCGCAGCTTCTCTTCGGAATCCCATGGGATCATCTTGGATCCCACGAGTAGACTGGAGAGCCAACGGGAAGGGGGATCCCGTGGCTTCTCCTGGGGAGACCCCTTGGATGGTGTCGCTGGAGCCCAGGACCTGCAGGTTGGATGCGGGCGAGTCACCGGCTGGTGCAGCCCCATCGCTTGCATGGGTGGAGACCCCTTGGGGGTAGCAGGAGGCCCGCCTCTTGGTGGCCTCGCTTGAATCCCGTTGGAGGACCCATCGGATGCAGTGGCAAATCTAATTGGCTCCTGTTGCCAGACCCACATTGTTGGCTGCAGAGTCAACTCAGAGGTCAGCCCATTGATTGCTGTTGGTGGACCCATTGAATCAACAGCTGATGGGTGAATCAACTCAGAAGTCCATCCCTTTGTCTCCTATTGCAAAGGCCGTTTCTGCACCAAGCTGTTACAGTGCAATTATCCCACTTTCAGCATCCTATGGAATCCTGGGGTTTGCAGTTTCGGGAGGGGCTGGCCAGCTCCTCCCGAAACTGCAAACCCCAGGATTCCATAGGATGCTGAAAGTGCAATAATTGCACTGTAACAGCCTAGTGAGGAAATGGCCTAAGTCTCTTGTATCAGTTGCTGAGCAGTGAGTCCACTCATTGCTTAGTCCCACTGAATCCTCTTAGCAGGCCCATTGAAGTCTATTCCTAGACCCCCTGAATCAGAAAAACCCTGTGAAAGAGTCACCTTAGGGTTGCCATAAATCAGAAACAACTTGAACGTACACAATAACAACAATAACTGGGCATCTTTGTCTGCTAAAACCAGGTCCACTTTCCCTTCAAGGTCGTGGAAGCAGAGTTGTGGACGGTGGGCCATTGCCCAGGGAGTTGCACATTTTTGGCTGAGATCTCTGCCCCTTCCCCTTAAACTGGCAATAAAGTTGTTGTTCCTGCTCTTCTTTCACTTCTGTCCCATCTTTTCTATAAAACTGAGGCTTAAAGGCAGGTTAATAAAATAAATGCAGATAAAATCATGTACAAAGACACACAGAAACAAAACAGATAAAAAGTTGTTTTTAAGATGCAATTAAACTTTCCGTGGAATTAAAACTGTTTAAGACAAATGCTTAGTTGGAATCCCGTGTCCATTTCAGGAAGGATATGGACAAGCGAGATGGTGTCCAGAGGAGGGCGACCAAAATGGTAAAAAAAGGGTCTGGAAACCCTGACGTCCTCTTAGGAGTGGCTTAGGGAGCTGGGTATGTGTTTAGCCTGGAGGAGAGAAAGTTAAGAGGGGACATGAGAGCCATGGTTAAATATTTGAAGGGATGTCATATGGAGGATGGGGCAAGCCTATTTTCTACTGCTTGGGAGACTAGGACATGGAGCAATGGCTTCAAACTACAGGAAAAGAGATTCCACCTAAACACTGGGACAAATGATGATGGTAGGAGCAGTTTGACAGTAGAATCTGCTGCTGCCTGGGAGTGTGATGGAGTCTCCTCCTTCTTTGGGGGAATATTAAACAGAGGCTGGATGGCCATCTGCCAAAGGAATGCTTTGATGGTATATTCCTGCAGGGCAGAATGGGGTTGGACATGATGGCCTCGGCGTCTCTTCTAATTCTATGATTCTATAGCCATTTCCACACTATATTGCGATAGTGCTATTATTCCACTTTCAACATCCTGGGATTTGCAGTTTAGGGAGGGACATTTAGAATTCCCAGCCAGAGAGCCTACTTTGGCCAATCTAAACTACAAACCCCAGAATTCCACAGGAAGTTGGAAGTGGAACAATAGCACTATAACAGTGTAGGGCAGAAAAGCCCTATGATTCTATGGAATCTATTGCAGCACAAAAGATAGAACTCAGTAAAAGAACACACTAAGAAAGGCCCTTGCAGTTGATTCCTAAAAGTGTGCCGGAATGGAAATGTGTTCTCTTCTCAATGGACAAACAATTCCACTGGGTGTGCAAGGGAGCCACAGGGCACAAGAGGATCACCACGTAACCCCATATGCAGAGATTTATACTATGCGCCGTGCAGGGGTCTGTTGGAGTGTTGGACTAGGAGAGCAGGGTTCAGATCTCCACTCAGCCCTGAAGACCCCCAGGAAACCTTGGGTAAGTCATGTGCCATTTCCGCACTGGACTGCTATAGTGCTATGATTCCACTTTCAACGGCCTATGGAATCCTGGGGTTTGCAGTTTAGGGAGGCGCCGGCCGGCCCCTCCCGAAACTGCAAACCCCAGGATTCCATAGGATGTTGAAAGTGAAATCATAGCGCTATAACAGCCTAGTGTGGAAATGGCCACAGCCTCTCAGCCGCAAGAGGCACTGGCCAGCCCCCTTCGATTAAATCTTGACAAGTTGGAATCAACTGAAAGGGGACATAAAAGCAATAATATCTTCCAAATTCTACAAGCATTTCTAAGAAAGAAAGCAGTGATTTGGGTTTTTGGGCTAGGACTCTAGAGGACCAGGGTTCGAATATGCTTGCTCAGCCATGGAACCCCACTGGGTGACTTTGGGCAAGTCCCACTCTCTCAGCCTCAGAGGAAGGCAGTGTGGGCAAACCTTGCTAGGGGAAATCTTAAGGGCCAGCACATCACAAACTCTCAACCTCAGAGGAAGGCCGTAGCAAATGGCAAACCTCTTCTGAAGAAATATGGCAAGGAAACCTCATTTTTTAGAGCCAGTGAAGTATGGCGGTTGGATGAAGACTCTGGGAGACTGGTGTTCAGCTTCCCATTCAGTTCTGGAAACCTTCTGGGTGGCTTTGGGCAAGCCTCACTTTCTCAGCCTAGTAGAGGAAGGTAATGGCAAACCTTCTCCAAATAAAACCTTTGGCAAGGCTTGCCGTAAGCTGGAGCCAGCCTGAAGGCATTGAAGAGGAACAGCAAACCTTGATTTAGTATCTCAACCCCTGAGTGCCAAGAAAGGTGGTTTCTCTGTGCCTGATGTTTTTGCTCCATAATTCTTTTCCATTGCCTGTCCCTAGTATCCAAAACTCCATTGCAAAGCCTGACACCAGTTAGGCCTCAGACAGCCTTGTAGAAAGGTTCTGATCCACAACACTCTGGCTTCAGACATAGCCCTGTGCAGCTGGCAGATGCTTTCCTTCTCCTTCTGCCCCAGTTCCCCTGCCCCCCACTGCCCTTTCTGTGGGCTCGTGCCTCTCCTTCTCAGCCCAGGTCACAGCCAGGGTCTGGCTGTCATAGCCCACCAAAATATTCAGGTAGAAACAGGGGCCATTTCTGCACTACACTGTTGTAGTGCTATTATTCCACTTTCAACGTCCTGTGGAATTCTGGGGTTTGTAGTTTACTGAGGCCAAAGAGCTCTCTGGGTGGGAATTCTAAAGGCCCGTCCCTCCATTGCAAACCCCAGGATTCCATAGGAGGTTGAAAGTGGAATAATAACACCATAACAGTGTAGGGTGGAAATGCCCAAGGGCATGTGCAGGGACAAACGACATCAGAACGTGGTCAAGATGGCAAATGTTATCAATGTGGAAATCCACACACATTAGGAGAAGCTGCAGTAATTGCGTTTGTCTGAGTCTGTAGGAAGGGGAAGGCTCTGCCCCGTTCCTCTCCCAGTTTCTGGGAATCACAGAGTTGGTAGAGGCCCCCCAGGGCCATCCAGTCCAACTCCCTTCTGCCGTGCAGAAAGATAAAAGCAAAGCACTCCTGACAGATGGCCATCCAGCCACTGCTGAAAAACCTCCAAAGAAGGAGACTCCACCACACTCTGCTAAGGCAGCAGCATATTCCACTGCTGGACAGCGCTGACCGTCAGGAAGTTCTTCCTAATGTTTGAATGGAACCTCTTTTCCTGTACCTTGAAGCCATCGCTCCATAGTATCCTACTCTCTGGAGCGGCAGAAAACAAGCTTGTTCCCTCTTCTATATGGAATCCTAGATTTGAAAGAAATGCCTGGGGTCACCCAGTCCATCCCCATTCAGCCATGCAGGAAGACACTGCCCAAGCCCTCCCATTGACAGATGTTCTATCCAGCCTTTATTTAAAAGAAGGAGGAGACTCCACTACACTTCCAGGCAGCAGTAGATTCCACTGTCCAACTGCTCTAGCCATCAGGAAGTTCTTAATTGAGTGCAAACTGCTTTTGCTCTTTGAACTCAGTTTGCAGCGACTAAGGTCAGCTGAGGACAAAGAGGGAGACTGGGACATTCTAAAAGCAGCTGGAAAAGTGGGAGAACAGGGGTTTAACTGAGATAGCCCCTGCCACTTGGAGGGTATGGGCTACCTGTTTGGGAGAGTGGCAGTCCTGGCCCAGGGTGGTGTGTCTGTGCGATGGGTAGGGGGCTGGAGGACTGTGTTGCACGGGCAATTACAACAGGGGGACGGGGCGGACTGGGTATCACAGCTGACAGTGGCCAAGGGCCCCCCAGGGAAATGAGGCCGGCGGGTCCGGGAGGGCCCAGGGCTAATTAAAGGTGGGGAGGCGCATGTGGGAAGATTGCCGGCTGGCGCTGGGGCCTGATAGGGAATCAGCGCACACATCTGCTCCACGCCAGCTCAGTGCAGGGCGATAAATCACCCCGGCATGCGTGCCCTTGCACCCGCCCACCCGTGCACACGCACTCCCCTTGTTCCTCTGCACCCAGCATGGCCCGGAGGAGCCCCCCTCCCCCTCCTGCCGCTTGCCTGCCAAAGGGGCACATGTGTTTGGAAATCCTTTGCCATTAAGGGAGAGGGAATTGGCAGGGGAGGCAGGTTTAGAGAACATTAACCAGGCCGCCACATGCGCCTTTCAGTTGATTATCCTCCAATTAGTCCTCCAGCCAGGGCTGCCCACTGCCAGCTCTGCAGTCATGCAACGCCGCTGCTGCCGCCGGCGGAGGATCCGTCCACGAGGGGCAGTCCCGGGATTGTGCTGGGGAGGAAAGGCCTCTCTTGGAGAGGGGGACTCAAACAGGCAAAAAAGTGTTTTTCTGCAACAGGGCTTTGAAAATGGAATGCGTCTCTGAGAATACTGTGCATTGCAGTCCCACCAAAAATAACTTTTCCCAGCCCTAGGGTGCATCTGTGCAGGAGGAAGCTCATGATGTGCCTCTCTGGCGCTCTCTCTCTCTCTCTCTCTCTCTCTCTGTATATGTCATACTTTCCAACTTTTCACGGACGACAACTGGGATGTGTGTGGCCAGCAACACCAGAGTGTGGTCAAGGCAGCAAAAGTTATTAATGGGGAAGAACAGTTGGGAAGACCAGCTGGGAGAAGCTGCAGCAGTTTGCCTTTGCCAGAGCCTTCTGGGAAGGGCAAGGCTCCAACCTCTCCTCTCCCCACTGCTGAGCAAACTATCTTCGCACGTTGCAGCAACCAAAATAAGCTGAGGGTGCAGGGAAAAAGTGGAAAGATGGGAGAGACACTGAGACATTTTAAAAAGCAATTTTTAAAAAGTGGGATGACAGATTAACTGGAAAGTTAGGGTCTGCTGTGTGTCTGTGTCCGTTTCCACACTAGACTGTTATAGTGCTATTATTCTACTTTCAACATCCTGTGGAATCCTGGGGTTTGCAGTTTAGCGAGGGGGCCTCAAGCCCCAGGATTCCATAGGATGTTGAAAGTGGAATAATGGCACTATAACAGTCTAGTGCGGAAATGGCCCATGTATGCAAGAGCCAGAATTAGACTCAGCCTAGGAATAGAGAAGGAGACTGTGGGAGACGGAGTACCCAGGGCATCGGAGAAACTGGCATTGAGACAGGAGGGTAAGAAAGCACCGCCTGGCCTGTGGATGCCCACTCTCAGGCACTGTGAGCATAAATGCGCAACTAGGCTAGGTGGGTGGCAGCGTGTTTCTTCTGAATGGGAGCAGAAAAGCACCCGCTATTCCTACAGCCGGTGTGTGAGTACATGTGAGTTGCCTTGCTTGAACATGGCTTCCTCTTGTCAGAGCCCAGGTCCCTGCATCTTGCTGTTGGCTGCATTGGAGATTTTTTCTGTTGTTGTTGTTGTTAATATAGCACCATTGATGCACCTGGTGCTTTACAAGCAAAACAGCCAAAAATTGTGAGTCCTGCCAAAGGCTTACAATCTAAAATATATGTATACACACACAAACACAAAGAGAAGGAAGGCATAATACAATTATAATGCAATCCATAGTATATGGCCAGTAATACAATCTATACTATCTAATTATAAAACAAATTATCCAGATAAAATACAAAAAATAAAAGAAAGCAAACTGGCAAGCGTAGGTAAATCAAACTATACAAAATTATAAAGCAACATTAAACTAGAATTCCAAAAGCTTTTGAAAACAAGAACTCCAAAAAGTGGTGAATATGTGTAATCAGAAGATACAAGATTATAAAACAATATTAAACTAGAATTCCAAAAGCTTTTGGAAAAAAGAAGATTTAAAAATAACAAGGGAAGGAGCACTCTGCAAATGTCCAGGGAAGCAATTCCAAGTGTCCAGAGTAGCAAGTGAGAAAGGGAGATTTGCAAAGCAACCCTACGTGGTGAGCCTCATGAGTTGCCGCCCCCATGCTATGACCCTCAACTATGGCCATCTCTGCACTATAGGGTATTATTCCACTTTCAACATCCTGTGGAATCCTCGAGTTTGCCTTTGAGGCCCCTCCCTAAACTGCAAACCCCAGGATTCCATGGGATGTTGAAAGGGGAATAATAGCGCTATAACAGCTCAGTGCGGAGTTGGCCTATGAGGTTCTCCTTCCTGGGAAGCCAAAGGCCAGTGTTTTCTGTCCATCTTGCAGTATTTCTGATGATGAAAATATTGGATTCGGTTGATGGCGGGGTAGCACTTGGAACGTTCTAGTGACATACTTTGAATCCGTCCTTTTTAAGTCCGAAGTTTAAGTGCGCTGGAAATGGTCCCTGCCTTCGGCCAAAAGGATAATGTGGGATAAACTGGCAGGTGCAGACAGATGAAGACATAAGACTTTGGGCTGCATCGCTCAAAATAATTTTCCTAAGTGGCATTTTGCTTAGAATCATAGAATCATAGAAATGTAGAGTTGGAAGAGACCCCAGGGGCCATCCAGTCCAACCCCCTGCCATGCAGAAACACCCTCAAAACACTCCCGACAGATGGCCATCCAGCCTCTGCTTAAAAACCTCCAAGGAAGGAGGAGACTCCACCACACTCCGAGGCAGCAGATTCCACTGCCGGACAGCCTTGACCGTCAGGAAGTTCTTCCTGAGGCTCAGGTGGAAACTCCTTTCCTGCAGCTTGAATCCATTGCTCCTTGTCCTGGTCTCTGGAGCAGCAGAAAACAAGCCCTCTCCTTCCTCTACATGGCATCCCTTCAAATATTTAAACATGGCTCCCATGTCCCCTCTTAACCTTCTTTTCTGCAGACTAAACATCCCCAGCTCTCTAAGTCTGTCCTCATCCTTGGATGTGAAAAAGCTGCAGGCACGTGCATGTATGCCATTTGTGGTTGTTTTGCGCCTTCAAGTTACTTCTGAGTTATGGCAACCTTGTCAAAGGGTTTTTTTCCTGGCAAGATTTTTAGTCACAGCAGGTTTGCCATGGCCTTGTTCTATGGCTGAGAGAGTATGACTTGCACAAAGATGCTCTGTCGGTTTCCATACCTGAAGGGGGATTTGAGCCTTGGTCTCTTGGAATCCAACATTCAGGCCACTATACCATGTTGCCTCTTTAAGTAAACTCTGTCTTATGGATACCCTCTCCTGGTTCTTATGACCAGGGCCATTTCTGCACTAGCCTGTTATAGCACTATGATTCCACTTTCAACATCCTCTGGAATCCTGGGGTTTGCAGTTTCGGGAGGGCCGTCCGGCCCCTCCCGAAACTGCAAACCCCAGGATTCCAGAGGATGTTGAAAGTGGAATCATAGAGTTATAACAGGCTAGCGCAGCAGATGTATTATTCAAAGGAGGATTCCGACTTCCTTCCTCTGAGGCTGAGAAATTATGGCTTGCCCGCGGTTGGCGTGTGGGTTTCTATGGCTGAGCAGAAAGTTGAACCCTGGGCTCTTGGAGTCCTCGTCCAACACTCAGACTACAGTGCTGTACTAGTAACAAAGCCACATTATCTGTCCCCCTGAGAATACCACGACTGGCCTCTATTGCGCTGCTATGCCTGCATAAATTCCTCTCTGAAGCAGCTGGATATTTTTGTCCAGTGTGGACAAGGTTGGGGAAACGGAGCTGTGCATTTGCCACATTGTGGCATCGCTGCACGGGGGCTTTGGTGTGCATGCACACTGGGTTGCACACTTAATTGTGCCGTGTTGCAGTTCACTAATGATGATCTATCTGCTCAGTGTAAGTTCTCAGCCAACATGTAAAGATGCCCTGGGGTGAATGTTCTTTCCTACCCTGGCAGATACAAGAGATTCATTGTGTGGTGGTGGTGGTGGGGGGGCATAGCAGTTTGCTTGGCTCTTTTCCTGTTCCAGGTGATAGAAGACCTCCCCCCAGGGGGTCAGGGTCTGCCCTGCCTTTCCAAAACTGGAAAGACTCCATCTCCACTCTACAGGGTCCAGAAAGACAGAATTTTCCTGATATACCACGGAAACGTTTGCAAGTCTAAGTAATAAGATTGCAATAGAGCTCTTTTTTGGGGTGGGGTGGACTACATCTCCCAGAATCCCTCAGAATACTGGCTGGGGGTTCTGGGAGAGCAGTCCAAAAGAGTGATGCTCCCCACAGTCCTGGTTTTCATCCAGGCAGGACAAAGCTTTTTACTGCCAGGCTGGCTTTGAGGCCACTCAGCTGAGGATCAGTTAATTGTTATTTCCTCCCTGCCTCGTACACTTGCTTCCTTGCTCTGCATCTCAGTGCTGGTGCCTCTTGCAAGCCTGAGTGGCTTGCTCCCTGCCTTCCCCAACTCCTCCTCCTCCTCCTCCTCCTTCCCAGCCAGGCTGGCACTGTGTTTGGCATGCATGTGGCTGGAATGTACCCAGAGAAGGTCGGCCTCATGGCTCAGCATCTGCAGCTGCCTGTGGAACGTCAAGGAGACCGAAGTGGGCTCTGGCTTTTTGCAAAGAGAGGCAACTGTGGCACAAATGGGGCTGGGAGAAGGGGAAGAGAAGAACCACTGAGAGTGGCTCGAACCAGAAGCCCGGAAGGGCTGGGGGCGGGGTTGGTTGGACTCAGACCAAATGCTCCATTCCACCACAAATACAAAGACTAGCCTAACCTTGGGTGCAAATTTCCGTGTTTGGTCCAAAAGCGTTCTCTGTTTCTGGCTGAGCCTGGGAAGCCATTCTGCCGTTTTAGGGCTTCACCTTCACAAAGGCTCAAAGGGCCTGAGCCCAGTAATTGGTTTTCAGCATTCCAAGGATCACCTTTGCAGGGTAAGGATTAGAATCTTGCTTTAAGGGAAGTTGTAGTGCAGTGGTTCTCAACCTGTGGGTCCCCAGATGTTCGTGGACTTCAGCTCCCAGAAGCCTCAGCCACTATGGTCAATGCTCAGGGCTTCTGGGAGCTGAAGTCCACAAACACCTGGGGACCCACAGGTTGAGAACCACTGTTGTAGTGCCACTCTATTCTGCTTTGGTCAAAGCCCACCTGGAAGAATACTATGTTTAGTTGTGGGCACCATAGTTCAAGGAGGATAGTGATAAGCTGGAGCGTGTCCAGAGGAGGGCGACCAGAATGGGGAAGGGTCTGGAAACCATGAAGCCCTTTGAGGAGCCATTTGGTGAGCTGTGGGTGTTTAGCCTGGAGAAGAGAAGATTAAGAGGTGACATGACAGCCATGTTTAAATATTTGAAGGGATGTCCTATGGAGGCATGGAGCAGGCCTGTCTTCTGTTGCTCCAGAGACTAGGACACCATGGAGCAATGGATTCTAACCACAGGAAAAGAGATTCCATCTAAACATTAGGAAGAACTTCCTGATGGTAAGATTAGTTCAACAGTGGAACCTGCTGCTGTCTCAGTGGGATGTGGTGGAGTCTCCTCCTTCTTTGGGGGCTTTTAAGCAGAGACTGGATGTCCATCTGTAAAAGAGAGGGCTTGGATTGTGTCTTCCTATATGACAGAAGGGAGTTGGACTGGATGGCCCTTAGGGTCTCTTCCAGCTCTAGCATTCTGTGAAATTGTCCGTAGAATTAAAATCCATCTCTTATGTGTTCTTTTCCTCAGTATATTCTGTGGCTCCAAATTTTATGAGATATCAACTGATTTTGATTGCAAGCACCTTTCTGTAGCTATCTTGCATTGACCTGCATGCTGCACAGCACTTTAATTGTCATGGCTCCATCCTATGGAATCCTGAGATTTGCAGTTTGCAGAGGTCAAAAGTGCTTTCTGGCTGAGGATTCTAAATACCTCACCAAACTACAAGATCCCAGAATTCCACAGGACGGAGCCTTAGCCATTGGAGTGGTTCTGCAGGGCTGTCGTTTTGTAGTGTGAAACAGACCTATATCCCACCCTGCAACTAGAATTCCACCATGACAGTCATGACGCCGTGGCAGTTAAGTGGCATCGTGGTGGAGTGTGAAAGAGACCACGGCTTACCTGCTGTGTGTTGTACAAAGTCATCAGGGAGCGTGGCAGGGACATTGCTGGAGAAGGAGGTAAAATGAGGTCTTTGACCCACAAATAAGAATCCTGCCCCCTCTCTGAAATTTTCCCTTGGTCTCAAACTTCTAGTGTTGTGGAGGGTGAGACATGGGAAGTCGTTCCGGCCTAGAGCTCCTCTGTTTGTGCCCTCTTCTCATTTGCTTTGATGTTGTGTGCCTTCGTGTTCTTTCTGACTTACAGTGACCCTAAGGAGAACCTCTCACAGGTTTTTCTTGGCAAGATTTAATTCAGAGGGGGTTTGCCATTGCCTTCCTCTAAGGATGAGAGAGTGTGACTTGCCTGTAGATTTCCATGGCCAAGCGGGCATTCGAACCCTGCTCTCCCAGAGTCTTAGTCCAACACCTAAACCATGCTGGCTCTCTTTGCCTACCCCTTTTCTTTGGATGGCTAAACTGTATCTCTGAATGATCCATTGAAGTTAAGTTTCTGCAATGCTAGAAATCTGGAGGCAAAATTCTTATTGGAATCATAAAATCCCAGAATCCTGTAGACGAAAGAGACTGCAAGGGCCATTCAGTCCAACTCCCTCCT
Source organism: Iguana delicatissima (assembly GCA_948472985.1). Taxonomy (NCBI): domain Eukaryota; kingdom Metazoa; phylum Chordata; class Lepidosauria; order Squamata; family Iguanidae; genus Iguana; species Iguana delicatissima. The sequence continues at coordinate 120,782 of CAOKZL010002823.1, read as the reverse complement.
GCCGTACAGGAAGACACCATCCAAGCCCTCCGTGTGACAGATTCTGGCCATCTAGCCTCTGTTTAAAGACCTGCAAAGGAGGAAGGAGACTCCACCACACTCCACTCAGGCAGCAGCGGATTCCACTGTCAAACTGCTGCTAGGGCACAGTGTTCTCATTTTGCCTTCATCCTAGCTTCAACCCTGGAGAGGGGATGGGGAGCAGGGTCCAGTTTTAAGGGAGAAAGGTGACCACTCCCTTGCCCTATAAAATGCCAGAGATCACATCCCACTTGCATGTGTGACCCAACTGCAAATTGAGATTGTGGTACCTGCAAGCAAAGCACGACTTCCACAGGTTTCACAGCTCAGGCTGTCTGTCCTCTTGGATCCTGTGCTGCAGTCACTTAGAATGGCCGGAATCCTGGGCAAATTTGCACACGTTTTCAGACAAGGCTGCAGGGCAAGTCTCTCCTTTGGATTTCCTGCATTCAGGATTGGCCCTGCCCCTGGCGCTGGGTGGGTAGCTCTGGAGACCCAGGTGGGCTCCCAGGTGGAGTTAAGGATTTCAAAAGGCCAGAGGACTCCCGGCGCTGGCTTCATCTCTGTAACGATCCTGGACGTGGCCAGATGGTGCTACCTCTGTCCCTGGGCAGCCTGCTGGAACGAGCCCCCGGTGGATCTCGGAGGCTCTCATCAAAATGCTAATGTGGGAGAATTCTCCCCCTCCAGTGTAGACACACACACACACACACACACACACACAGAATGCAACCCAACCCTCCACCTCTTCCTCCTCCAGATCCAATGTTCAGCTGGGCCTGGGTTCCCATAGCAGTCCTCTCTCTCACTCATGCCATGTCTGCACCCAAATGCAATCCCAGAAAGCAGCCTTCCTTTGCAAGCAGAGGCCAGCGGCTTCTCCGGTGAAGGTTGCTCTGACCAGAGGGGACTCTTATCTTGAGGAGCAGCTTAGGAAGCTGAGGACATTTAGCCTGGAAAAGAGAAGGCTAAGAGGGGAGATGATAGCCATGTTTAAATATTTGAAGGGATGCCATACAGAGGTCAAAGCAAGCCTGTTTTCTGCTGCTCCAGAGACTAGGACACTATGAAGCAATGGCTTCAAACTTCAGGAAAAAGAGATTCCATCTAAACATTACGAAGAACTTGTGACGATCAGAGCTGTCCGGCAGTGGAGTCTGCTACTGGCTTAATGGAGTGTGGTGGAGTCTCCTCCTTCTTTGGAGGTTTTTAAACAAAGGCTGGATGGCCGTCTCTCAAAGGGAGGGCTTTGATGGTGTCTTCCTGCCTGGCAGAAGGGAGTTGGACTGGATGGCCCTTGGGGTCTCTCCGAATTCTAAGATTCTATGATCTCCCACCATCTCCAAGACAGCACAGCCCACTGCAGTCTGGGGGTGGGGTGGTGGATGGGAATTTAATCCAACTTTTCCTGAGGCCACTCAAGGCTGCTCAAGAGATTCCTTCAAGGAAAAATCTCTTTAAGGAAGGTTGGAGAGGACTGAACCAAGGAATTTCCAGTGATAAGATACAGACACTGTTTAGGGTGTCTCAGGCCTTAACCCCAAGTCTCCACTTTTTGTGGGCTATCTCCAGACGTGAGATGAGGATGTAGATTCTCCAGTTTTAGTGGGATCACCTCCAGGCAGGAAAATCATAGAGTAGAACCCTAGAAGTGGAAGAGACCACAATGGACATCGAGTGCAGCCCCATTCTGCCATGCAGGAACACACACCCAAAGCACCCCCAGCAAATGGTCTCTGTAACTGGGCTGAGGAAAGGGCCCGGTGCAAATCTCCAGCTGGGCTAGCAGAGCACCAGCTTGCCGTAATTTGTAGGGCTTCAGACTTCTTGCCGCAACCTGCAACAGGTCTCTGTGTTTACTGAGCTGTCTTCCTCCTTCTCTCCCCATCCTTGTGGTGCCAGCACTCTTCCTCCAGTCTGCCCTGCATCTACCTTCTCTCTAAAAGCAAGTAAGATGGATTAAATGATCCTCATCCCATCTTCTTAACGGAGAAGGAACAATCCCTTTGTTTCCCCTTGATCTGGGAAGAGCCCCTTAAGTAAAGACTTCTGTCATGACTGTCAAAGAGGAAAACAGGTTCTTTCTGTGTGTGTTTGCCTTGGAAGTGGTGAGCAACTGTGGCTGGTACTTCGTGTATGACATGACCAGAAGCCATCCCCGGGTCTCAGGTACTGACCCAGAAGTCTCAGAGCCCAGGACAATCCTGGACTGGCAGCCCCATCCTCTAACGGTGTGTGGCCTCTCTCTCAGTGTGGCTCCGTTACAGAGAAGGAACTTCATTGGGGTGCTAAGAATGCCACACCAAGGGTGTCACTTGGGCACTGAATGGGACACATGAGCCAAGGGTATAAATCTACCCTTGTGTAGCACAGCCCTGCGAGGTCGACCAGAATGAGATAGAATCATAGAGTTGGAAGGGACCCATCCAAGTCCCTGCCGGTGAAGGAATGCACAGCTAAAGCACTCCCAGGAGATGGTAATCCAACCTCTGTTCGAAGATTGCCAAAGAAGAAGAGGTCACAATCTTCTGAAGATGTCTGTTCCACTGGTGAACAGTTCTTACAGCAAAGAAGTTCTTCATAACGATTGGGTGAAAGCTTTCTTTACCGTTTGAATCCATTGCTCCATGCCGTACTCTCCAGAGCAGCAGAAAACAAGCTTGCTCCCTCTTCTGCATGGCATCCCTTCAGGTGTTTAGAGATAGGTCTCTCCTGTCACTTCTCAGTCATCTCTTTTCCAAGCTACATATACCCAGCTCCCCCATCATTCCTCAAAAAGCTTGGTTTCCAGGCCTTTAATCATCTTGTTTGTCCTTTTCAGGACGCATTCCTACTTGCCATTCTCCTTCCTGAACGGTGGTGCCCAGAACTGCACACAAGATTATTCCAGGTGAGGTCTGATCAAAGCAGAAGAGAGTGGTACCATCACTTCCCTTGGCCTAAACACTCCCATACTCCTATTGATGCAGCCTCAGTCCAAGCCCCAGAATCGCATTGGCTTTTTTAGCTGCCGCATCACACTGCTGACTCATGTTCAGCCTGTGGCCTAAGTGCGCTTCCCTAAACTGCAGCTTCCAGGATCCCACTGGATATTGCCACAGCAGTTCAAGTGGGATCATAGTACTGTCACTGCGTCCCGTGTGAGAGCCCCTTATTCTGCCAGCAGAACCAGACCATCATTTTGCCCTGTGGAGCACTGGGACTGCAGATTCAGAGATAGCCTGGTACATCAGACACTGGATAGTCAAATCCAATATTTCATACTTGAAATTTGGATGGCAACCTCCTGCCCCTGTGAAGCATTGAGGGCCCAGGATCCTGTGTGCTCAGAGAGTTACGTGGCAGTTGTGCAACACCGCCTTGTTGGTGAATGCAACTGCAGAGCAACCAAATGTGCCCCCGTTGCCCAGGGGCATTTTGCATACACTGCTCCATGTCCCAGTCTCTGAAGCAGGAGAAAACCTGCTTGTCCCATCTCCTATATGACATCCCTTCAGGTATTTAAGCCTGGCTATCATGTCCACTCTTAACCTTCTCTTCTCCAGGCTATACCTAAGTTGCTCCTCAAAGGGCTTCATGGTTTCCAGGCCTTCTACCATTTTGGCCACCCTCCTCTGGATGTGTTCCAGCTTGTCCATATACTTCTCGAGTTATGTTGCCCAGAACTGGACACAGGATTATTCCAGGTGGAGTCTGACCAAAGCAGAATGGAGGGGTCCTATTACTTCCCTTGACCTGGAGACTTTGCACCTTATGTTGCAAATGGATGCAGATAACTGGGAACTGGGAAGAAGGAACCAAGTTCAGCCTGGTCTCCGAGACGGGGCTTGGGCCGCCCTGGCAGGTGGGCCTCCGGCCTGCCCCCTCCTGATTCCTGCGAGCGAGCGTGGCAGCAGTGGAGTGAACCTCGCCTTCATCCCAGCGGAGTCCGTGGGGGGTGAGGGTTGGGGGCGCCTCCGCTTTGTTCCCTGCCTAGAAGAAAGAGTCTTCTCCTTCTCCTCCTTCTTCCCCCGTGGGGCTGAGTGACAAGGATCAGAGGCGGCATTTGCATAACGGAGGGGCTCCCCCCACCCCCTTTCCACACTGCAGAGCCGAGATAAAGGGGACCGGCCCCTCCTGGCCAATCAGGCGGCTCAGAGGCCCCGGCCCCCCCTCCCCCGGCCCCTCCGGGGAGTGGTTATGACAAATAAGATTAATGTCGCCGCTGCCACCTTGCCCGGGATGCACAAAGGGCTCTGCACCAGGCGAGCCGGGTTATGGCACCCACAGGCCGAGCAGCCAGCTGGGCAAAAGGGAGGCGCCTGCCCGTGTGTGCGTTTGTCTCTGCGCGTACCTTTGTCACCCTGCTTTTGTGTCGGAGAGGGGGACCCTGAATTCTATCACTTGCCGCCAGCCACTAAGTGCTCCCCAAAATTTGTCGTCTTAGTGGGAAGTCATTGAGGCGTTCTTAAGACCAAAAGGCCCGTAAGGCATTGCACAAACCCACAGGCTTGGAACAAGTGTGGGTTTTCTTCACAGGTGTCTGACACAAGAGGGCCACCGTGACAACGCCTTGCGTAGGGGTCCTCTGCTCCAGGGCCGTGTCGCTCGGTGTGGTGCTCTTTGTACCTTTTATTGTAAGGCCATTTCCGCGTAGACTGTTATGGCGCTATTAATCCACTTTCAACATCCTATGGATCCTGGGGTTTGCAGTTTTGGGAGGGGCCAGCCAGCCCCTCCTGAAACTGCAAACCCGACGATTCCATAGGATGTTGAGTGTGGAATAATCGCACTATAAGAGTGTAGTGCAGAAATGGCCCTAGTCTCTTGGGCAGCAGCAGAAAATAAGCTTGCTCCATTCTCCCTATGACACCCTGTCAAATATTTAAGCATGGCCCCTCTTCACCTTCTCTTCTCCAGGCCAAACATCTCCCGCTCCCTAAGCCTCTGCTCATAGGGCGTGGCTTTCAAGCCCCTTTAGCATTTTGGTTGCCCTCCTCTGGACATGTTCCAGCTTGTCAACATCCTTCCTGAACTGTGGTGTTCTGAACCGGACACAGATGGTGTCTGACCAAAGTAGAATAGAGCAGTACCATCATTTCCTTTGACCTAGGCACTGTACTCCTATTGGTGCAACCTAGAATCACATTGGCTTTTTTAGATGCTGTATCACACTGTGGACTCATGATCCACTTGCGGTCCACTAAGACTCAGAAAAAGGGCTTTTCAGCTTCTCAACAGATGTGGTCAGAACAGATTTTTAGGGAAGAAAATTTACAGATACAAGGAAGAATTGGCCTTCTTTTATACCAGGATGAGCAAAGTCACAGCACCCCCTCACACACAACACAGCATACTCTCCAACTGTTCCATTTTGGCAGGGACAGTCCTGCTAAAACCTGTGTCATCCCATTTTTTCACTGGCTTTTAAAATCTCCCAGTCACTCTCCCCTCCTCCCACTTTCTGCCTTTTTCCTCAGCTGCAAACTGAATTCAAAGTGCAAAGGCAGTTGACATGCAATTTACCCAGCAGGGAAGGGAGGGGAGGGAAGGAGTGGACTTGCCCTTCCCAGGAGCCTCAGGCAACAGCAAACTGCTGCAGCTTCTGGTAGGACTGGCCTTCCCATCTGCATGAATGCATCCAAAACTACAAAAAGAAGGCTTTTGCGGCTCCAAAATCATCACTTTTGTTTCCCTTGCACGATTATTGTTTTTTTTTTTCAATCTTTACCTGGTGAAGAAGCTAGTGAACTTCAAAAGCTGGCATAATGTATTTTGTGACTTCTGTTTGGCCACATAAAGGGATCTCCAATGTATCTCTGGGACCCATGAACCCACAGCATCAATGACCGGGGGTGGAAATGAGTTTGAGCAACCAAGAACGGCAAAGGCATTGCCTGGAGAAGCAAGAACCCCAGCACAGATAGGTTCCACAAGGGTGGGTGAAAAACAAATCTTGGGTAACCTTTTCCCAGCATCTTCCCAGATGTGCAAAAGGGACTTTTTGTTTTCCTCTTTTCTTTCCTTACACCAGCCCTGCAAAGGAAACATGAAGTTTCCCTCCACAGAATCACAGAGTAATATAGTTGGAAGAGACCACGGTGGCCATCCAGTCCAACCCCCTGCTATGCCCCCTTCTGTGTGGGTCACGCACCTGCAGTAGTACCTGTGTCTTTGGGGAGGCCAGATGGCTTGCTCCGGACCAGAGAGAAGGGCCCCAAGGCCTGGGGCAACCAAACCACTGATCAAGGGTAGACCCGGATCTATTTGCATTGGAGGTTGCAGAAGGACTCTCCTACCTACTTTCCTTCCTTCCTTCCTTTCCCAACAGTTGTTGGTTGGAAACTGGAGGCCCCAAATATCGGGATGTGCAAGCTGCCTATCACAGCGCAGCAGCCAAGGAGCAGCTACAGCTAGCCAAAACGGAGCCCAGCTCAGTGGAACCCCCCCTCCCTCTATAAGAGTGTAGTACGGAAATGGCCTAGGACACAATGGAGCAATGGGTTCAAACCTTAGGAAAAGAGAGCCCAGCTAAACATTTGGGAGAATTTCCTGATGGTAAGAGCAGATGGACAGTGGAATCTGCTGCTGCCTCAGTGGTGCGTGGTGGAGTCTCTTCCTTCTTTGGAGGTTTTTAAGCTGAGGCTAGGTGGCCATTTGCCAGGGGGTGTTTTGAGTGTGTATTCTTGCATGGCAGGGGGTTGGACTCAATGGCCATTGTGGTCTCTTCCAACCTTATGATTCTGTGACAGATTTCTGGGACCTTCCCAGAAAGACCCCCTGTTGCCAGGTCTGGAGGTCAATTTTGGTGTGACACAGACAAGCGTGCCAATAGAAGCCAATCTAGATCACTTTATATTGTTCTGGAAAATCAAGTCCCCATCTAAGATGATCTCCTTCCTTATGCCTGGTGTGTGTGTGAGAGAGACAGAGATGCTGAGCAAGGCAGACCCCTTAACAGTGCCGGAAAAGTGTGCAGCTCACCGGACAGCCCATGCTAGCTGCAAGAGGGTGGGCCAGGAGTCCGAAAGGATCAGCCCCTGTGAACCAGGAGGGAAAATCCCCACAGCCCAGTTGCCCAGCTGAGAGAGGAAGGGAGAGCTTGACCCCCCGGTCGGATTCCCTGCCTGCCTGTCAGATGGGAAGATGGGATGGGGCAGGGCTGTGATTACTGCAGGGCAGGCGGTATGGAGACAGCCCCCCTTCTCTCCGCCTGTGCTCTGCCCGCCCGGGGCACCCTGATCCATGCTCCTCCTCCTGTGGATCAGAGAACATTTCACTAACTGGCTGATTATTCCAAGGAACCTTGAAAAAAAAAATAATCAGAGCCCTGACTTCAAACACTTTTGCTTTTTCCATCCAGCAGCTCAGGGGCTCCTCCCCAAATATTTCTCATTAGAGCAGCCTTTGGAAAGGCTTGGAGAATGTCTCCCCTGCCATCACTGTTCTTTTGCTGGTTTGTTCCCCCCACACCCCAGTTTCACACTGGGTTCACAAGCAGTAGCAGGATGTCTCAACTCTAAACCTATGTTAGGAGGGTTGTTGCTGTTATCTGGCGTCGAGCCACCTTCCACTCAAGGCAAGCCTTGGAATGAGAGACTTCAGCCATTTCCACACTCGCCTGTTCTGGGCCATTTCTGCACTAGCCTGTTATAGCGCTACGATTCCACTTTCAACATTCTCTGGACTCCTGGGCCGGCCCCTCCCGAAACGGCAAACCCCAGGATCCCAGAAGATGTTGAAAGTGGAATCGCAGCGCTGTAACAGGCTAGTGCAGAAACGGCCATAGTGCTATTATTCCACTTTCAATTTCCTATGGAATCCAGAGGTTTGGGGAAAGTTCCCTTTAAGCGAGGGGAAATGACAACCTCCAGAATCCCCCAGCCAGCCAAAAAGAAACTTCTCCCAACCTCTGTCACAGGCTGGAGCAACATGCTAAGGAGGGTTCGTGCTTTGTCTTGGTGCAGCGTCACATCTCGGGCAGTTTCCACCCCTTCTTTTCGGGGACTGGGCCCGTTCCTGCAGATCTGCAGCCGTAGGGGTGACTCTCTAAGCTCTCCAAAGGCTCCACACAGTTCTTGCCCTGTTCTGAGGGCCACACACGGGGCGGGGGGGCTTCCCAGGCTGTTTGCAAGGACAGCTCCGCATCTCTGGTTCCCTAAAGAAAAAGCAGCTGATTGTGGAAAGGATGCTGGAGAGGGGAGGAGGAAGGGGGGGGTCTTGGTTGCTGAATTGGTCCCAGCTGCACCTCCTCACAAAAGCCCTTGGGCCATGGATGCTAATGCAGCTCAACCTCAGTTGCACAACCTGACAATAAAGTTAATAAGCTATTCAAGCACAAGTGCCCTCACGGAGCATGATGAGGCAAAAATCAAGTGATCAGAGGAGAAAGGGAGTTAACTGAGGCCTCCCTGGGGAGGGAAACTGACGCCGCCTGCATCATGGCAGGCGGCTCTTCTGGACCCCTTCGGAGGAGCAGGGGCGGGGCACTGCACGAGCAAAAACCACGCTGCAAAGGTTGCGGCCGTCCGAGCCACCGAGCCGCCGAAGACAAAGGGGTGTGGGGCCATTTCCGCACTAGACTCTTATAGCGCTATTATTCCCCTTTCAACATCCTATGGCATCCTGGGGTTTGCAGTTTAGGGAGGGGCCTTGAGGCAAACCCCAGGATTCCACAGGATGTTGAAAGTGGAATAACAGCGCTATAAGAGTGTAATGCGGAAACGGCCCTAGGTCAGTGCTTAAACCAGTACCCATGCCGCCTCTCTCCCTGTTTCGGGAGTTGGTGGCTGAGGCTCTCTTTGCATCGCAGCGCCCTCTGCTCAGGGCCAGGAGGGCAGGAAGAGGGGCGACGGCGGTAGAACCAAAGCTTAGAAAAAGCTGGGACTGCCACTCCCAGAATCCTGGCCAGGAGCCACCACCTGAAGCCACCTTCAACTTCATTTTATTTTTTCCAGTTTGGAGCTCTTCTATTCTCCCACCCCTGGCTGCCCCGTCACTAAATCCTATAAAAACCTGACCGTCACTTACCATAATATTTCTGAATACATACGCACACCAGCAGATACCACCAAAGTTGTGGAAGCAAAGCAAATAGGCTGGGAGTTGCCCTGACATGTGGGGACGGAAGACAAATACCCTGGGAACTACCTGGTGCACAATGCAGTGGCCATGTGGTGTGATCCAGTGACTCCAGTTTGGCTTTGTTGTTGTTATGGCCATCAAGACAACTTCAGTTTTTGGGGGCCCTACAGATGAGGAGCTCTTGTTGTGAACAGATCCGCCCAGGTGTGGTAAGCTCCAGGTGTCACAGGTGATTGTGATGCTATACCATTGTGTACGTGGTGGTAGCATATGGGATCAAGTTGGTTTCAGGTTATGGGGCCTAAGAGATCTCCAAGAGCCCAGGTCTCAACGTCCTAGATCCCTTCTTGCAAACTCAGGGCAGCAGCTGTGGCTTCTTTGATGGAATCCATCCACCTGTGGCGCCGTCTTCCTCTTTTTCTACTGCCTTCCACTTCTCTGAACATTATTGTTTTCTCCACTCACGATGTGTCCAAATTACAACAGCCTTGGTTTAGTCATCTTGGCTACCAGGGAAAAAGTTCAGGCTTGATTTGCTCTGGGACCCATTCATTTGTCTTTTTAGCAGTCCGGGGAATCTGTAGGCCTCTCCTCCAGCGCCACATTTCAAAGGAGTTGCTTCTCTTCCTCTCAGCTTTCTCCACTGTCCAGCTTTCAGAACCATACATAAAAATTGGAATAACGGTGGCACAGACAATCCTAACCTTAGTACTCAATTGTCCATCTTGACACTTGAGGACCTCATCTCATTCCCTCCTGGCTACCTTTCTGAGTCTTCCTCTGATTTCTTGACTACCGTCTCCCTTTGGATTAATGGAGAGCAGCACAGAGAAGAAGGTGTAATTTTATGCAAATGATGAATGGGACTTTGGCGTAAATCATAGAATGATAGAATCCTAGCATTGGAAGAGACCCCAGGGACCCTCCAGTCCAACCCCTTCTGCCACGCAGGAACACACCTCAGAGCACTCCCTTTGACAGATGGCCATCCATCCTTAAGGGTGGTGTGCTACCACTTACAGTTGTGTTGGACAACATGGGCCATCGTCCCCATGTTAGTTGGAGATGATGGGTGTTGTAGTCCACCACAGCTGAAGGGCACCAGGGCAGGGAAGGTTGAGTGTGCCAAATGAGCACATTTCTCTCAGCGTATTCTTCCTCGCTCCACAACCATTGCCCTTCCTGCCCCCTCCGTCCTTTGGCATGACCATGGAGAGATGCCTCCATGATCCCAGGTCACGATCCATTCGCTCTTGTTGATCTTTCACGCAGAGTCTCATTACATCGGCCATTTCCGCAGTAGACTGTTATAGCGCTATTATACCACTTTCAACATCCTATGGAATCCTGGGGTTTGCAGTTTCCGGAGAGGCCGGCCGGCCCCTCCCAAAACTGCAATCACCAGGATTCCATAGGATGTTGAAAGTGGTGTAATAGCACTATAACAATCTACTGCGGAAATGGCCCTCTTGAATGATGTGCAGAAGTGCCAAACTCAGGAACTTTCCCGCATGTGTCAGGAGCATGAGCAGAGCAAATAAGGTGTGTGTGTGTGCGTGCACGTGCGCGCGCGCGCGTGTGTGCATATGTGCCTTAAAGTCACTTGTCAAATAAAAAGGTGCCAAAAATGGCCGGCCTTGCAGGTTTAGGGACCTGTAAGAGGTTTATCAAGTCGTGGACACAGAGAGGGGCCTTTGCTCTCCGTCTCCCGCAACGCTTCAACTCAGGGTCAGCCTTAGAAACAGACGGGCAGGAGAGTCAGCAGAAATGAACAAGAAAGGGCTTCTTTTCCCACCTCTCTAAATTAACTTTTATTCTGAAGTTTGCTACTGGAAGAGGAAGCAGGGATCACAACCTCCAAGGCTGTCAGAGAGAAGGCAACAAGTTCATAGCGAATGAGAAGTCTCTTGCCTTCCAAGGAACTGCTAGGAAAACGGAGCTTCTCTATTGTCCCATTCTAAGGCGGGCAGGACCTGGCAGAAAGGCCCAGAGATGAAGCCCGGGAGCCATCCGGGGCTGCAGAAAAAGGCAAGTAGGCAGAAGACAGGAGGAGGGTCAAAGGCAGTGCCAGGCCCAGGCCAACGGACCCCTACCGGGGTGGCCCCTGGCTCCCATGTCAGGAGCGTGAGAGAATCCGGACCCAGGTTTTGGCCCAGACTTTAAAGGCACCACCCAAGGGGAGGACTCTTATCTCCAGAAGAGGCAATTATTACTCATATTGTTCTATTCATTTATTTCTCTCCTTCTTCTCCCACTACTGGGACTCAAGGCAGCGGGCAGAATATTAAAAAGCACAACAGATTAACAACACAATAAAACATCTTTGAGAACATATAAATGCAATTTTTAAAACGCAATTTAAAAATGTATTGGATTAAAAACATTTTAAAATTTGTTAAAAGGCAGGATGTAAACAACAACAAAATTGCTGGGCCAGTAGGCTTTGTGTGAGAGCCAGGGTGGTGTCATGGTCTAAGATTCTGGGAGACCAGGGTTCAAATCCCCACTCAGCCATGGAAACCCACGGGGTGGCCTTGGGCAAGTCACACTCTCTCAACCTCAGAGGAACTGGCAAAGGCAAATCCTCTTGGAGCAAATCTTGCCAAGAAAACCCTGTGATAGGGTCACTTAGGATTGCCGTAAGTCAGAAATTATTTCAAGGCGCACAAAAACAATAAAACAACAAAAGACCAGCACACCTTTAAAAGTCTGTTGGAACAGGAAAGCTGTCAGTTGCTGAGGGAAGGGGATCTAGGAAGGGGCCATTCCAGGCTCCCAAGGGAGGGGGTTCTAGAACCTGGGAGCAGCCACCAAGAAGGTTGCGTCTCTTCTTCGTTCGTTCCCAGACATGCCTGGGAAGGAGGTAAAGCAGAAGGGCCTCCCCAGGAAATTTCACAACAAGAGCAGGCTCACACAGGGAGGCCCGATCCATCAGATAACCTGGACCTGAGCTGGAAACAGACCAGGAGCCAACAAGGAAGTTGTGTTTGCCTTTGAATTTCCACCTTGGACACTAAAATATTCCAACACAACAAGATGGAGAGGATTCTTGTGGCATCTTCTTCTTTTTTAAATTTCTTCTTTTTAAAAATCTTCCTCTTCTTTTTTATACTGAACGCAGACTAACGCAGCCATCCTGGGTGACATTATGCATGGAGGAATCAGACAAGAAACCAACAAAGCTAGTCATAGGAAGGGGGAAATCCAGTTGAGGAGGAGCTGGATTGTTTTGAGTTTGTCAAACAGCTCAGGATGCTCCTAGTCTGTCTAAATTAGTTTGTCACTGGTTGTGTTTCCAATCGGGTTTAAAGGGGGTTCTCTTGCACACTGGAATACAAAGTGCCTTGGTTGACGTCCTGGGCAAGGGAGGTATTCAAATCTGAGCCACAGAAGTGAAGTTCTGGGACAAAAGAAGGAATGATTTCAGAAAAACCAGCTCTGGGATGCTTGAAAGAGCCTGAAGGAATGAAGGGATCCTCCATTGGCCATGATAGCAGGAGCTGAGAGTTGGTTGTGGCTCAGACTGGGGTGGGCATCAGCTGAAGCCGGAAGGTCTCCACTATCCACTTGTCAGCTCTCATGGAAATCTGGAGAGCCCTGTCCCATCGATCATTTGGAGTCACATCATTCCCTGTTGCCTTTTGTTGCATGGTTCCTTGTGGTTTGGGCTGAGGGACGACCAGAAAAACCGATTGAGATAGAATTATAAAATCATAGAATCCTAGAGTTGGAAAACATCCCACATCCAGTCCAACCCCCTGCCATGCAGGAACACCCATCAAAGCATCCCCAACAGATGGCCATCCAGCCTCTGCTTAAAAACCTCCAAAGAAGGAGACTCCACCACACTCCGTTGAGGCAGCAGATTCCACTGCTGGACAGCCCTGACCATCAGGAAATTCTTCCTGAGGTTCTGGTGGAATCTCCTTTCCTGCAGCTTGGATCCATTGCTCCTTGTCCTGGTCTCTGGAGTGGCAGAGAACAAGCCCGCTCCCTCCTCGACATGACATCCCTTCAAATATTTATACATGGCCATCATGTCCCCTCTTAACCTTCTCTTCTGCAGACTAAACATCCTCAGCTCCCTAAGCCGTTCCTCATAGGGCTTCATGGCTTCCAGACCCTCCACCATTTTGGTCGCCCTCCTTTGGACACGCTCCAGCTTGTCCATATCCTTCTTGAATTGAGGTGCCCAGAACTGGATCCTACTGTGGGGAGCCATAGCATAACTTAATTTCCACATGAGGAGTGGGGCAGGGAGATGGGTACATTTAGTCTGGACAAGAGAAGATAGGAGATGACGCAGTAACCATGTTTAAATATTTGGAAAGATGTCATACTGAAGACGAAACAAACTTATTTTCTGCTGCTCTGAATACTAGGACACAGAGCCATTTATTCATTTTATTTATTGTCTTTGTAGGCCACCTTTCTCCCAGAACTGGGACCCAAGGCAATGGCTTCAGACTCTAGGACAGTGGTTCTCAACCTGTGGGTCCCCAGATGTTTGTGAACTTCAGCTCCCAGAAGCCCTGAGCATTGACCATAGTGGCTGGGCTTCTGGGAGCTGAAGTCCACGAACATCTGGGGACCCACAGGTTGAGAACCACTGCTCTAGGAAGAGACTCCATTAGGAAGAATTTCCTGCTAGTAAGAGCGGTTCGACACTGGACTAAGCCATTGCCTGAATAGAGTGTGGTGGTCTCCTTCTTTGGAGGATTTTAAACAGAGGCTGAATGACTGTCTGTCCACGAGAGGTCTTTGACTGTGTCTTCCTGCATGCCAGGATGGGGCTGGACTGGATGGCCTTTGGGGTCTCCTCCAGTCCTATGATTCTACGATTACACCTCAGTTCTGCCATGCCACCTTGCTACAGAATTGCAGCATTGCACAACCAAATACGCATCACACATGAGCTGGCATCCTGTGAGTGACACATACAGTTGTAAGTTGCACTACACGTGTGGAGTGATTTTTCTGAACAATATGCAATGCTAGCCTCCAGCTGATGGCAGCATAAGTGCAGTTTGTGAGTGGGAGCTGCACATGAATGCCTGCAGAGTAGCCTTTGAGGGAGCCTTGCCTCTACGAGCTGACCCTGTGCATTGCGCATGGCAGCTGCACCAGGGGTGGTCAGCCATAGGCATTTACCACTGATCCGCATACATTCAGCTACGTTGGTATTTAGCGCAGGGTTTTGAAGGACATAAACTCTGCCCGTGGATATTCAGGCTACACGGAAGTGGCATAAGATCTCAGCTGTAATACACAATGTGCAACCATGCAAATAATGCACAACACACAAATGTGCAGCGATGCACAATGATGCCACATGTGTGATTCAGTTTCATAGTCTTCAGTAATAACAGAGATATTACACGTCAGCCAAAGAAAGAGAAAAAAAATACAGTTGCATTCATAAGGGAACTTAGTAAGTCAGCAACAGGGTCCAAGGCAACATTTTAAAGTGTTTTAAACCATTATTTAGAATGCAGGGCTTTTTTTTTCCAGCCATGGAACAAGAATTTTGGACAGAGTTTTGTTGGGTTTTTTAAAAAAAATCATTTTTATTGGGTAAAATCTGCATACTATAAAAGTTAAATAAAACACATAACAAAAAGCAAGCTACACATTGCAAAATGAAAACTGAACTCCAAATGTACCACACCCCAACACTATCCCCAACCACCACCTACTTGCATAACAAAGCCAATGATTAATCATAATAATAGGATGACTTCCAACTAACTTTTCTGCAGAGGTATTTTAACTCTTTGTGTCTTATCTATGGGTTACACCTCACTTATATAATGAAGCCACAATAAATAATGAAATGAACCCTCGTCACATCGCTCGCGTTGTTTTTCAGAGAGTCGATCAGGGGTTTCCAATCCTTCAAAAACACTGCAAACGTTTTTTTTAAAAAATCAAAACAGTCCGTCCGTCCGTTTCCACTAAAGCGGTCAGTCTTAGCAGCCGGTCTTCTCTGGCAGGTGCTGAGCCCGTGCTGTGCCTCTGGGGGTCCTTGGGGGTCCCCAGGGCCGCCCCGCTCCCTCCCCGGCCCCAGGCCTTCTCGGGCACCCCAGTCTGTGGGGCGGCAGCGGCCCCTCGGTGCAAAAAAGCCCTGTTTGGAAAGAGGGGGAGAAACAGAAGGGAAGGAGGGCAAGATGGTGCGCCCCCGCGCCCGACCCCCCGGGCCAAGCCGGGCGCTGCGCCTGTTGCCTCCGGTGGGTGGGTGGGTGGGCGGGTGGGTGTGTTGTGGGGGGGCAGAGGGGGCGGCGGCGGCGGCAGCAGCAGCAGCCCTGGGCGGCTTCTTGGCTTCCCCTATAAACTGGGAGAGAGTGAAAATTAAATGCTAATGAAGCTCTTTGATTTAACGGCAGACAAGACGGCTGGGGTGTTGCTTTGCCTCCTAGACTATTATGATGCAAATGAGGAGGGTCTGGATCTTTCTCCCCCATTTAGCTGAAATCAGCTCTTCCTGGCAACATTCAAAGCTCAATTACTGCACTTACCTGCTTAATGATCGCGGCACAAGCGGGGGGGGGAGGAGAGGGGGAGGGGCACACTTGGCACCCCCGGTGGCCATCACTTGCCCGGCCGCCACTTGCCACGGCAGGCTTCGGGGGAGGCAAGGGCGGCGGCGGCGGCGGCTTCGGGGACGGTGGGGTTTGGGGGCGATCCCAAGGCCGTGGGGGTCTGGGACGGACTGTTGAGAGGGCACGGAGCGGCCTTTGGTTCTGCCCGGCGGCGCCTCCATCCTTCTGCCTTTGTGGTTGTTTGTTTGTCTACTCATTTGTTGGGCTTTTAATTAGCCGCCCCATCCCCAAAGGCCCTGGGCGGATAATACCCGTCGGAAAGATGAAATAAAACCGCTTAAATATTTAAAAAGCCACCCCAAACAAGCTGTTCGGAGGGCTGCCCGGTCCCATATCGAGCCAGCGCCCTGGGAGAGGGTCGCCGGGGGACCCCCAGCACCGCTTGCTCCAGAATCCCTGCACAGAAAATGCCACCCCGCCCAGGACCGTGGACCTGGGACAGAGCTCTCTGCGCAAAGACCCGGGGCTGCTGTAGGTCTCTTCCAGCCTGTCGGTTTAGGGGGACCCCGTGAGTTTCCCGAGGTTTCCTGAGGTGAGGAATCCTCAGTGGTGGCTTTGCCAGTTCCTCCCTCTGGAATGCAGCCTACAGCACTGGCAGTCTCCCATCCAAGGACTAGCCAGGGCTGACCCCACTTGGCTTCCAAGGTCAGATGGAGTCTGGTGCCTTTAGAGCATTGACAGCAGCCAAACAGAGCCAGCCTGGGGAAGTGGTTTGCACCTTGGATTTTGGCCCTGGAGATCATGATTGGATTCCCCTCTGGGCCATAGAAACCCACTGAGTGAGCTTGGATGCTTCACACACACCCTCAGCCACAGAAAACCCCATCGTAGGTTCGCCTTTGGCTCACCATAAGCCAGAAATACCTCTAAGGAGCACAACACAACAGGATGTTTCCCTACTAGAGGAGAAAATGAATATTCCGCAGTACTGTCCCCTTCCCGGAACTTCTGAAACTATTGCAAAGAAATAATTCTGTGGAGAAAACCATATGGATCTTTTCCCCCCTCAGAAAACACAAAAAGTGTTTTCCATGCAGAGGGCCCAGTTTAGTCATTTTGGCTTCCGTTGAGAATTCGGGCTTGATTCGGTCTCAAAATCCTAATTCCTGCGCAGGAATCACATGTTTTTCTCTGTGCAATAATTCCTCCAAAACATTTTGAAACATTCAAACAGCAGGAGAACACTGGGCACTGCCTCCCTGCACCATTGTCCCTCCTGAGAGGGCTTCCCAACTGGCAGCAGATCAATTTTTGTACCTGAGCAATCGGGAATCCCCACAAAGGGCCCTGCCTTTCTGCAAGGGCATATCGCGCACAAACAGCAGCTAGAGCAACCTTCTTCCTCCTGGGCAGCTTCCTCTTCCCCTGGCACTAAATCATCTTCTGGCACGTGCCCAGGGCACATAGCCTATTTGCCCCACCCTAGATATCCCTCTGCCTTTCTGTGGTGGTGGGACTGCATGTGCCTCCTGTGAGGCAAGAAGCTATGGGGATCGTGGCAGTGATGTGGTAGGGTCTCCCATGCCGGGGGGGGGGTTGTTGAAGGGCCAGACGAAGGCCATTTCTGCACTTGACTGTTATAGCGCTATTATTCCACTTGCAACATCCTATGGAATCCTGGGGTTTGCAGCTTTGGGAGGGGCCACCGGCCGCTCCCGAAGCTGCAAACCCCAGGATTCCATAGGATGTTGCAAGTGGAATAATAGCGCTATAACAGTCTACTGCGGAAATGGCCTAAACGGGCCAAACAGCTGCTGGGTAGCAACAGTAGTGCTGGAGGTGACACTGGTGGGGGATCTTTCATAGACAACACCACTAACACCATAACTAGCCCCTGTTAGTCCTCTGCAGAAGGAGGCACAGTAAACCCCTTTTGAATGTCTTTTACCATGAAAACCCTACGATGAGACCATCCAAAATGAAACAAGAGATAGAGCTAACTGACACTTTATGACTCTTTCACCTGCAATAATCAATAACTGCTGCAGATATCTTTCTGTCCCGTCTACGGACAGCTGTGCATCACACCTTTGTTTTGATTTATGGCTGCTGCTACTGTTACGTGCCCTCAGGTCAGCTTTGCTTTGCAGTCTCCCTCTGAGTGAGAGACCGCCAGCAGCCCCCGGGGTCATCCAAGGCCCTGCTCAGACATGGCAAACTCAGGGCAGCACCTGTGGTTTCTTTTGGCCAAAATCCTGCGTCGAAGAGACAGAATGTAATTGCGCGTTGAAAAAGTTGCATGCAATGTGGTCTCATTAGCGCATTGCAACATTGTGCAGCAAAATGCACACATGTAATGCCTATTCGTGCACAACTTTGCTTCCACAAACTGAACTGAATGTTGCCATTCCTTATCAGAAAAAAAAAGTCCAATTGCTTCCATAGGGGAATGAATGCATGTGTAGGACCCTGACATTCACTGAGTTAACCCACCTGTAATGTGCTCCCCCTCTTTTTCTGCTGCCTTCTGCTTTGCCAAGCATTATTGTCTTTTTAAGGAGTCAGTTCATCTCATGGTATGGCCGAAGTAGGAGAGCCTCCGTTTAATCATAACCATGTTTAAATATTTGAAGGGATGCCATGTAGAGGAGGGAGTGGGCTTGTTTTCTGCTGCTCCAGAGACCAGGACAAGGAGCAATGGATCCAAGCCGCAGGAAAGGAGATTCCGTTTGAACCTCAGGAAGAACTTCCTGACGGTCAGGGCTGTCCGGCAGTGGAACATGCTGCCTCAATGGAGCGTGGTGGAGTCTCCTTCTTTAGAGGTTTTTAAGCAGAGGCTGGATGGCCAGCTGTCGGGAGTGTTTTGCGGGTGTTTCTGCATGGCAGGGGGTTGGACTGGATGGCCCCTGGGGTCTCTTCCAACTCTACATTTCTATGATTCTATGATTCTATGATCATCTTGGCTTCAGGGGAGAGCTTGGTTTGCTCTCAGATCCACTCATTTGCCTTTTTGGCAGTCCACGGTATCTGCAGAACTCTCCTCCAGCACTCATTTCAGAGGAGTTGATTTTCACCCTGTCAGCCTCTTCACCATCCAGATTTCACAACCATGCAGCTGTGCTGTTTCTTGAGATGCTGAAAGCTTTGTCACTGTATGTATGTTTTTTCCCCCTTTTTAAAATTTCTTTCTTTTTCTTTTTTTTACCTTATGTTTTGTGGTTTGTGTTTTTATATAATCAATACAAAATGTAGAATAAAAAAAATGTTGAAATCTGACCATTGTGGTACATGCCTTGGTTGGAACACATTTGCATTTCTAATGGAGTGGTTTAAGTCTCGGACTAGGACTCTCGGAGACGCAGGCCATTTCCACACTACACTCTATAGCGGATTATTCCCCTTTCAACATCCTATGGAATCCTGGGGTTTGCAGTTAAGGGAGGGGCTGGCCTGCAAACTGCAAACCCCAGGATTCCATAGGATATTGAAAGGGGAATAATCGCGCTATAAGAGTGTAGTGCGGAAATGGCCCAAGGCTCACATCTTCATTCAGCCATGGAAACCCACTGTGTAACCTTGTGTAATCACACTCTCTCAGCCTCAGAGGAAGGCAGTGGTGGC
Organism: Iguana delicatissima; assembly: GCA_948472985.1. NCBI lineage: Eukaryota > Metazoa > Chordata > Lepidosauria > Squamata > Iguanidae > Iguana > Iguana delicatissima. The sequence continues at coordinate 101,538 of CAOKZL010002823.1, read as the reverse complement.
AAACCTCCTCCAAACATCTTTCCAAGAAAACCTCTTGATAGGTTCCTCTTAGGGTGGCTGTAAGTAAGAAGCAGCTTGAAGGCCCACAGCAGCAATGAGCTCTATGTGACGCTGCCTTTGAGAAGTGCTCAGAAAGTTCAGCTATAATGGCTCCAGTCTTTAAGGCAGGGGTGGGTAGCCCAAGGCCTTCCAGTGTTTTTGGACTGGAGTTCCCCATAGCACCCTAATCAGCATAGCTAATGATGAGGAATGCTGGGAGCTGCAGCCCAGCAGCATCTAGCAATTCCTTGAAGGTGTCTCACTTGGCCACAGTGGTACATGAGTTAGTTGTATCCTGTTTGGACTGTTGTAACACACGCTCCGTGGAGCTGTCTTTGAAGAGGGCTTGGAAACTCCGTTTGGCCCAAAGGACTGCAGGCAGGCTGTTAACTGGGGCTAGATTGCTACACGGATCACACAACCCTCTTGTTGTACAGTGGCAAAGCTTGGAGTGTGGGGAGGGGGGTGGGAGGGGAGTATGGCCACTGTGCATGAGAGCGTGGCCAGGGCATGTGGGGGTGTGGCTATGGGTCAGGACGCCCCAAAAGCATTGCCGCCTGGGGCGAACCACCTCCCCGTCCCTATGCAAATGCTGTTGCAACAGTGCCACTGGCTGCCAGTCTGTGTTGAGGCACAATTCAAAGTGCTGGCAATGACCTTTAAAGCCCTATACGGCACTGGCCCAGGTTACCTGGAGGGCCATATTCTCCCATGTGAGCCTGCCTCTGTTTTGAGATCTTCTCGGGAGGCCCTTCTTTCGGTCCTGTTGCCTTCATAGGTATCTCTGGTGGGAATGTGTGAGGGACGGAGCCTTCTTGGTGGCTGCTCCTAGGCTCTGGAACATGGGAAGCTACAATGGCTTGTTCCTTTTGCCATCAAGGTTTTTCTGTTCCAGCTGGCATTTGGGACTGATTGTTGTATACCATGGCTTCTTTGTTTCAGTGCTTTGCTGCTTTTAATCTGTGCTTTTAAATATATGTTTTATATGGCTTTAAACGTATAGATGGTTTAATATTGTTTAATTTTTCCATATACTTGTAGCTATATGCAGCTTTGTTTCTTCTGTAAGCTACTTTGCAGCCCATTCTTGGAAAACAGGTGGGATATAAATAAACCGCAAACCCCAGGATTCCATAGGATGTTGAAAGTGGAATCATAGCACTGTAACACTCTAGTGCGGAAAGGGCTGCAGTCTGAAAATCAAAGGCGTTGACAGTGAAAACAGTACAGCCATACACCCAATTGCCTTGAGAGGTGGAGGAGCCTTCTTCTAAAAAGAAGCTGGGGAGCTCCCTGCTTTTGGGGAGGCTCTAGCTAGAGACCCTGCGCTGGACCGGGGGTGGGGTGGACCCAGTGGCCCTTCCAGCTCTATGATTCTTTGCATTCAAGAGCTGTGCATGAAGACTTCTGGGGTATCAGCATCCCCTTGGCTAGAATTCTGTTGGTGCCTTTACATGGGTATAAATACCCCTACAGAAGTGACTGAACAGTTTGGTTCAAAGTGGAACAGCCACGTCCACGTCAAGGTTGTGGAATTGTAGTGGCACACAATTGTGCATTGCATGTATGTGGAAACACATTGCGCAATGATGTACACTGCGTGTGCATCTACATCAGGCTTTCAATTGTGCAACATTGCAATTCACAAACGTGGTGGCATTGAGTGCAACTCCTTGTGTGCAAAATTATACCCTGCCTCCTTGATGGAGAATCCTGGATCCTTTTCCTATCTCTTTGCAGTTTGGCAGCTATTTTGAATTATAAATCCTAGAATCCTAGAACTAGATGTCACCCCAAGGGCCCTCCAGTCCAACCCCCTTCTGCCATGCAGGAAGACACAGTGAAAGCCCTCCCTTTGACAGATGGCCACCCTGCCTCTGCTTAAAAACCTCCAAAGGAGACTCCACCACACTCCAGTGAGGCAGCAGCAGATTCCACTGTCCAATTGCTCTTACGCTCAAGAAGTTCTTCCTAAGGTTTAGGGAGAATCTCTTTTCCTGCAGCTTGAAGCCATTGCTCCATGTCCTAGTCTCTGGATCAGCAGAGAACAAATTTGCTCCCTCCTCAACATGACATCCCTTCAAAAATTTAAACATGGCTCTCGGCTCTCCTCTTAACCTTCTCTTCTGCAGACTAAACCTACCCAGCTCCCTAAGATGCTCCTCAGAGGGCTTCATGGTTTCCAGGCCTTCTACCATTTTGGACACCCTCCTCTGGACACTTTCTAGCTTGCCAACATCCTCTTTGAACTGTGGTGTCCAGAACTGGACACGGGATTCCAAGTGAGGTCTGACCAAAGCAGAGCAGAGTGGTGTTATTACTTCCCTTGGCCTAGATGCTTGTTCTTCACTGCGAGTGCCTTTTTGGCCTGCCGAGGGGGGTGGGATGGAGATCTGTGTGTCAGTTGGCTGAGATGCTGGAGGCGGGAGGGCCCCCCTGCCCACCCACTGAGCCTGGCTGCTGGTGCCAGAGGTAACATTAACCCTGCCTGAAGGGGGAGGCAGCCCTGTAGGGGGGCTGGGAGTGAGAAAAGGCCCTCGTAGAGCACTGGGGGGCTTGCAATAAACACCCAGAGGCTAGTTACTGAGAATCAATTATTTGAAATTCATGCCCTTCCAGAGCTGCACAGGCCCTGCTGTGGTGGCGTGAGCCCCCCGCTGACCTCCCTCCTGCTTCCAGGCCGGCTGGCTGATTCTGGGCGTTCCCTTAGCCCTCCGATCACAAAGGGGTGCCAGGATTTAGAAGACTGCGGAAGGGAGACGTAATGGGATGCTTGTGAGCAGGGCATGGCTGGCGGGGGGGGGACCTGAGCGGAAGGCCCTCCACGCTGCCACATGTTGGTGGAGTTCCTACGGCAGGGTTGCTCAGCACAAGAGTGACAGAATATTTGCACTCTGCTACCCTTGTGATGAATCACAACTTAGTGCCAGGGAACCAAGGCACCAAGTGCGCACAGGCAAATGCACCACTCCAAGTCCACCTGCGCTGTTGCACGCCTGAAGATCTGTGTGGGAGGGCTTTCTCTCTGTCCCATCACAATCACAAGTAGGGTTGGTGCAGACGCAGGACAGCCCCCCCCGCCTCTATCTTTTGGCATCATGTCTTTATTATAGATTATAACAGTGCAATAAAAAAAGATATACAAAGTAGAGAAAAAATAATAAGGAACAGGAAATAATAGAGAAAAGAGCTGCTGTTGAAACTGACTAATCTGGCAGAAATGGATAAATTGACATGGTTGATGCAAAAAAAACAAAACAAAAAAGGCATCACACACTCTCAGCCCCAGAAAACCCCATGATAGGTTGTTATAAGCTGGAAATGACTTCAAGTCACACAGCAACAATGACAGCCACAATGCCTCTAATGGCAGCTACGTCAAAAGGGAGCAGGCAGGGGGAGATGAAACTATCTGGTTAGACGCCGCCTGCTGCTTCCCTCTTCCCTCTCTGTTGCTTTCTTCTTTTGTGTCATGCCTTCTGGCTTGCAAACCTGACAGAAGTACCCGTGTTGTCTCTCTTGGTTGCAAAAATGCTTTTTGGTTGAGGAACAGAGTAAAAATGTTTCAGAACTAAATATGCTTAAACATGTTGCATTAAACTTTTCTTCTTTGTGACCTCCCAAATTCTCCAGAATGTGGCTTCCTTCCATCAGATGTCAGTAGCCACAGTTATTCAGGACTAAGCCCCCAAAACATTCCTGTATTCGGAGTTTCTTGGCTGCCTTGAACATGAAAGACAATATTAAAATGCCTCTGAGCACATACAGGGTTCTTTCCTTCCCATCATTGAGGTGCCCTCACCGGCTCCTGCAGGATGCAGCTTAAGAACAGAGGCTTACAGGAGAGGTGACAAAAATGCAATCCATTTGTGACACCCTCAAAACCTTTCCCAATTCCGCAGGTCCCATCCGCAGGTCCCCCTCAGGTGATTAGTATTTTGCTCCTCCAACAATAAAAACCACAATGAGAGGAAGCAGTTTTGTCCAAACATCTCCTGAAGGAAGGAAAGAGCTGGAAAATCAACTCCATCTAGATTTTCAGGAATAGTGCAATGAAAGCTTGTCTCTCCCTGTAATTTCAGTCTTTCTCAGAGTGCAAATCCTCATGGCGGCCTTTTTGGCTGGGATTCTCCATCGGGTTGCCTCCTGTTCATCTCTGCAGGTGGAGGTATGCATTAATTCTGCTGTGTAACCCTTGTATTGAGTGGTACCATTGTGCAACTGTGCCAAGACACCCGATGTGCCACCGATCATGCCATCAAGTGCACGTAGGCCACCATGCACAATGCACACCCATGTGCAGTGTGAGCACACATCCATGTGCCACACACATGGACCCACCACGGCACAGTACAGGCAGCTCTGTCTCTGTAATTTTAAACTGAACACAGTCGTTCTGCCTCAGACAAAGATGTCCAGCTGCTTCCGGAGGGGAAGTCGTGCGTGCAGAAGACACACCAGGGTCCCAGCCATTATTGTCCTTTCCAACCACAGGCTCCCACATGCCCCACAGGTTGTGGAAAAGGAAAAGGGGGAAGAAATCTAGCAGTACCTTTAAGGATACATGGGGGATGCGTGGCTGGATAGCAGTACGTGTGAAAGGGATCCAGGAGTCTTGGTAGATCACAAGCTGAGCATGAGTCAGCAGTGTGATGCGGCAACCAAGGAAGCCAACGCGATTCTTGATTGCATCAATAGGAGTATGGTGTCTAGATCGAGGGAGGTGATGGTACCACTCTATTCTGCTTTGGTTAGGCCTCATTTGGAATACTGTGTCCAGGTCTGGGCACCTCAATTCAAGAAGGATATTGACAAGCTGGAGGGTGTCCAGAGGAGGGCGACCAGAACAATGAAGGGTCTGGAAGCCATGAAGCCCTCTGGGGGGCGGCTGAGGGAGCTGGGTATGTTTAGTCTGCAGAAGAGAAAGTTAAGAGGGGATGTGATAGCCATGTTTAAATATTTGAGGGGATGTCATATTGAGGAGCGAGTGGGCTTGTTTTCCACTGCTCCAGAGACTAGGACAAGGAGCAATAGATTCAAGCTGCAGGAAAGGAGGTTCCACCTGAACCTCAGGAAGAACTTTCTGACAGTCAGAGCTGTCCAGCAGTGGAATCTGCTGCCTCAATGGAGTGTGGTGGAGCCTCCTTCTTTGGAGGTTTTTCAGCAGAAGCTGGATGGTCATCTGTTGGGAAGGCTTTGATGGGTGTTCCTGCATGGCAGGGGGTTGGATTCGATGGCCCCTGGGGTCTCTTCCAACTCTATGATTCTGTGATTCTATGGTTCTATGGAATGGCTGAGCAGGGCCATTGATATCTCTTGTTGTGTTGTGGTTCTGTGCCTTCAAGTAATTTCTGACTTATGCTGACTCTAAGGCAACCCTATCATGGGGTGTTCCGGGGCTGAGAGTGTGTGATATGCCGAAGGTCACCTAGTGGGTTTCCATAGCTGAACGGGAAATCGAACTCTGTTCTCCAGGGTTGTCATCCAAATACTCAAACCTCTACACCACAAATCTGGAGGTCTCTTATTTATAGGGTTGACATAAGTTGAACTTGACTTGACAACAATTACAGTCCTCCCTCCACATTTGCTATGGTTAGGGGCACAGGACCCTCATGAAAATGTAAAAAATGTGAATAACTCTAGGCCCTCCCAAAGCATATTTAACATACACACACACACACACACACACACAAAAAGTATGCTCACCATATTCAACTCAACCTGGATTGCTTTGGGGCATCAGGTTCCTTCACAGGGCAGAAGTGGGTGGATGAGGGGGCTTCCTGCCACCTCCACTGCTGCCTCACACCATTTTTAAAGGGGACTTACAAGCCTTGCTCGCAGTTTCTCCATCACACGGGGCATGCACTCCCTATTAAAAATGGCACAGGGAGGCAGCAGAGATGACAGCAAAGAATCCGTGAATAATCAAATCCACAAAAGTGAAACCCACAAATGCTGAGGGCTGACTGTAATCATGAAAATGAACTGTCATGAAAAACAATCCTTCATCTCACTTGTGGAGGCTTGTTAGTTTTGGCTCCTTCCTCTTGGCAAAATGCTCGTTGATCAGTGTTAAGCACATGACCAAACCAGTTGGTCTAAGGAACCTTATCCCAGATGAACAGTAATGCTTCCTCCATTCAAGTCAGTCCTCTCAGTAGCTTCTTGCAAACAACAGAGCCTGGGAGAGCTGCTTTTACATATTTTGTAGGACTGCACCCTCTCAGAAACATTGCATGAGTGCCAGGGAGAGGAGAGGAGGCAGCTGGGTGCAACCCTGCAGTCTGCCAATGCCTGAGATGTGTGTGTGTGTGTGTGTGGAGAGAGAGAGAGAGAGAGAGAGATTGAAGACAGCCCTAGAGTCCGTGTACAAAAAGAGTATAGGGAGGCTGGAGCCCTATTGGCCTCTTAACATGTGCAAACTTCCTCTTTGGAGAAGGGTTTGTATCTTGGCTCAGTTGCACAGCACTGGCGCTCAGCACAAGGGCTGCAGGTACACTCAAGGTTTTTGTTCACCAGCATTTGCCTACAAACACACACACAGAGGTTCTGGAATTATGTTGGTATCTTACGTGTGTATAACCTCCATTAGAGAAGAGGTTGGACATTTTTATCCTACGTCCACATATAGTTCAGATTTCCATACATGGGGTTGTCATGGATATGAAGGACATCTGTAGATGAGCAGCCCTCCTTGTGTTGTGCGTTCAGTTGCAAATTCAGTAATGCAAAGTTGTCATTCTGTACAAGCATGAAGCATCGCACAGTGCAATTGACAACAGAACATGCAGAGATTTGCACAAACCGATCCCCATTCAGCACCTTGGTCAGAGCATACAGGAGCAGTTTGTAAGGGTGTAAAGTCGAAGGCTTTCACGGCCGGAATCCATGGGTTGTTCTGGGTTTTCCGGGTTTTGAGGCCATGTTCTATTAGTATTTTCTCCTGACGTTTCGCCTGCATCTGTGGCTGGCATATTCAGAGAATATGAGTTTGTAAAGGGTTGGTAAGAGTTTGTAAGGGGTTGGTAGGAGCGGTTCCACAATGGAATCTGCTGCTGCCTCAGTGGAGTGGAGTCTCCTCCTTCTTTGGAGGATTCTAAACAGAGGCTGGATGGCCATCTGCCAAAGGGAAGACTTGCATTGTGGCTTCCTAGATGGCAGAATGAGTTTGGACTGGATGGGGCCCTTGGGGGTCTCCTTCAGCTCTATGATTCTATGATTCTATACCTGTGTATCCATTAGTGTCTCCCTTGGAGGATGTAATCCACCCCCCATGAACTTTGAGCTTAAGGCACCCCTGCTTTGACTGCCACAGACCACAGGTGCATGGAACCCAGCTGAGATGGCCCATCATTGCTGGCACAATCCACAGGAAGGAGGGAAGGAGCCCTTGGAGATGCTGCCACAATGTGAATCTGGAGAAAGAATCATGCGGCCTCCCAGAGGTCATTGGACTGCATTTCCCAGGGTTCCTTATCATTAGCGATGTAAGCAAGGGTGGCTGGGAGCAGAGGCGGCAGTGGCTGGTGAATCCCATGTCAGTTGGGCAGTGAATCCATTCCCGGTTGGGAATAAAGGGGCTCTCCAAGGTGCTGCCTCCATTTGGAGGATGGACTCCAGCACCTTGGAGAACAACTTCTCAGTTTCAGGGCCTCTCCACCTTTGGAGGTCTTGGAACAGAGGCTGGAGGGGCAGGAGCGCTCTGGTTGTGTCCCCCTGTATGGCAGAAGGGGGCTGGACTTAGAGGGCAACTGTGGCACCTCCCAGCTCTGTGACTCTGAGAGCTAAGCTTCTGGGATGGATTCTCCAGGGATGAAAGACCTTGTTTTCTGTTGCTGCAGAGACCGGACCCCAAACAACCAGAGTCAGGAGATTCCGCCTGAACATTAGGAAGAACTTCTTGACTCTAACTGCTCCTTCTTTGGAGATTTTCAACAGAGGTTGCACGGGCACTTTCAGGACATTCTAGTCCAACGGTTGGACTAGATGGCCCTTGGGACCCCTTCCAGCCCTAAAACCTGGATGCATTCCCCCTGGAGGCCACGCGAGCCCCCCCAGGGGTCAACAGGGGTCGCCATTGGGGAAGGTGAAGGTGAACCGGGGCCGCCTCCTGCCTTGGGCGGCGTCCCGGGCCGGGTCGGCTTCCTCTGAGCCGGCCCGGAGGTCCTCCAACGGCAGCTGCGCAGACACGCGCGCCCGCAGACGCCGGTGGGGCGCGGGGGCGGCGAGCGAGCCAGAGCCTGCCGCGCACCGGCCTTTTGTGGCCTGGCCTGCCCCCCGCGCCCCCTTTCCCCCCGTAGCGTCAGCAGAGCAGCGCCGGGCGAGACAATGGCGGGGGCTCCTTCCCGGCTATTTCTTAATTAGGGACATATGTCTCCTCGAGGAATCATTGGGCGAAAGGCGGGCGCGGGGGGGACCTTCTGCTCTCCCTCTTTGCCCCCTCCCTCCAGCCCCCCTCGTCTGCACAGCTCGGATCCCATTGGCTCGGCGGCCGTGATGTCAGAGGGTGACTTGTAAACTTTGGGCGACTGTGGATTGTTAGCTTGGTTGGCGGCGCCGCTCCGCCGCCCGGAGTCGAGAGGGCGGGCGGAAAGGCAGCGAGGGCCCGGGAAGGGAGGCAGCGAAGGCGCGCGCCCGGGCCCCGGCACGCGCGCGCTCGCCCCAGTCCGCCCCGGGAGCGCGCGGCGGTCCGGCTTCCAGAGCGCCCGAGGTTGGCCGCGGGCTTGTTCGTCGGGAGGAGGCCGGGGGGCGGGCGGCGCGCATCAAAGGCCGGCCCCACCGGGGAGCCGCCGGGGGACACCGGCGCCCAGCCGGGCAGCCAGACGCCGCCCGGGGCGACCGGCAGGAGGAGGAGGAGGGCCCGCCGGAGCCTGGGGGGACGGGGGGGTCCCAATCTCCTCCAGCCCCCCCCGCCGCTTGTTGGCATGCAGGGGCCCCGGGAAGGGAGCTTGCAAGGGACCCAGTCCGGTCCTGAGCGCCGGGTCTTCCGCGCGAACGCCGCGCGCCCTCCGGACGCCCTTGCGAGCCGTTATTCCTCTCCCCCGTCTGCTCGGTTTGCGCGCGCGCGCCCAGGCCGCCCTCTCCCTGTGCCCGGGGCCTCCCCGGCTGCGCGCCCAAAAGGCCAAAGGCCCCCCGGGCCGGCGGATTGGCCTCTGCTGCGGTAGGTGGAGCATTTGCCCCCTTCCATCGCGAGCGAAGGCGACCCTGGGCGGGTTTGGATGCCAGTTTTCTGCCCCAGTGACCAGGCGGGGGTTGCGGGAACTGCCCCAAATGCCCCCAGACTCCACACTGGCTCGTTTTGTTTCAGGGGGGAAAAACCCCAGGCGATTTGAAAATATTGAACCGTGCAAAGAGAAGCTGTAGCCTATTTAATTAACCAAGGAATTATTAAAATATTTATGCCCCTCCCATATCTAGGGATCTCAGTTTGCACAGTATGAAACCTTTTAAAATCATAGGAATAATTTAAAGGCTAAAAGCATTTAACGCTTTTAAAAGGACAAATGAAAAGCAGTTAAAACAGTTCAGAACCTCTCTTGCTTGTGCAAATTTGACCCCAGTCATAACCTGAAAACAAACAGGGTTTTGCTTGGCCTGGGAATGAGAGCAACCTTGGAGTCAACCTGGCCTTTGAAAGGCAAAATCCAGCTCTTGGAGATTTCTAGGAGAGACAATTCTCTTTAGTGGCCTGGCAAGGGGCTGGCTGGACAGAGCCTTTTGACCTAAAAGGACAGAGAGGCCCGTGTATGTGTGTGAGGGGGTGAGGTAGGAATTTAGCTTTGCAAAGTTATTGGAGATGTACTGGAGATCTGTGTAGTTCTGGAAAAAGACGCAGATGCAGAAGAGACAGAGTGGAACCTTCCCTCGTGAATCTCTGCCCAGGTCATGAGACTAGGACAGGGAGCAATGAAACCGAGCTGCAGGAAAGGAGATTCCGCTTGAACCTCAGGAAGAACTTCCTGACAGTCAGGGCTGTCCAGCAGTGGAATCCGCTGCTGCCTCCATGGAGTGTGGTGGAGTCTCCTCCTTCTTTGGAGGTTTTCAAGCAAAGACTGGGTGCCCATCTGTTGGGAATACTTTAATGGATGTTCCTGCATAGCAGGGGGACGGACTCAATGACCCCGGGGTCTCTTCCAACTCTATGACTCTAGGATTCTATGAGTCATCATGGTCTCCTCTAACTTTATTTCTGGGGCTAAGAGAGGAAGGGCCCTGCTGAGCCATACACTCCAGATACATAACTTCCTTCCTTGTGACCCATTTTAGGGCTGGCGGGATGATGGAGTCTGCATCCCAAGCTGCCTTTCCACGGCAAGGGTCAGGTTGCACAACAGTGTCAGTCTTCACTCCCGTCGTTGCAAAGCGACCGCATTATGCCACCCTTCTGCTGAATACCAGCCCTGTGCAATGGATGGTGCAACTGTTCGTGTTTCTTGTGCCCTTGTGCCATGGGCGGTGGGCTGCGACCTCAGTCCCAAAGAATCAGGTAGCACCTTGAAGGCACTAGTGAGCAGTCACACACCATCTGACAATGTGCCACCTGTTGTTTTGTCCCAGCCGGAATTGCACCCATCCAGTCAACGGTTGAATGGTGGTTGAAACCCAGCAGGTGCCATGCCCTGAAAGCTGGAGCAGGACCCCAGGAGAACAGACTTTGAACCCCCCTGCCGCTGCCCAAGGTCAACCACGGAAATCCGCCAGGTGACCTTGGGAAAGTCACACTCTCTCAGCCTGAAACAAAGACAATGGCAAACCTCCTCAGAATAAGTGTTGCCAAGAAAATGCTAGGTGAGGGGTTGCCATCAGCTGGCATTTACTTGAGGGCTTATAATATTTACCCGGCATTGCCCAGGATTTTAATTTCTGGTAGGTAACACGTGTTAGAAATACCTTAGGAATTACCTTACCATACCCTAGCAGTTAGATGAGGTTGAAATACACAGATTTGAGACCCTGTGTCTCTTATTCCCCAAACTGCCTTGTCCAGTATCTGTAACTTTTCCCCATATTCCCCAATCCAATCTGTATTCAGAGTTATTAACATACAGAGTTTGGTTTCCTGAGGGAAAACACTGTCCTCCTTCTCACTGCTGGGCCTCTTCTCCATAGCAACCAATCAGGCCCAAGAGCTCTCTGGCTGCGAATTCTAAAGGCCCCTCCCTGAACTTCCAACCCCAGGATTCCATAGAATCTTCACAGGCAGTCAATCCTAAGAGTTCTTCTCGCCTCACACAGCCAGTCGCATGAGGTCTTCGGCTGCCTGACACAGACAAACAGACAAACTCACAAACAGACAAACGTTGACTTTTATATAGTAGATGGAGCCAGCATGGGGCTGCGGCTTGAATATTGGACAAGGATTCGAGGAGACCAGAGTGACTCTCTCTGTCAACCTCAGAGCAAGGCAGTGGTGGCAAACTTCCTTGGAACCATAACTCTGGCCCAGAGAGGGTCACACTACCTAAAGGCAGGTAACAAAACCAAAACTGTCTCTCTGTCTTAGGAGCCAATATGGTGTTGTAATCTGAGTGCTGGACTCTAGGAGAGCAGGGTTCAAATTCTCACTCAACCATGGAAGCCCATTGGGTGACTTCGGATAACTCATCTTCTCTCAGAGGAAGGCAGACTTCAGAGAATCGTAGAATCAGACAGTTGGAAGAGGCCATCCAGTCCAACCCCCTGCCATGCAGGAAGCCACATCAAAGCCCTCCCTTTGACAGATGGCCATCCAGCCACTGCTTAAAAACCTCCAAAGAAGGAGGAGACTCCACCACACTCCATGGAGGTAGCAGCACATTCCACTGCCAGACAGCTCTGACCACCAGGAAGTTCTTCCTGAGGTTCAGGTGGAATCTCCTTTCCTGCAGCTTGAATCCATTGCTCCTTGTCCCGGTCTCTGGAGCAGCTGAAAACAAGCCTGCTCCCTCCTCAACATGACGTCCATTCAAATACTTAAACCTGGCTATCATGTCCCCTCTTAGAATCAAAGAATCATAGAGTTGGAAGAGACCCCAGGGGCCATCCAGTCCAACCCCCTTCAGCCATGCAGGAACACCCATCAAAGCACTCCCTTGAACAGATGTCCATCCAGCCTCTGCTTAAAAACTTCCAAAGAAGGAGGAGACTCCACCACACTCCATGGATGCAGCCTATTCCACGGCCGGACAGCTCTGACCATCAGGAAGTTCTTCCTGAGGTTCAGGTGGAATCTCCTTTCCTGCAGCTTGAATCCATTGCTCCTTGTCCTGGTCTCTGGAGCAGCAGAAAACAAACCCGCTCCTCCTCAACATGACGTCCATTCAAATACTTAAACATGGCTATCATGTCCCCTCTTAACCTTATTTTCTCCAGGCTAAACATCTCCCTAAGCTGCTCCTCGTAGGGCTTCATGGCTTCCAGGCCCTCCACCATTTTGGTCGCCCTCCTCTGGACACACTCCAGCTTGTCCATATCCTTCTTGAATTGAGGTGTCCAGAACTGGACACAAGATTCCAGTTGGGGTCTAACCAAAGCAGAATAGAGTGGTACCATTACCTCCCTTGATTTAGACACCATACTCCTATTGATGCAACCAAGAATTGCGTTGGCTTTCTTAGCTGCCGCATCACACTGCTGACTCACGTTCAGCTTGTGGTCCACCAAGACTCCTGGATTCCTTTTACCGTACTGCTATCCAGCCACGTGTCCCCCATCCTATATTTGTGCCTTCCATTTTTTCTGCCTAAGCGGAGGACCTTACATTTCTCTCTGTTGAAATTCATTTTGTTAGCTTTGGCCCAGCTCTCCAATCTGTCAAGGTCATTTTGAAATTTGATCCTGTCCTCCTCTACATAAATCTTGCCAAAATAACCCTATGATTAGTTTCTCCTTTGGTTGCCATAGGCCAGAAATGACTTGAAGCTACTTAACAGTATTAGTCAACTTGGAACATAAGTACACCCAATTGGTTCAACAGCTCCCCTCTAGCTGGGACTCACAATGAGACTGAGGCCCATGTGAAATGGTTATATTTGTGGAATTCTGCTTACTTTGGTGCCATTTTGCAATGGCCAAAGAGAGGAGCAGGAACTTAAATGTGTGTGTGTAACAGCAACAGGATCCCAGCCTTCAAGACCCCACTTTGATGCAATGGCCTCCCCTCGTCCATATATTGATGGAACCTCATTTTTAATATGAAAGTTCAAAGCAGCCCAGGAGGCCAGAAAGCTCCTCTCAGTGAAAGTGAAGATGACCAAACTGAGGGTGTTGTACTTTGGACACATCCTGAGACATTTCTGCACTAGCCCATTATAGTGCTATTATTCCACTTTCAACATCCTATGGAGTCCTGGAGTTTGCAGTTTAGGGAGGGGCTGGCTGGAATGTGGAATAATCATGCTATAAGAGTGTAATGAGGAAATGGCCAATGTGACTCACCTGAGAAAGCAATGATGTTCAGCAACTCTGAAAGCAGGAGGAAAAGAAGGGGACCGCACTACAGGGGGACGGACCTAGCCAAAGGAGTCCATGGTTGCAGGACCTGTGTAGGGCAGGGGGTGACCTGGGGTCTTGGAGGTCTACAATTTAAAGGGTCACCAAAAGTCGGAATCAATTCAACCACAGTTAACAGCAACAACTTCATGACCCAAATACCAGTGATCACTCTTGCTTTTGTTGACTTTATATCCTGCTTCCAACAGCCCCTGCAAAAACGGACCCACAAGGCAGCTCACAAAAAATGAAACAAACAAAACCTCTTGTGAGGCAGACTCTCCTGCCTTCTTCCTCCTCTACTGTATAAAATTTGTACAGACCACCCTTCCAGCCCCCTGCCTTCCCAGAATGTACTCTGCAAAAAATCTCACCCTGGAATCCTGCTGGTGTCTTCTTGTGTGCCTTCAGGTTGCTTCTGACCCTAAGGTGGTTTGACACTGGACTATGGTCCTGGAGACCAGGGTTCAGTTCTCAGCTCAGCCATGGAGTGACCTTCAGTGTGTCACACACTCTCAGCCCCAGAAAACCCTGTCATAGGGACCATCATAGGGTCACCATAGAAATGACTTGAAGGAGACAACACAACAACAAAGCGACCCTATCAGGGGGTTTTCTTGGCGAGATTTGTTCAGAGGACAATTGCTCTTGCCTTGAAGCTGAGAGAGTGTGACTTTCCCAAAGTCACCCAGTGGGTTTCCAGGGCCAAGCAGGGATTTGAACCACAACCTTCAGAGGGGCAGTTCAGTGCTCAGACCACAGCCTTGGTAAGTTCCCCTGGGGAAGCAGCTGGACATTTTCCTCCCAAGCAGAACATCTGCATTTCGTTCAAGACTACAAAAGCAAAATTGTGCATGTGCACAAGGGCGTCAGTCGTGCACGAATGCGCATGTGACTTTGGCTGTGCGTTTGGCTGTACAGTGGCAGTCTCGATTCGGTTGTGCAAAGCTGCCACTCAGCGCAAGGGCTGCAGAGGGCAATTCCTGCTTAACGCCGCAGGTCCCTCCGGGTCCTCTCATTCTCTCCTGGAGGTGGGACCTTCTTCTCTTCCCCGCCGCGCCAGTTCCCAGTCTTCCTCCTTTTAAAACGAGAACAAGAACAAAAGGTTCGTCCCAAGCCCGCTCTCCCCGCGCCCGGTCCCCCCATTAAAAAGTAAGAGTGTCGCTCCTTTTATTGCATCCCCGCGTCCACAGGTCCTTGGGACTCTCTGCAATAAATCAGCGGGCGAGCAGGGCGGGTGGGGAGGGCGGCCGCGAGGGGGGAAGAGGTTGGAAGCGAAACTGCCCCCTGCCCACCTGCAACCGTCGCCTCAGGTCTGGTAGAGCGGAGGGTCGCACTGCAGAACCGGGAGCCGAAGTTGCTTCTCTTGCAAAGTTGCAAAGGGCAGGAGAATCCGGAAGAGTTTGGCAAAACGGGGAGGCGGGCGAGAGGAGGAGCGAACCCCCCGCGCTGCCTTCCTCCGCTCCGGTCCTCTGCCTTTTCGGCATAGCCAAACTGCGCGTGCACACGCACACACACACGCATCCATATAATGTTTTTTTTCCTTCCCAAAAGGACAAGGCGAAGAGAGCCCCTGTGTGTGCGCGTTGCAAAAAAAAAAGAACCAGGCAGGAGGCGACTCACAACAGCTTCACTAAATCATCCTGTCTCAGCCTTTTCTCCCGGGAGAGAGAGAGAGAGAGAGAGAGAGAGAGCCCCCCCCCGGATTAAATTAAGCGCTTCCATTTCCGTCCACCACCTGATCGCTGCATTATAAATCCAACAGCTGATGCGCGCGGCTCCAGAATCCCCGGCGCTCGCGCGACGCCAGAGGCTGCGGCAAAGGCCGAGGCGGGCCCGGCGCTGTCCAGGGTCCTGAACGGAGGGGAAGCCCCCCGCCCGGCCGCCCCCCGCCCCAGACGCCCCCCGACACACGGGCACCCGCCTTCCCCCGCCGCCAAAGCCGCCAAAGCCTCCGCTCCCTCGGCCGGAAAAGAAGAAAGAGGCAGCCGAGCGCCGGAGGAGAGAACCAGCCAGCCCAGCACAGCCCGGCCCGGCCCAGGAGGAAGGAAGACAGCCGGCCCGAGCCAGCCCCGCGCCGCCGCCGCCGCCGCCTCTCCCGCCCCAGCCCGCCGGAGCGGAGCGACGACACCCACCGCCGCAGCAAAGGCCCCCGCAGATCCTGCAGCTGCAGCGCCGGAAAGGGGGACCCGGCCGCGGGGGGACGAAGGAGCCGACGGAACCGAGCCCAGGCGCAGCGGGCAGGAGGCTTTGGCGGCGGCGGCGGCGGGAGGAGCGCGGGCGGGCGGGCGGCCGGCCCGGGGAGGACGGAGGACCGAGCGCGGGCGCAGCGGGCTAGCGGGCTGGCGGCGAGGGTGGCCGGCGGGGCGGGCGGCGGGCGAGGCGGCGGCGGCGGCGGCGGCGGAGGGCGGCTCTCGCAGGCCGGGCTGCTCTCCAGGGTGCTGAGCTCGCCGGCCGCCTCTTATGACCCAGCGCGGCGGCGGCGTGGGTTGCAACCTCTCGAACTCATGGTGGGCGGCCGCTGAGCCGCGCTGGAGGGCGAGCGGGGGCGGCCTGCCCCAGAGCCATCCTCTCCGGTACCCCCGCCGCCGCCGCCGCCGCCGCCTCCGCTGGGGGGCCGCCCGAGGACGGGCGCGGCGCCCCGGGCGCTCGGACAGCTGCTGGGCGAAGAAGAGACCCCTGCGGCCGCCGGGCTCCTCTCCGGGCTGCGGGCGAGGCCGGAGCGCGCAGCAAGGAGGGATTCCGGTGCGAACACCACAAAGCCATACCGCTCTTCCGTGGCCATTCTTCTCCAGTGAGAGAGACCTTGGGGGTGCTTTGCAGCTGCTCCTTCCTCCTGGGGGCTTTTTTTTCTGGGCAGGGGGCTTTTTTAAAAAAATAATAAAACGGGAAGCGCCCCCTTAAGTTCTTCCTCACCTCCCTCTCGGCAATTTTTTAATTTTTAGATTTATTTTTGTACGGTTCTTTTGCGGCGATTCCGCGGCGGTTGCGGTTGCCCTCGTCCGGCTGCCCGGCCGCCTTCACGCAACAGCCTCCCCCTTTCCCGCGGCGGAGACCCCTTGCTGGCCCCGATCCCCCCTGCCCGGCGGACGCTGCTGCTGCTGCTCCTGCGGGCGCTCCCTCACCTTCCGGGAGAGCCCCGAAATCATGCCAAGATCTTTCCTGGTTAAAAAGGTCAAGCTCGACGACTTCTCCTCGGCGGATCTCGAGAACTCCTACGGCCGGTCGCGGACGGACTTCAGCTCCCGCATCCATGACAAGGGTAAAAGCCCAGAGACCTTCCGCAGACCCCCGGGAGGGGGGAGAAGGGAGGGAGGGGGCTGCAGAAGGACGCGCCCCCCCAAGGCCTTGCCTAGGGCCGCGCAAAGAGATGGAGGGAAGGTCGCCGCGGGGCAAGCGGGGTGTTCCTGGTCAGCGGGCCACTTTGCGGCCACTCTTCGGGGACCGCGGAGTATTCCCTCCCTCCCCCGGTCCTCCTCCCCTTCCCCCCCAAGCAGGCTCCAGAAGCCCCGGGGAGGGGGGCGGCGGGAGGGCGCGCGGGGGACCAGTCCCGGTATGCGGCTCCGCTGCCTCGACCAGAAATGCCAGCGCAGCGGCGGCGGCGGAAGCGGGGGGGTGAGGACGGAGGGAGCGCGCCGGGTGGGGAGGGGGGAGGCCATATTGAGCGGCGGCGGCGGCGGCTCCGGCTGCCCGTCCTGCGTGTTGACTCGGCAAATCTCCCTGCAACCCAACCTTGCTAAAATTAGACCTTGGGTGGGGGGGAGAAGGCAGAGAGGGAGGGGGCGCCTTGCCCATCATGGCCACGAACAGGGAGGGAGGGAGGCAGGCGGCGAGGAGGCGAAGCCCCTTTGGAGGCATCCATTAGCACTGCGGTCGCCTCCCCCCGCCTCCCCGCTCCTCTTTCGCCTCGCGAGCGGAAAAGGCCCCCTTTTGTCTCGCGCCCCTCAAGTTCAAGGGCAAGGGAGCTCCCGTGCCCCCTCCCCCTTCCCTCGCCCCTCCCCTCCGGGGACGGCCTCCCCAACCCCCCTCCATTGTGGGGGAGAGGGAATTGCACGGGGAGGCTCGGCCTTCCCCCGTGGGTGTAGAAGGGGGACGAGGAGGAGGCTCCCCCTCCCCGTAAATTGAGGAAACGGCGCAGGAGGGGAGGGGTTTCCCTCCCTCCCTCCCTCCCTCCGGCCTGGGCTGCTGGTGAACCGCCATCGCCGTCGCCACCCCTCCCCTCTCCCCTCCCCTCCCCTCCCCTCCCCCGCTTTTGTTCCGGGCAAGGCGGCTGCAGCGTGTTGCATAATCGCGAGGATTTTTGCTGAGGTGGTTGGGGGTGGAGAGGAGAGGCATTAGCTGCCCCTCTCCACAAGTAAACCACGAAGCTTTCCCCCCCCTTGCTTTTGGTCTCTTGACCTTGAGACGCAGGCGGGGGGAGGGGGAGAAAGGAGGGCCGGGGTCTCCTCTACCAACGGCATCCTTAGGTCTCCTGTACCCCTCCCTCCGCACTGAGGCCCTCCAGCGCCCCGCTCCCCTCCCCAAGCAGCCACGGGGAAGGGGCCGTCGGGGTGGGCTCGGGCGGGGAGAGGGCACGGAAGGACCGTCAAGCGCGGCCGCGGGATGACTGGGGGGCGGCGGGGGAGCGGGGTCTTTCCCGCAGCTCCCGGCGCTTGTTGCATCGATTAAGTGGAGGGCTCTCGAGCCGCGCGCGCAAGGAAGCCCATCAATTAGGGGCTAATCAGCGGCGCCCCCGGGCCGCTCGCGGGGGAGGGGGCTCTCTCGGCTCCTCCGGCTCTGCTCACCCTGTTTCTCTCTCTCTCTCCCCGCTCTTCCTCGCCCCCTCCCCCGGCCCTCCTCTCTCTGGGTCTCCCCTCTCCGCCTCCCCTGCTTTTTCCAACCCCCCTCCTCTCCCCCCCCCAACTTTGCTCCTTCCACCTCTCCGCCGGCCCTGGCCCTCCGAACTCCCCCCCCCAACGGCCTCCACGTCCCCCTTTCCGCTTTCTTCTTCCCCTTCCTCCTCTTCCTCACTCTCGACCCCCCCGCCCGCTCCCCCCGCAGGAGGCTACATCAGCGAGTACATCGCGCCGTCCTCGGTGTACGACGGCGAGAGCGACGGCAGCCTCAAGGTCCCCTCGCCGACGGGCGTCCTCTACCCGGGGAGCCACCACCACCGAGGCCCTGGCGGCGGCGGCGGCGGAGCTGGAGGAGGCAGTGCCGGAGGGGCCGGCGGCGGAGGGGCCGGCGGCGGGGAGTATGGGGCGCCGGACTCGGAGCCCCCGGACAGCCCCCACTCTGGGCTGGCCGGCGGCTACATCAACGGCGACGCGGCGGTGAGCGAGGGCTACGCGGTGGACGCCTTCTTCATCACCGACGGCCGGTCCCGGCGGAAGGCGGCGGCGGCAGCGGCGGCCGGGGGCGGCGGGGCGGGCTCCCGCCTGGGCCCCCAGCAGCACCCGGGGCAGCCTCCGCCGCCGGCGCCGCATTCGCACCCGGGCCCGCCGCCGCAGCGGCACACGTGCAGCGAGTGCGGGAAGACGTACGCGACCTCGTCGAACCTGAGCCGGCACAAGCAGACGCACCGGAGCCTGGACAGCAAGATGGCCAAGAAGTGCCCGACGTGCGGGAAGGTGTATGTCTCCATGCCGGCCATGGCCATGCACCTGCTGACGCACGACCTGAAGCACAAGTGCGAGGTGTGCGGGAAGGCCTTCAGCCGGCCGTGGCTGCTCCAGGGCCACATGCGCTCGCACACCGGCGAGAAGCCCTTCGGCTGCGCCCACTGCGGCAAGGCCTTCGCCGACCGCTCCAACCTGCGCGCCCACATGCAGACGCACTCCGCCTTCAAGCACTTCAAGTGCAAGCGCTGCGCCAAGACCTTCGCCCTCAAGTCCTACCTGAACAAGCACTACGAGTCCGCCTGCTTCAAGGGCGGCGCCGGCGGAGGGGGGCGCGGCCACGCCGGGGGCCGCGGGGGCCCTCGCCCCCCTCCAGCCCTGAGCCCGGCCGGCCCCGTCCTCCTCCTCCTCCTCCTCCTCCTCCTCCTCCTCCTCCGCGGCCGCCCGACAGAGCACAGCCGCGCCCGCCTCGGGGCGGGGACCCCCGCGCGGACCGGACGGAGAAGGCCTGGCCGTGGTGCCCCGCGCACCCTCCCCGTCCCCGGCCAAGGCGGGACCCGGCGCCCCTTTCCCCGGCCCCAGGGCGACCCCTCCTCAGGCTTCCCGCTCCCCTTCCCAGGGCTTCCGAAAGGGTCAAGGCGTCGTTGGGTTGGTTCCCTTCTTTCTTTGGAATAAGCAAAAAAAAAAAAGAGGAAAAGGGGAGCGCGTTTGCCAAACCGAGCCCGGAGGGGGCTCCGCTCCGCCTCCCCCAGGGACAGGCGGCGAGCCGAAAGGCCGGAGGGCCCCCTGGCCTTCCTCCTCCTCCTCCTCCTCCCGATGCCAACTCAGCAAAAGAAGGGGGCGGCGGCGGCAGAGGACGCCTGAGTCCCGCGATTCCGGCCGGGCGAACGAGTCTCCTTCCCTCCCTCCCTCCTTTTTTTTTTTATGGTTTCTTTCCGTTCCAGGACGGTTTTCAGGCCGTTTTTTTTTTTAAAGAAAGAACACAAAAGTGTCTAATTTCTATTTTCCTAAGTGTTTTGCTTTGTTGCGTATTTATTTCACTGTTGCTGTTGTTTTTTTGGGAAACCAAGAATGAAAAATTTAGAAGGATATATACCTATATATATATATATATAGATTTGAGGAGGAGGCGTTCTTCTCGATTGACCGATGGATCGGGGCGCGCCGGGGGCCGGGGGAAGCGCCCCCTCCCTCGAGGCCTTTGCGTTTACCTTCAGCCGTTTACGTTGCACCTTTGTTTCCGTTTCCCTGACTCTTTTCCTAAGTTGCGCTTTTGGTTTGTGTGGTTTTTCCAGGACTTTTGCGTTCCCAAAAGAGCCTACGCTTTGCACCGCTGTTGACTTCCAAGACCATTTCCGCACTAGGCTGTTACAGCGCTATGATTCCTCTCGCAGCCTCCTATGGGATCCCGGGGTTTGCAGTTCAGGGAGGGGCCGGAACTGCAAACCCCAGGATCCCATAGGAGGTTGCAAGCGCAATCATAGCGCTGTAACAGTCTAGCGCGGAAATGGCCCAATCTGTTGTTGCCAAGACTTCTTTACTATGCCAAAGTCTACGTCACTTTTTGAGGGGGTGGGGGCGGGGTGGGGGGCAACGAGGAGACGGAACACGAGGGAAAAAAGGACTGGCCTTGAATCTCCTTGGGTTTCTTTCTCGGTTTTTGACCGTTTCTTTCCTTTTTCTCCTTGTTTCGGCTTCCTCGTTTCTTTCGGCCGCTTTCGGGGTGGAGACCGGGGAGCGCTCGCCATCCCTTCCCGACACGGGATTTTTTTGCATGCACGAACAAATGTATTTAAAAACAAACAAAAGAATCTATGCCAATTTGATGATGCTTTTTTTAAGGAAAGAAAGTAATTATGACGATTAATTATTGTTACGATGGGTTTTCCTTTGTAAACCGGTTTTTCGTCACCGTTTTCTTTCTCTTTTTTTCTTTGCCAAACTTTTAGATAACTACTAGTCTCTTTGAGGGCAATATTCTCCTACTGAACTAATAGAAGCAATAATTAACGTAATGCATGTTATTTTTAAGACAATAGTATTTACTGAGGAATCAGGTACCTTTTAATCCAATATTCTTCTTAATAGCAATGGATATCAGGGACTTTTGCCAATGTAGTTGAGCTCGCGTCAATAACCGGCGGATCTTCTCTCTTCTCTCTCTCTCTCTCATGAATGCACACTGCCTGCCTTCTTCGACTTACTTCCGAGTAGCTTAGTCTCAACTCTCTAGGCTTGTAGCGCTTGCCTTGCCGGGAGAACTACGAGCAATTAATCCCCCCCTTCCCCGGGACCCTCTTTTTTTCTAGGACCCCCGCCCCTCTCCTCTCCAACCCGAGGACTGTCCACTCTCCCCCCTCCCGCCTGCCAAACCCCCGGCCCCTCCCTCTGGAAGGGGCGGGGGCCGGCCACGTGACACAGGGCGGGGAAGGGCGTGGCTAAATGACGCCCCTCCCCCTTGCTCACGCCCCCCCAGCACTCAGACCGACTTCCCCCCTCCCCAGGATCTCTGGCCGGCCTACCTTTGCTGGTCCCCCAGTGGAGCAGACCTATTAAACCAAGGGGACCTGCACGAGTGTTGTCCTACCACGCCCCCATAGAGTCAGTGGGTCTCCTCCAGAGTTGGCTCACCAACATTAGATTCAGTGGGTCTCGCGTAGTGTCGACTTCCCAAATTCCCATGCAGCCAATGGGCCTACTCGCGTGTAGGCTTGCCAAGCTCCCCACGGATTCGGTGGGCCCTATTTAGTATTGATTTACCACTTTCCCATGAATTTAATGGGCCTGCCCTACGGTTGGCTGAGCAACCGCCCCTTAATTCAACGGGTCTTGCGTATCGCTGATTTTCCAAGTTCCTTTGAATTCAATGGGCCTGCTCCAGAGCTGACTTACCGAGCCCCCATGGATTCAGTGGGTCTACTCTAGCCAGGGTTAAGCATTTTCCTTCGGCCGTCCCCGCAACCGCCCTGTCTCGTGGCAGGGTGGGGCGCCATTTGGGGGGCCCCATCCCCATTTTCACCGCCATCTGGCCTTGGAGCCTCACCTGTTGAATTGCAGCCGCTTCCCCATAAGCCACGCCTCCCCCGGAGCCACGCCTCCCCAGGCACGTGCCACAACTAGGACTTCCTGTGCAGTGGGCGGAGTTACTACTGGCTCCTCCTTTTCGGTTCTCTACGTCATCATCTTTTTTTCCTGGGGGGGGAGGAGACAGGGGCGCCCCCGCCTCCATTCTCCTCTCCCCGAAAATGCCATTTGTTTTTTAAATTTAGGAAACCCACGTGGACAGTCCTCTTCCTTCCCCTTTTAGGTCTTTCCCTTTTAAGAATAACTTAAGAAAAATAAACAGCACAAAAGAATTAAAAAAAAAACCTTAATAGAATTCAGGTAGAAGGAACTTGTATTAGCTAGGACCTCCTGTTTTTTGTACTTAAGATAATTAATAATGCTACTAGAACGATGACTTCTAATACTAATAATACTGCTAGTAATACTCCCTCTGCTTAATACTGATTTAAAAATTTAAAAAAAAATTGACAAAAAAGGGAATCGATGACTTCTGTATATTGCAAGAAGCTTTGTAAATAACCGTTTGGAAAAAATTTACATGAATTTTTACAAGCTGTAAAGAAAAAAACAACAAAAAAAAAATACCCGAAGCCTGTTTGTGGAGGAAAAAAAAGAAAAGGAAACTTTTCTGTGGAAGAAAAGACAGAAGTAACGCTAATGGACACGAAGGAGGAGGAGGTGATTGAGGAGAATAATGTACTAATCTTAACGCTAATAATTTTGAGCCAGTATTTGAATGATGTAAAGCACAATTAGCACAAGGTGTCTTGGAGCACTTCACAATAATGATAATAATAATAATGATAATGATAATAATAATAATGATAATAATGATAATGATAATAAAAAGAGAGGAAAAACTTGCAATAAATCTGTTGTATGTCCTTGGTTTTTTTCTCCGGGGCTGCTGGTTTCCCCTGTGGGGGAAAAACTCCCCTGGAGTGGCAGGTACACCATCCCTATGGACTCTCCTACAGACTTCCCCGTCCCGCCCCACTTCCCCTCCCCTGGCTGATGTCCAAATAAACAGCCCCTGTCGGGTCTCTGTGCAGGAAGAAAATGCTCTCTGCACGTGCTCAGGAAACCGCTGCCTTCCACAGGGCCCAGGGCTATCCAACATCTTCATCTACGACTTGGATGAAGGGGCTAATCAATTTTGCAGATGATACCAAATTGGGAGGGGTTGCTAATACCCCAGAGGACAGGATCAAATATCAAAATGAGCTTGACAGATTGGAGAGCTGGGCCAAAGCTAGCAAAATGAATCTCAACAGAGAGAAATGTAAGGTCCTACACTTGGGCAGAAAAAATGAAATGCACAAGTATAGGATGGGGGACGTGTGGCTGGATAGCAGTAGGTGTGAAAGGGATCTAGGAGTCTTGGTGGATCACAAGCCGAACATGAGTCAGCAGTGTGACGCGGCAGCCAAGAAAGCCAATGCGATTCTTGGTTGCATCCATAGGAGTCTGGTGTCTAGATCGAGGGCGGTGATGGTATCACTCTACTCTGCATTGGTTGGGCCTCATTTGGAATACTGTGTCCAGTTTTGGGCACCTCAATTCAATAAGGATGTCGACAAGATGGAGGGTGTCCAGAGGAGGGCAACCAAAAGGGTGGAGGGTCTGGAAGCCATGAAGCCCTCTGAGGAGTGGCTGAGAGAGCAGAGTATGTTTAGTCTGCAGAAGAGAAGGTTGAGAGGGGACATGCTAGCCATGCTTAAATATTTGAAGAGATGTCATGTCCAGAAGGGAGAGGGCTTGTTTTCTGCTGCTCCAGAGACCAGGACAAGGAGCAGTGGATCCAAGCTGCAGGAAAGGAGATTCCACCTGAACCTCAGGAAGAGCTTCATGACAGCCAGGGCTGTCCCGCAGTGGACTCTGCTGCTGCCTCCCTGGCGTGTGGTGGAGCCTCCTTCTCCTCCGGAGGTTTTTAAGGAAAGGCTGGGTGGCCATCTGTCCACAGGAGGGCTTTGATGTCCGTTCCTGCACAGCAGGGGGCTGGACTGGATGGCCCCTGGGGTCTCTTGTAACTCTTCTATGATTCTATGATTCCTGTAGCGCGTTCATCCGGGTCCAGGGCGGATGGCTGGCTCCAGAGCTCGGCCTCTTTCCCCGGGCGGAGAGAAGACCGAGAGAAGAAATGGCGGCAGATATAGAGAGGCAGCCTGGTGTAGCGGTTAGAGCGCAGGACTGCGAGCGAGCCCGGCGTCCAGGGCTCGATCCCCCGCCCGCTGGGTGAACCTGGGCGCATCACACACTCTCAGCCCCCGGTGATAGGTTGGCCTTGGGACTGCCGTAAGTCGAAAACGACCTAAAGGCGGCAACCGCCTTTAAATACCTGAAGGGCTGCCGCCGTGCGGATGATGAGGCTTGTTTTCCGCTGCCCCAGAGGGCAGGACCAGAACTGATGGACTCGAAACCACAAGAATGGAGACTAGGAAGGTCTTCCGGTGGGCAAGATCCGTTGGACGGAGGAAGCTGGTGGTCTCCCTCTGGGGTGCCTTCGCTCCGGATTTTCCGCTCCCTCAAGCAGGGAGCAGGGCCATTTCTGCACTAGACTGTTATGGCGCTATTATTCCACTTTCTACCTCTTATGGAATCCTGGTGTTTGCAGTTTAGGGAGGGGCCTCGAAGGTCCATATTTACTATCCTCAAAGGCCCCTCCCTCAACTGCAAACCCCAGGATTCCACAGGATATTGAAAGTGGAATCACAGCGCTGTAACGATCTCGTGCGGAAATGGCTCATTCTGGGATCCAGGGATTCCGGGGCTCTTCCGGACTCTTTCGATGGAGCATCTTTCCTCGCCACCGGGATCGGGTCCGGGGCACCGGGGTCTCCTGGGAGCATGCGCGAAAGCAGCTGGGACCTCGGGCAAAGCGAAGGGGGGGTCTGGAGGGTGGGGTCTTCCTTCTCTCCCTCCTGCGCCTATGGGGGCTCGACTACATGACCTTTGGGAACGATGTCTATTAATAGTTTACCGTTTTCTGGCATCCTTTGGCTTCCACCCCACTCCTCTCCCACGTACAGAGGGTCTCCCCACGCCACTCCGCTTGCATTCCGCCCCTCCCGTTGCTTCCACCACCATCATCACCCCCCAGATGAAAAGAGACGCGATGGAAACTCCCCTCCTAGCTGTTTAGAAGAGCCCCCTCCCAGCAGGCGGCCGGGGAGGGGGGCTGCCCGTCTCGGGGAAGGGGCAAGCGGACAAGCGGGCCGGGGCGGTGTCTCTCCGGTGCCCCATCTTAGGGGCCACTCCGGAGCAGCCCTAGTCCAGAGTGGGAAGAGAAGCCCCCCTTCCTGTGCTGGCCCAAGAGGAACCGAGGAAAAAAGGAAGGGGGCAGACTGTGAGGATGGGTCGGCCCCCCTTGCTCCAGATTCATTCCTGATTGGTGAATTTGAATTAAAGCAGAAGTTTCGGCAGTCCTACCCAAACTCCCTGTCGCCCCCTCCCCCCGCTTTTCGGCGACCCTTGGTCTGTTCCTGGGCACTTCGCTCCATGCCCCCGAGGAAGCCCATTCGAGCCCAGCAAAGCTTCTGCTGCCGGTCTCCGCGGGGCCACAAGGTCCCTTTGCACCCTGGTATTCCGGACTGGGGCGGCCAGGTCTTGGAATTTCGCCTCCGGGGCGGCGACTCAGAGTTCCTGGGAGCAGAGGCGACGGAACCGGCCGGGATGGGGTGGGTTGTTCTGGGAGCCAGTCCGAAAGGGAACCCCCCCACAGAACGGAATCCCCCCAGTCGTGCCCACGCCCCGTGGCTTGGCTTCCAAGTCCTGCGGAAGCCTTTGGCGAGGTCCGCTGCCTCCTCGTGAGGAGGGCGAGGAGGGGGCGCTGCAGGAAATGGAGGCTCACCCCTCTTCTTTGTCTCCCGGGGAGCTGTAATAGCCAGCACACACTCCCTCAAACACACACACCCCTGCCTTCCGGTCACCTATCAAATTATGGAGACCCCATAGGGTCTTCTTAGGCAAGAGACACTCAGAGGGGTTTCTCCCAGTCCCTTCCTCTGAAACAGAGCCCACAGCACCTGGAATTTGTTGGCAGTCTCCCATCCAAGTCCTAACCAGGGCTGACCCTGCTTAGCTTCCAGGATCAGAGGTGATCTGGGGCCTCTAGGGTATTTAGGCACAGAGGGTACACTATTGGGGAGTTCAGCTGCAAACTCCCCCTCCCACCCCGTCCCATGGAGTCTGGGTGGCCCCCACTTTCATAGAGTCTTAGAGCCAGAAGGGGTCCCAAGGGCCATCTAGTCCAACCCCTGTCATGCAGGAATCCAGTCCCCCAAAATGGCCATCCAACCATTGTCAAAAGGCCTCCGAAAAAGGCCCCCCTTGCCCGTTCCACTCTGAAGCAGTTCTCAAAGTCAAGAAGTTCTTCCTAGTGTTTAGATGGAACCTCTTTTCATGTCAGTTGAATCCATTAGCAGAAAACAAACTCGTTTAATCTTCTCTCTGGCATTCCTACAGATATTTGAAGATGGCTATACCATCATATCTCATCTCTCTATCTTCTCTTCTCCAACCTCAGTCTCCCCAAGTTGTTCCTCACAGGGCTTGGCTTACCTTTGGCTCCCTTGTTCACCCTCCTCTGCACAAGCCGTTGACATCCTTCCTGAACGGTGGGGCCTGAAACTGGACGTAAGGTTCCTCCAGGTAACCTGACCCAAGTGGAATAGGGAGGCATTTTTCATTTAATCTCATTTCAGTGGGTGGTTCAAATTGCTCTCCTGTGCCACAGGGTCCCTGCATGGAACAGGTTGGCCTCTCTCTGGCCAGATTATCCCATTGGCATCTGACGCATGAGTAAATCTCCACATGCAGAGTTCTGCTTCAGTTGTGCCACACCACCCCTGTCTTGAATGGCGGCATTGCACAACTGAATCAAGACCTGCGGTATGCAAGCAAAGACATTCCCAAGCACACACGTGCATCTATAGGCAACACACATCCCTCCACAATGCACACAGGCATCCCTGCATGATGGCACATCATGCTCATCTCTGCTTCTGCAGCCTTGGACTGAAGGCCATCATTTCGCGTCAGACAAAAATACTCAGCTGCTTCCGTGGAGGAACTTGTAAGACACCCCACGGGATTCTGCCTTAATCTTAAACCACATGGGGAGCTCTCTGCAACCTGTTTAAAAGGTGGCCTTTCATTCTCTCTCTCTCTCTCTCTGGCCAAAATCAGGGTGGCCGGGGAGTCTGGAAGGTTTTGCGGGACCACACCGTGCGCACCCCTGCCTTAAGCCTCCCCTCCACCTGATCCAATCACCTGTGGGCCTACATCTCCCCTTGCTTCCCATTGCAGGGGTGTGCGTGTCTGTGTGTGTAGCGAGAGGGCTTTTCCTGGGCATTGGTGGCTTTTGCTGGGCTGGGCCATGTGGAGAGGTCCTTCTCAACACACGCACACCACACGTACGTGGGTGGAACTACACGGATTAGTCCTAATGAAAGTAAACCCACTGGGTGAACCATGAGTCATTCCATGGGTTCAATAGTTCTACTTTTGGTCCACCATGTTTAAATCACGCTTGTTGCCTTTGAATAATTGTGTCTCCCAGCTTTTGGAAACAGTAGAGCTGATGATTTCTTGTATCTGGGAGAGGATTTTAGCAGGTGCTTTCAGCCCTCACCCTGCCTTTCCAGAATAAAACTGGGATATTCACTTCCATCTTTTCACATTCTGAGGGTTTCTTCTTGTTTCTTTGAGACATGCTGCCGAAGTGGGAAGGGCAGACGGGGCCCCTCCAGGCCTAATGTCAGGCCTTTGTGATATATCTCTTGTCTCCAAACCAAAACAAAGCCACAAGAGAAGGAATCTGGGCCTCAACCCTCAGTGTTGTGTGCTTTCAAATAATTTCTGACTTAGGGTGATAATAGGGTTTTCTGGGGCTCAGGGCGTGTGATGTGCCCAAGGTCACCCACTCCGTTTCCATGGCCGAGGGGGGAATCGAGCGGGGAAATCGACCCTGGGTCTCTGGGGTCCATAGCCTAACTCCCAAACCACTACTCCACCCTGGCTCTTGCCTGAACCTTAGTCATGACTTATTAGCATATCTAAGGAAAACAAGCTTATGGGCGGGGGGTGCCCTCCTTTCAGAGCACTTCTGCAAAAACGAATGTATTTTTTGACTCAGTTAATTTTATTTTTCTAATCCCTTCACTGTCAGAGGGAGAAGTCAGCAAAAGCTTGAATGTCTGTGGGGG
This sequence comes from Iguana delicatissima, assembly GCA_948472985.1. Taxonomy (NCBI): domain Eukaryota; kingdom Metazoa; phylum Chordata; class Lepidosauria; order Squamata; family Iguanidae; genus Iguana; species Iguana delicatissima. The sequence goes on along the minus strand of CAOKZL010002823.1, from coordinate 73,154 downwards.
CTGAAGTGCATTTCCTGCCAAGCTGACTTCAATTCATCACCTCCCTCTGGTTGAGAGACCCGTGTTACTCCGCTGATCGACATCTCTGCTCAGGTCTTGCAAACTCAGGGCTGTAGAAGGGGATTCTAATGTTCCACATGCGTGTGTGTTTTGCTCTTCTTATGTGCCATCAAGCCAGCTACAACTTATGGCAAGCCTCTGAAGGAAAACACAGGGCAAACGTGTGTTTTTTTCCTGCTCCAGGAGCTAGGGCACTATGAAGCAGTGGCTTCAAGCTGCTGGAAAAGAGGTTCCACCTAAACTGAAGGAAGAACTTCCTGATGCTACGAGCAGCTGGACAGTGGAATCCACTGGTGTCTCAATGGAGTGTGGTGGAGTCTCCTCCTTCTTTGGAGGTTTTCAAACAGAGGCCAGATGAAAGGGAGTGCTTGGATGGTGTCTTCAAAATGACCTTGACAGATTGCGCCAAAGTTGAGTCAAAGCTAACAAAATGAATTTCAACAGAGAGAAATGCACTTTTTCTGCACTTAGGCAGAAAAATGGAATGCACAAATACAGGATGGGGGACGCATGGCTGGATAGCAGTATGTGTGAAAGGGATCTAGGAGTCCTGGTAGATTGCAAACTGAACGTGAGTCAGCAGTGTGATGCGGCAGCCAAGAAAGCCAACGCGATTCTTGGTTGCATCAACAGGAGTCTGCTGTCTAGATCGAGGGAGATGTTGGTACCACTCTATTCTGCATTAGTTGGGCCTCATTTGGAATCCTGTGTCCAGTTCTGGGCACCTCAATTCAAGAAGGATGTCAACAAACTGGAGTGTGCCCAGAGGCAGGCGACCAAAATGGTGGAGGGTCTGGAAGCCATAAAGCCCTGCGAAGAATGGCTTAGGGAGCTGGGGATGTTTAGTCTGCAGAAGAGAAGGTTAAGAGGCACCATGATAGCCATGTTTAAATATTTGAAGGGATGTCATGTCAGGGAGAGAGCAGGTTTGTTCTCTTCCTCTCCAGAGACCAGGACAAGGAGCAATGGGTTCAAGCTGCAGGAAAGGAGATTCCACTTGAACCTCAGGAAGAACTTCCTGACGGTCAGAGCTGTCTGGCAGTGGAATCTGCTGCTGCCTTGGAGTGTGGTGGAACCTCCTTCTTTGGAGGTTTTTAAGCAAAGGCTGGATGGCCATCTGTTGGGAGTGCTTTGGTGGGTATTCCTGCATAGCAGGGGGGTTTACTCGATGGCCCCTGGGGTCTCTTCCAACTCTAAGACTCTATGATTCCTGCATGGCAGAAGGAGTCTATGATCTATTCTATGAAGAGCCCTGGTCATCCACTGAGCTGCTCAGGCCGTTGCTTCCCTGCCTGAATCCTTCCCTGCCTACTGTGGTCTCCTTTTTCGCCCACTGTCTTCCGCTTTCCTGAGCGCTGTCTTTTTTTCAGTAGTGTAACCTGGGGCAAAAACAAGGTTGTGGGGAGGGGAGAGAGGGAGGAACAAGAGGGGACCACCGACTCGTCTGCCAAGCAGAAAGGTGGGAACAGGACTCAGGAGACCTGGCATTACTTTGGGCCAAATCAAAGCCAGGATCCCGTGGGTGTCTTACCTCTGCATAAGGTCCCCTACGGAAGCCGTTGGACATTTTGCCCTGGTGCAGAGCGTCTGTGTTCAGTTCAGCAGAAGGGGAGTTGCCTGTGTCATGTGCGCGAATGTGCATTGTGCACGGGTGCTCACTATCCATGGGAGCAGTGCACATGGCGTGTTGATGTGCCTTCACAATTTGTTGTGCTGGCAGCTGTTCATCCGGTGCCTTGGTTCAGCCGCGTAGCTTTACCCGTTCAGCATAATCCATGCAGAACTACGCACAGAGATTTCAGCTGCACAGCTCAAAGCAGGATCTCATGCCAAATGCGTGACGACAGAGTCCTTACCTTTTCACACTGGGCCCAGAGTTAGACCGACGCTGCAGAGGAGCACGGATCCTACTAGAGCGTAGGAAGGAGGACACTGAAATATGGGGTTCCATTTTTCATGTATTTGTCTGCTGCAAACCTTAGGACATCTGCGGCTTCCGACAGTGCCATCATTTTTTAGCTGTGCATAGGCCTCCTGGTTCCTTCCTTACAGCTTTTGGGTTTGGGAGAACCACCCCCAGGACTCCCTGGCCAGGGGGAAGGCCGCTGCTCAAACCATGGAGGACCCCTTCACAGAAACAACTGCAACACTAGGTTGTTACTGTTGTGTGCCTTCAAGTCATTTCCAAATTATAGTGAACCTCTCATGGGATTTTTCTTGGGAAGGTTTGTCCACCCAGGGTTTGCCCTTGCCTTTCCCGGGGGCTGAGAGAGTGTGGTTCGCCCAGTCTCCCAGCGGGTTTCCACGGCTGAGCAAGGATTAGAAGAACCCTCCTCTCCGGAGTTGGAGTCCAACTCTTAAACCAGGACAGCCCACACGGGCGCCCCCTGCCCCGACCCAAAGATAACCTCCCGTCCCGTTGCACCCAATCAGGGGCGACAGAGAACGGGTCACAGGTTCGCACGGGCGGGAAGGGGGCCGATGCAGAGCGGCGCCCAGCGGGAAGCCGGGCCGCCCTTGGAGGTCGCCGGGGCCCCTCAGGTCTGGAGCGGAAGGACGAGCGAGCAGCGGAACCTCGGATTTCCACGTCCTTCTTCTTCCTGCGCTTCTCCGCAGGGCTGCTCCGGCCCCGGACCCCGCCGCGAGCAGTCCGCGCTACGATCCCCCTTCAACTGCCCCGGCTGCCTCCTATGGCGCCCTGGGATGTGTAGTTCGGGCAGGCGCTGGAGCTCCCCAGAAGAGAATTCCAAACGCCCTTCCCCAAACTGCAAAGCCCTCCTTTCCTCCTCCCGGGAAGGAAGCCTTCCCGCCAGACCCAGAACTGGAGGAGGGCTTCCCTTGCGCCGGGGCCCCCGCGTGCCCGGGAGACTCCCGCTGCCCTCTTGCAGGCGCTGCAGCGCCCCCTTTCTCTCTCCCTCTCCCTCCACCCCCCCCGCGCTGGTTGCAATTCAGCTGCAGTTTGCAGTCCAGTTGCGGCGCAGCTGAGGCTGCACCTTCTCCCCCGCGCCGGAAGATCTGTTGCTCCCCCGCCGCCGCGGCTGCCGAGTGCGGCGCTCCCGGGCCAATTCGGCGCGCGAGGCGCTCTCGCCCAGCTCTTGTAGCGTTGCGTTGTGCGTGGTGCCCGTGCGCGCGCGCGCGCGGGAGCCAGAGGACGGCAAAGTCGCGCCGCGCGCTTCGCCCTTGGGTTTTTCCGCATCGTCACCGCCCTCTCCAACCAGGAGAAGCCCAGGGGTTGGGGGCAGCGACTGCAAGAGGACCCTGCGTGCGCCCCCTATATAAGGGTGGGGGCCGACTGGAGGGGAAGATTCCCCTCTCCTCCCCCTCTCCTTGTCTTGCTGAGTCACGCTTCGGGTTGCAGGAGCGCGCGCGGGGGGGGTGCGTGCGTGGCGCGGCCGGGGGGGTCAGCTGAGTCCAGGGCACTGCAGGGGGGCGGGCGGGGGGGCGCCGGGGCCCTACCGCAGCTTGGCCGGGCTGCATCGGGGGGCGGGGGGAGCGGCGGGCCGGCCAATCCGCGGAGGGCAGGGCTTTGACCCCGCCCCCGGGCCGCGGGCGCTGGAACCCTGCCCAGCACTGCAGGGGCGGCCGGGCTCCCCAGGGCGCGGCGGCGGCCAGGTGTTGCGCCCCCGGGTCGTGGGGGCGGGAGCGGGGGGTCGTGGGGTCGCTGCTCGACTTGGGTGTCCCGGGAAGCTCACCAAGGGCGTGGAAGGCATTTTGGCGAAGGGGAGCTTGCGCGCGCGCGCCTGCCTGCCTGCCTGCCTTCAAGTCGCCTGCTGGCCTTTGGCGACCCCGTGGCTCTCGTAGGGATGGCTAAGGCGAGGAATCGCCAGAGGCGGTCTGGCCGGTTCCTTCCTCGGAAATAGAGCCTCCGGCACCCGGGCTTCCTGGCGGTCTCCCGTCCAAGTAATAACCAGGACAGACCCTGCTTAGCTCCCAATATCAGACAGGCTCTGGGGCCTTCAGGGTATTGCGGGGGACGGCTGCGCGCTTCTCTTCTTCGCTCCCTGCGGAAAAATCGCCTCCTCCCCACGTACGCCCGGGGAGAAAGTTGGAAAATAGAGAGGAGGAGGCGTCCCCTCCCCAAAATTAGGGGTGTCAAAGAGGGAGCCCGTCCTCCCTCCTCTTCCTCTCCGCCCCCTGCTGCGGCTGTTGCAAAGAGTGCTCGGCTGCCGGAGGGACTACAGGCCCATCGTTCTTTGTCCTTGGAGAGGCCGGCCGGAGCCTGTTCGCGGCCGGGGCGAGACCCTTGCGCCCCCCACCCCGCGCGAGGAGCTTGGGCGCCGAACGAGGAAGAGCCAGGATGGCGCGCAAGGGCGGCGCTGAAGACGCCCGGGGGAGGGCGGGAGGGGAAGGCCGCGCGGGCCCGCGCAGAGAGAGGATCCCGCGCCACTCTCCCGCCCCCGCCGCTGGCCGGAGGGCCCCGCCGCCCCCGCCTCCTCTCGCCGGCTGACCCGGCCGGCGCGGGCGAATTTGCTCAGCGCCCCGTCGCTCCGGACACCCATCGAGCGGCGCCCGGGGCGAGGCGGCGGCGGAGCGGCGGGAGGGGGCGCGCGGGAGAGGCGGCGGCCTGCGCGAGCCTCCTCTTCCCCCTCCTCCTTTCCTTCTGCCGAGGCGGCAAAGCCGGGGAAAGCCCCGAGGAAGCCTCCCCCAGTCTCGGCCCCGAAGAGCCCACGTGCCACCTTGGGTAAAGATTTGCGCAGGGTCTTCTGTCCCTCCCGCGCAGCACCCGGGAGAGCGATCCGCTGCCCCGGCGCACAGCTGCCCAGGGTGCTGGTTTGGGGCGCGCAGCAGCGGTCGTCCTGCGCTGAGGGCATTTTAAGCCCCCCAATAACTGGACGGCGCCCGGGGGGGACACAGAACGGCTTTAGGGGGTTGCATGAGGCACGTTCTCTCTTCGGGGATAAAGAGAGAGCAAAGCTGCGAGAAAGAGGGACGGAAGGCGGAGCAATTGGAGCGGGGGGGGAAGGCGACTCGGGCGCTCTGCACATGGGCAGGGGGACGGCTGCAAACCCCGCTGCAGCGGGACGGAGGAGGGGGGCAGTCCGAGTCCTGCCAGGCGGAGGAGGACGAGCCGCGGAGGGGAAGGGGGGTCTCGCAGGGGAGGGGCGCGGACGCCATCCCCGGCCAGCGAGGAGCGGGATTCAGGAGCAGCCTTTTTGGGGGGGGGGGGTGTCGGTTCAAAGATTCAAGACGGCGGCCATCCGCCTTCCTCTGTCCCCCCCGCGTCGAGCGATAAGGGCGCCGGGGGGGCTTCCGCCTCCCTCTTTCAGCCGTTCCTTCCCCCGCTGGCGGAGTGCCCCGCGTCCTCACTTGCACCCCCAATATCCTCTCCCTCCGGCGCTGCTCCGGGGACCCAGCCGAGGGCCGCCTGGGGACCCGCCGCCGCCTGGGGGCGCCCTTTGGCGGAGCCTACGCTGGTCGCCTCCGGGCGAGGGGTCTTTGAAAGCCCCCTCCCATCAGAACCGGCGTGATGTAGTGGTTTGGGCGTTGGACTAGGGTTCAAATCCATGGAAAGCCACTGGGTGGCCTCGGGCAAGTCACATTCTCTCAGCCTCAGAGGAAGGCAACGGTCGCCCCCCCCGAAGAAATCTGGCCAAGAAAACCTCGTTATAGTGTCTCCTTAACTCTGAAACGACTGGAAAGCACACAGTGACACCTAAACACGCTAAAGGTATCAGATCCCATTTGATCTTGGAAGCTAAGCAGGGTCATCCCTGGTTGGTACTTGGGTGGGAGACCACCAATGAATCTCAGGTGCTCTGTAGGCTCTGTTGCAAGGGAAGAGGCTGACAAAACTATCTGGGAATACAGTATTCCTTGCCTAAGAAAACTGTGAAATTCACAGGGTCACCACAAGTCAACAGGCAACTTGAAAGCACAGACAGACAAACAATATAATAAGGGTCCTAAAGCCCCTGAGGGTATCCAACATCTTCTTTAAAAACAAGGCCAAGCCTGGCTGCTAGTACGGGCTGAGCCTGCTTTACCCAAAATGTTTGGGACCAGAAGTATTTTGGATTTTGGGGGTTTTTGGAATGCAGTCCTTTTTTTGGAATAGCCTTGTGTCTCATTGGTTCACTGCTTCTGCTGTGTCTAAATGTGAGGCTGGAGAGAGATTAAGGATCTGTGAAAAGTCAGGAATCCAAGTGCAGTGCTCTGTGCAAATCCACAGCTCCCCCATTTCACAGATCCTCAGTCTTTCTCTCTCTTTTTGCCGCCAGCCGCCCCCTTCCTCCTTTTAGGTGGTGGCTGTGTCATCCATCCCTCAGATCCTCAGTCTTTCTCTCAAGGCATCTCAAGGAATGGGCGCAGTTGGTGCACAAGCTTTAAATGGGCAAAAGCATTTCTCCTGGCCACCACAGCAACGTTGCTGCGTCTGGCAAAACAACATCTCTGAGTTGACTCGTCGCCTTGGCGGAAGGTTCAGGACGGGTCAAAGGGAGGCTTTCTTCAGGCAACGAAGAGAGTTAATGGGCAGCACGGCTGCTAACTTAGGGCGACACTGGACCTGATGGCTGAGCTCCTAGAGTTGGAAGAGACCCCAGGGGCCATCCAGTCCAACCCCCTGCCATGCAGGAACACCCATCAAAGCATTCCCTTGAACAGATGGCCATCCAGCCTCCGCTTAAAAACCTCCAAAGAAGGAGGAAACTCCACCACACTCCATAGAGGCGGCAGCAGATTCCACTGCCGGACAGCTCTGACCGTCAGGAAGTTCTTCCTGAGCTTCAGGTGGAATCTCCTTTCCTGCAGCTTGAATCCACTGCTCCTTGTCCTAGTCTCTGGAGCAGCAGAGAACAAGCCCTCTCCCTCCTCAACATGACATTCCTTCAAATATTTAAACGTGGCTATCCTGCCCCCTCTTAACCTTCTCTTCTGCGGACTAAACATTCCCAGCTCCCTAAGACGCTCCTCCTTGCCAGCCAGCATCCTATCACTAGTCTTGCAGCTAGAGTAGACCCACTAAATCAAAGGGAACTACTCTGGAGTTGACTGATGATTCAACAATTGATGTAATGGGTCTCCCTCATCCAAGATGGATAAAATCCAGGCCCTGGGGTTGCCTCCTGACCCCCTGCCTCCTCAGTCAGATGCAATCCCCTTTTCAGGCTCTGAGGCCTTGTTCTGGCTTGCATCTGAGCCCTGGTCTTGCAAAAGAGGAGAGGGAGACCCCCTCCTCCCCCTCCCCTCTCCCCCCACCCCCACTGGCCCCTGTCTGAGATTAAGCTTTGCCTGGAAACTCAAGATAGGGAGAGCCAGGCACGAGCAGCCCCATCCGCTCATGGAGGCCTCCCTTGCACAGATACAGCCCTTGCCGGGGTGCTGGGGCTTCCTCTGGCCCTCCGATGCAGCCTTTCACCCCCTGCAGTGGGGCTGAACACGCACGCACGCACGCACCCCGTCCCTCACCCGCCTGCCCCCCCCAGCGGCTGTCTCCCTCCAGCTGGGCTTCCCTCCTAATCAGCAAACAGGATTAGGCATCTCCTGTGCATCATCCAGCCCAGATCCTCATTAGCCACTTTCGCCTGGGCTGCTTAATCTCATTGCTGAGGCTGCAGCCGAGGAGATAAGGCGGCCGGCCGGCTTTCCCCGGCCTCGCTTGGCACAGACAGGCGCACGCACGCACACGCCCCCCACCCATGGCTGCCAGCCCTGCAGGGAGGCACCTGGGAGCCATGGTGGGTTTCCTATGGTGCTGGGTGGGTGGAGGCTCTGGCAAATGCCTGGGCTGGAAGGAGACCCCCGCTGTGCCAAGAGGTTTCCCCCTTTTTGGTTGAGGGTGGGAGGACAAGGCAGGGCATTCTGGGGCTGGAAGAGGAGGAAAGGAGGAAGAGGAGGAAGGCTTTCTGCACCATATTAAGAGGTTTATATAATAAGGGCACTAGATCCTGTATCCTCGTGGAAGCTAAGCAGAGTCAGCCCTGGTTAGTACTTGGATGGGGGACACCAATGAGTCCCAGGTGCTGGAGGCTTTATTTCAGAGGAAGGAACTGCCAAAACCACCTCTGAGGATTCCTTGCCTAAGAAAACCCTGTGAAATTCATGGCATCGCCATAAGTCCACAGGTGAATTGAAGGTGCGTGCATGCACACAGAGAAAAATGCATTTAGTTTGGCCCCTCAGCTAAAGCCTGTTTGATATCAAAGACCCTAATCAGAATCCCATCGGGGCCCTAACATCTTCTTCAGTGGGTCTTACGCTTGTGGGAACGAGAACCGGGAAGTTTTGTAACGTCTGTGGCCCTGGAGAGCAGGGTTCAGTTCCCTGCTTGGCCGTGGAAAACTACGGGGAGACCTCGGGTGCATCACACACTCTCAGCCCCAGAAAATCCTGTGATAGATTTCCCTTAGGTTGCCATAAATTGGAAACAACTTGAAGGCACACATCGTCACCAACAACAAGGGCCACGAGAGCACAATTACAAAAGGTGACACTACTTGGGACAAGGTACGTTATCCAACGCCTCACCAATTCCCAGATACTTGGTCTTCATCAATGACTTGGATGAAGGAGCAGAGGGCATGCTGATCAGATTTACAGATGATACCAAACTGGGAGGGGTGGCTAACACACCAGAGGACAGGATCAAATTTCAGTACGACCTTGGCAGATTGGATTGCTGGGCCAAGGCTAACAAAATGAATTTCAGCAGAGAGAAATGTGAGGTCCTGCACTTGGGCAGAAAAAAATGAAAGTCACAAGTATAGGATGGGGGACGTGTGGCTGGATAGCAGTATGTGTGAAAGGGATCTAGGAGTCTTGGTAGATCACCAGCTGAACATGAGTCAGCAGTGTGACGCGGCAGCCAAGAAAGCCAACGCGATTCTTGGTTGCATCAATAGGAGTATGGTGTCCAGATCGAGGGAGGTAATGGTGCCACTCTATTCTGCATTGGTGAGGCCTCATTTGGAATCCTGTGTCCAGCTCTGGGCACCTCATTTCAAGAAGGATGTCGACAAGCTGGAGGGTGTCCAGAGGAGGGTGACCAAAATGGTGAAGCGTCTGGAAGCCATGAAGCCCTATGAGAAGCAGCTTGGGGAGCTGGGGATGTTTAGTCTGCAGAAGAGAAGGTTAAGAGGGGACATGATAGCCATGTTTAAATATTTGAAGGGATGTCATGTTGAGGAGGGAGCAGGCTTGTTTTCTGCTGCTCCAGAGACCAGGACACGGAGCAATGGATTCAAGCTGCAGGAAAGGAGATTCCACCTGAACCTCAGGAAGAACTTCCTGACGGTCAGGGCTGTCTGGCAGTGGAATCTGCTGCTGCCTCCATGGAGTGTGGTGGAGTCTCCTCTTTCTTTGGAGGTTTTTAAGCAGAGGCTGGATGGACGTCTGTTCAAGGGAGTGCTTTGATGGGTGTTCCTGCATAGCAGGGGGTTGGACTCGATGGCCCCTGGGGTCTCTTCCAACTCTATGATTCTATGATTCTATGGTCGCAAACTCTAGTCAGTAAAACACCTAAAATTAAGATGGTGGTGGTGATGATGATGGCGGAGGGGGGGATTTGCCTTTGGGAAAAGAAGCCCTGGTCCCAATAGTGATGGCGACCTCTGGGAGAATTTCCAAACACACCAGCAAAATCTCTGAATGAAAGGCGTCTTGACTGCACAATTGCAAAAAGCCACACACCATGGCAGGGGCTTCTTGTCTCGTGAGACCTCACAGATTCCGGATTCTTAAGGAGAATGCAAACCGGTCATAGTCAGATCTCCAGTCAGTTAAAACCTCGTAGGCTGTGAAACCAAGAGAAATAACAGAAATACATTTCAAGGGGAAATTTGAATACAAAAGCTGGGAACATCCATGCCATGTATTTGCAATTTCTATGTATGGTTGTGAAATCCGGACAGTGAGAAAAGCTGATAGGAAGAAAATCAACTCATTGGAAATATGGTGCTGGAGGAGAGTTCTACAGATATCCTGGACTGCTAAAAAGACAAATGAATGGGTCTTGGAGCAAAGCAAGCCCCAACTCTTGCCCAAAGCCAAGATGACTAAACTGAGGCTGTCATACTTTGGCCGTATCATGAGAAGACCTGACTCATTGGAAAAGAGGACAATGCCGGAAAAGAGAGAGCCAGTAGGGAAAAGGGGAAAATTTATGTTACAGGAGTGGATGGATTCCGTCAAGGCTACAGCCTCCTGTCCAGGGGGGGCTTTCAAACTGTTTTTAAAAATCGTTGTAGGCTTTTATAATCTTACATGTTTTTAAAAATGTTTTTAGTTGTTTTAAACATTTCCTTTTAATGTTTTTAACTTTTTTGGGAAGCCACCTCTGGGAGAAAGGCAGCAAACAAACAAACAAATAATTTGGTGGCTAAGAAGCCCGGCAAATGACAATGGCAACAATAGCAACAGCGATTTAGAATCACAGAATTATAGAATTGGAAGGGAACCCAAGGGCCATCTAGTCCAACCCCTTGCCATACACAAATAAAGGACTCCCAAGGATGCTGTTGTCATAAATTTGAGTTTGGTTTTGCAGTCTCCCAGGTAGAGTCAGAGGTAGATTAGAATTTTGGAGCGTCATTTATTTGGATGATATCCCAGAATCCGGTCACCAGTGAGGTTTTGTTCAGTAATGGGGCTTGTTCCAAATTTCTCCTTTAGCACACACCATCATCATCATATTTATTTATATCTCATCTTGCCTCTGAAACCTGCAGTCAAGACAGCTGACAAATAAAAAAGATCAATGTAGGTCTGAATTCTCTTGCAAGTCTCAGCTAGAGTAGACCCATAGAATGAACAGGATTTTCCCATATATTGGCTTGCCCTTCCAGAATTGGTTTAATCATGAGCTTGCTTTAGCTGTGACTGACCAATTGGATCCCTGCCCTAGTTAAAACTTTGGAGCAACGTTATAATCCAACTTTGTTGTCGTTGTCGTGTGCCTTTAAGTCATTTCTGACTTAGGATGACCCTAAGGTGAACCTATCATGGGGTTTTCTGGGGCTGAGAGAGTGTAGCATGCCCACGGTCACCCAGAGGGTCTCAGTGGCAGAGCAGGGAGTTGACCCCTGGTCTCCGGGATTGTATTTTAACGCTCAAACCACTACACCATGCTGCTTCTGTAATTAAACTATCAATCACATTTTTTTAAAGGGTGCAATTTAAAATCATTTTTAACATTTAAAAACAGTACAGTTGACAACAGCACAAAACTCTATTAAATCCCTTAAAAAAAAAAGTTCAGCAACAAAGGGAAATAAGATATCATCAGAAGATATTATTATATTGAATAACTGCTGCAAGGTTGACATATGTGCAATACTGGAAGGAACGGAAATATATTGATATGGAAGAATGGAAGTTAAAAGTTCTGGATATGGTAGAGACAGAAAAACTGACACGTTCTTTGAAAAATAAACCTATCCAGAACTTTGAGAGGGAATGGAGAGACGTTTTGGATTGGATAAAGATATAAAGGTATAAGAAAAGAAAGAAGGAATAATGTAATCGTTCTCTTCTTGTTAAGTAGAAACTACGTATGTATTTGACGAAAATAAGCAGATTCAACAGGAAAATTTAAGCTTGGAAGTGGGAAGGGTTTTCTTTTTCTTTTCTTTTTAAAATTAAATTTTTAATAAAAAACATTTTTTAAAAAAGTTCAATTCTCAGACGTCTAGGAGGGGGTCGTTTTAGTCTCCCTGGGAAAGGAGTTCCAGAATCCTGGAGCGGCCGCCGAGAAGGCCCTGCTCCTCCGGTCGGCTGCCTTTTCACAGCATCCTCGCTCTGGCAGCAGCTGCAGCAGCCCCAGAAAGAGGCGACGACAAGAGGCGGTTGGCAACGGACCTTTTGCTGCATTACTTTCCCGTCCTGATGCAGGAAGCTTTGCTTGCTTAATTTCTGCCCGTGAGGCTGTTCTCTGAAGCTCAGGCAGAGAAAGGGGCTGGGAGGGAGGGAGGAGAAAGAGGCCGGGCCATATACTCGGAATAACCCTGCATCCAGTTCTGGCACCACAGTTCGAAAGGATATCGGCAAGCTGGGAGGTGTCCAGAGGAGGGGGGCCAAAGTGGACAAAGGACTGGAAACCACGAAGCCCTGGGGGAGCGGGTTGAGGACTTGGAGAAGAGAAAGTGAAGATGGAACAGGATAGCCATGGTTAAATATTTAAGGGATGTGTCCAGTTCTGGGCCCCTCAATTCAAGAAGGATATCGACAAGCTGGAGCGTGTCCAGAGGAGGGCGACCAGAAGGGGGAAGGGTCTGGAAGCCATGAAGCCCTCGGAGGAGCGGCTTAAGGAGCTGGGTCGGTTTAGTCTGCAGAAGAGAAGGTTGAGAGGGGACATGATAGCCATGGTTAAATATTTGAAGAGATGTCATGTCGAGGAGGGGCGGACTTGTTTTCCGCTGCTCCAGAGACCAGGACAAGGAGCAATGGATCCAGGCTGCAGGAAAGGAGATTCCACTTGAACCTCAGGGAGAGCTTCCTGACGGTCAGAGCTGCCTGGCAGGGGAATGCACTGACTCCGTGGACAGTAGTGGGGTCTCCTTCTTTGGGGGTTTTTAAGCAGAGGCTGGATGGCCATCTGTGGGGAGCACTTTGAGGGTGTTCCTGCATGGCAGAATGGGGTTGGGCTGGGTGGCCCCTGGGGTCTCTTCCAACTCTATGATTCCATGTCATGTGGAGGAGGAAGCAAGCCTGTTTTCTGCCACTTCAGAGATTAGGACAAGGAGCAATGGGTTCAAATTCCAGGAAAAGAGATTCCACCTGAACCTTAGGAAGAACTTCCTGACAGTAAGAACTATTGGACAGTGGAATCTGCTGCCGCCTCTATGGCATGTGGCGGAGTCTCCTTCTGTGGAGGTTGTTAAATGTGGTTGGATGGCTATCTGTCAAAGACAGCACTTGGAATGGGGTTGGACTCCATTGCCCTTGGACCCTCTTTTGATTCTTTGATTGAAATAACCCTGGACTTAGCTTGTCCTACTTCAAGGCTTGTTGTTCTGAGGTTGAAGAAGGGAGGTAGTGAGCCACACAAGCCATTTCAAGCTCATTGGAGTAAAGGCAGGACAGAAAAGTAACTAATATCTCAAGGATCATGTGGGAAAACCTGACTGCTAAAAAGAGCAAGTTTCTAGTCCTCAGGGTGCAGCTAATGAACACGGGGTTTCAGGCTGCTGTCCTGGTTGCCAATGACTGTCTCCCCGCATGGGAGAATGGGGTTGGACTGGATGGTCCTTGGGGGTCTCTTCCAGCTCTAGGGTCCCATAGGGAGGAGCAAGGGAGGAGAAGGGACACCAAAACCAGCGGGGCTCCTGCGCCTTGGACAGAAGGAGCATCTTCAGAAAGCTCTGCGGCTCGTGTTCAGAATGCTGGAAGTAGAGAGAGGTCCTTTCCGCACGACACTCTTATAGCACGATTATTCCACTTTCAACCTTCTAGAGAATCCTGGGGTTTGCAGCTTCCGGCCCCTCCCGAAGCTGCAAACCCCAGGATTCCCTAGGAGGTTGAAAGTGGAATAATCACGCTATAAGATTGTTGTGCGGAAAGGGCCAGAGAGAAGCTGCATGCCATAAAATTCTCTCTCCTTTCTAAAAATGGAAAGGATAGCAGCTTTCACCTCCTTTTTCTCTCTGAACTGGTGGGGAGGGGGCAATTTTGCTTGGTGATATTTTAGGGGAAGGGACAGGGCAGGGGCACAGGCTCATAGGCGTGTGCAGAGTTCTCTTTCTCTGTGTATGAGGGAATCCTAGGATTGTGTGAACCGTGTATCAGGCACAGCAACCAACACAGCAGTGAGGAGGATGGGACAAAGCTTTTCCTTCTTTAGCCCCACTGGCCCAGAAGTTGGAGAGGCTGCTTTTTTGCTCTGGACACAGCTCGGTGAGGGGTTTTGGGACTTGTAGGCCACAAGGGTAGCGTGTCAAAGTCCCCCACGATTGCACCCCTCCTTCCCGGTGAGCTGTGGAATCCTGGGAATTGCTATTCAGAAAGGTAAGGTTTCCAGTCCCTGGAAAAGGCCAGGATCCCTTCGAGGTCGTTGAGGTCAGGACGCAGCGGCGCTTCTGGCCGCCAGATGGCGCCGGAGGACAAAAAGTTGGGTAGGACGAGAGAGTGTCCCCTCTTCTTATTTTGGGGACGTGCCGCGCTGACCTTGCTTGCAAGGAATGAGCATCCCTTTTAATTTCAAATAAAATGTTAAAACTTAGAAATCCGCTTCTGGGTTAAGGCAGAGCAGCGATTTTAGCAGCAGCGCTTTCTCAAAACTATTTTTTAAATTAAAAGTCGGTTCTTAAAGAACTTTATATAAACGCTTCCCCAAATATAACATATAACGTCAACACTTTTCCAGATATAGTACGAAACTTGTCATGGAACATAAACAGTTTTGGCAATAAGAGTATACACTACGCATTGAGCAGGAAAAAGAAAGAAAAGAAGGGAACAATGGAATATAATTGCCGTGGCATTGACCCACGGGGAGTAAATGGAACAGAAAGGGTGCGGAAAGAAAAAAGTAGACTTCCCCGTGGGATGAGTTGGTGGCGAGTCTGTAGGCAGACCAGTGGCCCTGTTCGTAGTCCCATTTTACCTGTGAGGCACCTGGGATTTCCCAGGATTTCCGTGTCACTGGCAACGCACCTGGGGAGGGAACAGGAGCTAAAAATGGGTGTCAGGGAGGAAGGGTTGGAGGAAAGAAGGAAGGGAGGGAGGGAGGAAGGATGGATGGAAGGAAGGAAGGAAGATTGGTTGGATAGCAGGGCTTTAGGGAATGAGTGAGCAAGGAAAAAGAAAGTCGGAATGAGAGCAAAAGGCAGCCCGCTTGGAGTTCTCTCCTTCAGAGGGTCACCCTAAATCTTTCCGCCCTAGCCTGTTATAGCGCTATGATTCCACTTGCAACATCCTATGGAATCCTGGGGTTTGCAGTTTTGGGAGGGGCCGGCTGGCCCCTCCCAAAACTGCAAACCCCAGGATTCCATAGGATGTTGCAAGTGGAATCATAGTGCTATAACCAGTGCAGAAATGGCTTAAGCCTGATGGCAAATAACAACGGCACGACACGCAGAGGCTTTAGCCAGGATATTTTTGAAGGAAGAAAAGGTCACAATGTGGAAAATGTTAATTTAGAAAAGAACGACATCGCTGTTTTGCAGAGAGCTGTAACTCTTCGTCAAGGTGCTCTCGCTGCGTCTGGCAAAACAACATCTCTGAGTTGACTCCTCGCCTTGGCGGAAGGTTCAGGACGGGTCAAAGGGAGGCTTTCTTCAGGCAACGAAGAGTTAATGGGCAGCACGGCTGCTAACTTAGGGCGACACTGGACCTGATGGCTGAGCTCCTACATAGAATCCTAGAGTTGGAAGAGACCCCAGGGGCCATCCAGTCCAACCCCTTGCCATGCAGGCACACCCATCAAAGCATTCCCTTGAACAGATGGCCATCCAGCCTCTGCTTAAAAACCTCCAAAGAAGGAGACTCCACCACACTCCATAGAGACAGCAGCAGATTCCACTGCCGGAGAGCTCTGACCGTCAGGAAGTTCTTCCTGAGGTTCAAGTAGAATCTCCTTTCCTGCAGCTTGGTTCCATTGCTCCTTGTCCTGGTCTCCGGAGCAGCAGAAAACAAGCCTGCTCCCTCCTCAACATGACATCCCTTCAAATATTTAAACATGGCTATCATGTCCCCTCTTAACCTTTTCTTCTGCAGACTAAACATCCCCAGCTCCCTAAGTTGTTTGCCATAGGGCTTCATGGCTTCCAGACCTTTCACCATTTTGGTCACCCTTCTCTGGACACGTTCCAGCTCGCCGAGAACTGGACACAGGATTCCAAATGAGGCCTAACCAATGCAGAATAGAGAGGTACCATTGCCCTCCTTGATCAAGACACTGTACTCCTATTGATGTAACCAAGAATGATGTTGGGTTTTTTAGCTGCTGCATCACACTGCTGACTCATGTTCAGCTTCTCATGTTCACTTAGACTCCTAGATCCCTTTCACACACAGTGTTTTCAAGCCAGGTATCACCCACCTTATATCTGTGCATTTCATTCTTTCTTCCTAAGTGTAGTTCCTTACATTTCTCCCTGTAGAAGTTCATTTTGTTAGCCTGGGCCCAGCTCTCCAATCTGTCAAAGTCATTTTCAATTCAGATCCTGCCCTCTGGGCTACTAGCAGCCCCTCCCAATTTGGTGTCATCTGCAAATTGGATGAGCATGCCCTCTATTTGCTCATCCGATTGATTGATAAAGATGTTGAATAGCCCTGAGCCCAGGAGAGAACCCCATGGCACCCCAAAAGTAACTTCTGTCCAGGTTGAAGAGGAGCCATGGGGGAGGAGCACCCTCTGGGTTCGGTCAGTCAACCAATTACAAATCCACCTGACAGTAGCCCTGCCCAGCCCGCATTTTACCATGTTGTCTGCAAGAATATCTCAGGGGACCTTGTCAAAGGCCTTACTGGAGTCAGGACAACACTACACCCACAGCACTCCTTTCGTCCACCAAGTCGATTTGATGGCAGTTAATAACAGGGCAAAGCGGGAGACTGCATTACAGACTGATGGACTATCAAGGAAGCCACAGCTGCCCTGACTTTGCAAGACCTGAGCAGGGCAGTTGAGAACAAGAGGTTCTCGTGGAGGTCCGTCTTTCCGATGGAAGCCATAAACCAGAGCCAGCTTGATGTCACACAGCGACGACAATCACAGCACGCAAAACATCACGGTCTCTTACTACATAAAGACTAAGACACAAGCCAGTGGATTCCAGTACAAGAAAATAATTACCTAAACGTCAACCTTAGGAAGAACTCCCTGATGGTGGGAGCAGTTGGACAGTGGAATGTGCTGCTACCCCAATGGAGTGTGGTGGAGCTTCCATCTTAGAAGGTTTTTGAACCGAGGCTGGGTGGGCATCTTTTAGGGGTGCTTTAACTGCGTATTCCTGCAAGACAGAGGGTTGAACTCGATGGGCTTGGGGTCTCTTCCCAATGGAATGATACACAAATTATACAAATATTTATATTTTGGGATATTGTTTATTTATGGCTCTTAATATTTAGATTCCTGGGCTTTTATTTGTTTATAAATAAATAAATAAATGGTGCAAAAGGAAGGTCTCCTGCACAAGGCCTGGGAAATGGAACGGCAGCGGCTTCGCCAGAGCTCTGTCGCCTTTCTGGCTGCCGGGCCTCCACCTTGACCCCAATACGCAAAACCCTCTGTCCAAGGCCTGCCCGGTCCCATCCATCACCCCCAAACCACTGGGCAAAAGCTATTTTTATGGGCCTTATCTGCGAGCTGCATCCATCCGTCACGGGCTGCCCCCTTCCTCCCTGTCTTTGGCTCCAGCTTGGGAACAGCCTTGAGGGCCCCAAAGGCTCAAGGATGGCACCGGCAGAATTTGTCTCCCTGTTCCCTGCCTGCAGCTTCTGCACTATCTTTTTTTGCAAAATAATTATAGAATCCTAGAGTTGGAAGAGACCCCAGGGGCCATCCAGTCCAACTCCCTTCTCCTATGCAGGAACACCCTCAAAGCATTCCCGACAGATGGCCATCCAGCCTCTGCTTAAAAACCTCCAAGGAAGGAGACTCCACCACACTCCGAGGCAGTTCATTCCACTGCCGGACAACCCTGAACGTCAGGAAGTTCTTCCTGAGGCTCAGGTGGAATCTCCTTTCCTGCAGCTTGAATCCATTGCTCCTCGTCCTGGTCTCTGGAGCAGCAGAAAACAAGCCTGTTCCTTCCTCGAAATGCCATCCCTTCAAATATTTAAACATGGCTATCATGTCCCTTCTTGACCTTCTTTTCTGCAGACTAAACAGCCCCAGCTCCGTCAGCTACTTCTCATAGGGCTTCATGGCTTCCAGACCCTTCACCTTTTTGGTCACCCTCCTCGGGACATGCTCCAGCTTGTCCATATCCTTCTTGAATTGAGGTGCCCAGAACTAGACACAGGATTCCAAATGAAGTCTAACCAATGCAGAATAGAGCGGTACCATTATCTCCCATATCCCTGTTGATGCAACCAAGGATTGCATTGGCTTTCTTGGCTGCCGCATCACACTGCTGACTCATGTTCAGCTTGTGGTCCACCAAGACTCCTAGATCCCTTTCACACATACTGCAATCCAGCCACGTGTCCCCCATCCTATATTTGTGCATTCCATTTTTTCTGCCCAAGTGCAGGAACATTTTTTATGAAAGATTACCTATATTAAAGTTACACCAAGCACTCCTGTCAGAAGCAGACCAGTAACAAACTACAGACAGACTACATGCCAAAGATCTAGCTAACAGGATAATAGCTAAATTGCTAGCCAACTACACTAACGCAGAATTCCGATGCAAACACATACACAATGAGAAAATACACACGAAAAAAAGAAAGCAAAGCTATTGCCACCACATAAGCTGCAAATCTTCCTAAGAGGGACTTGCAGCAATCTTTGCTGTGGTTAAACACCACATCCTGCCTCTTTATAAACTGGACGTTTCACTTCTTCTGATCTTCAGGTCAGGCCATTTCCGCACTGGCCCGTTACAGCGCGATGCTTCCACTTTCAACCTCCTATGGAATCCTGGGGTTTGCAGTTTCGGGAGGGGCCGGCCGGTCCCTCCCGAAACTGCAAACCCCAGGATTCCATAGGAGGTTGAAAGTGGAAGCATCGCGCTGTAACGGGCCAGTGCGGAAATGGATATTGAAAACCAAGAGTATCGTTTCTCCTTCTTTTTGTCCTGAAAAGTCTATCTGGGGTATTCAGTCTCTCACAGACGTTTTGTAAAAGCAACTTTTGCTTGTGGACTATCTACCCCCTCCAACAAACAAACAAACACAAAAAAATCACAGCGCTATACACACACTTTCAGAGAGCTGGAAAAGTAACTTTTCTGGGTGACTACTCCTGAAATCACGCCACGAAGGACTTGCCATGCAGGGAAGTTACTTTCCAGAGGCCGCAGTTATTGGGGCAGCCTATAAACTCACAAAACGTGCAAACTCTCAAGACATCCCGAGTTCGTCCTCAAAGTGGGAAGAACTTTCCAGACATGTTTAGACTCCAGTTCCCAGCATTCCTCACCATTGGATGGGCTGGCTTGGGTGGATTCTGGGATTTGCAGTCTTAACACATTTGGAGGTAAGCAAGTTTCTCGTGAGTAGGCTGGATTATTTTTTAAAAAGGCAGGGAAATGGGAGCGGCTGGGAAGTGTGGAATTCCTCGACACATTGTGGTTGTCCAACTTTCGTCCTGGAGAATCCCTGCTCATCAAATCCCTGCTCAGCCCTGGAAACCCACTGGCTGGCCTTGGGGCAAGTCACACACTCTCAGCCTTGGAGGAAAGCAGTGGCAAACCTCCTCAAAATAATATTTTTAGGGAGCCAGCCCGGTGTAGTGGTTTAAATGCCTGACTAGAACTCCCCACTCAGCTATGAAAATCAACTGGGGAAGTCACAGTCTCTCAACCTCAGGGAAAGACAATGGCAAACCTCCTTGGAATAAATCTTGCCAATAAAACTCTAGGAGATGGAGTGCGGCGTTGTGGTTTGAGTGTTGGGCTAGGACTCTAGGAGACCAGGGTTCGAATTCCCACTCAGCCATGGAAACCCACTGGGTGGCCACTGGTAAGTCTCACTCTCTCAGCCTCAAACACTGGCAAACTTTCTTGGAAGAAATTTTGCCCCAAAAAAGACCTAAAAGAGGGTTCCGGAAAGTCAGAGATGACTTGAAGGGACATAATGATTGCCTCCTCAGTTGTCTTGATGACAGCCAGTGTGCGGTGGGCAAATCACACTCTCTCAGCCTCAAAGGAAGGCAACAGCAAACCTCCTTGGAGTAAATCTTTTGGAAAGACAATGCGATGTAGTGGTTTGAGCCCTGGTTTAGGACACCAGGAGACCAGATCCCTCTAGTGACCTTGGGCAAATCATACTGTCTCAGCCCAGAGGAAGGCAATGGTGGCAACTCCCCTCTAAGCAAATCTTGCCAAAAAAGCCCCCAGAGAGGCAGTATGGTATAGCAGTTTGAGTCTTGGAGCAGGACTGCAGGAGGCCCGGGTTCCGACTCCCACTTGGACACCAGCATCATTTTCTTTCAAAATACATTCATAAGACATCTACGTTAGTGATGTAAGTCCTTGACTATTTTATCCTCATAGGTGGGCATGGGTAATTGCTGTATTTTTCTCCCCACTGTGGGAGAAAATGAGCATCTCTCATTAGTATTCTCTCCATATCTGAATTTACCAAAGAATCATTCTACATAGAAAACACTTGATTATTTGCACAGAAAAAAACAAAGTTGAAGCCTTTTGGAAAGAGGTTATCTTATTAATAGAATAACAGACTGAACAGGGCACCATTGAAAGAAAATATTGCTTCTTTCCATCATCAGGGGAACAAACTATAGCATGAAATGGTTGGTCTTAGTGTGGTTGGCAGCTACCAGATGGGAGATTGCCAAGAAATGGATATTGCTGGATAACCTGTGCTTAAGAACCTGGCTCAACGGGGTATGGTGTATGGCCCTACTTGAAAAGCTGATGTTTAGAATGAAATTCAACAGAGACACATGCAAAATTCTACATTTAGGCCACGAAACCCAAAAGGCACCCTTATAGGATGGGGAATACTTGGCTGACCATCAGTACATATGAAAAGGACCTTGGAATTATTGTTGATCATAAATTGAACATGATCCAGCAGTGTGCTGCTGCAGCAAACAAGGCAAATCATATTTTAGCCTGCATTCATAGAATTGTAGCTTGGGAGAGAAGGGAAGTAATTGCTGTTGTGTGCCTTCAAGTTGTTTCTGACTTATGGCAACCCTACAGCAAAACTATCATGGATTTTTCTAGGGCTGAGAGTGTGTCATGTACCCAGGGTCGTCCAGTGGATTTTCATGGCTGAGCGGGGAATCAAACCACAGTCTCTGGGATTGCAGTCCAGTGCTCAAACCATTACAACATGCAGGCTTTCAAGGGAAGCAATGGTCCCAGTATATTCTGCACTGCTCAGGCCTCATCCGGAGTACCATGTTCAGTTCTGGGAGCCTCATTTTAAGAAGGATCAAGACAAGCAGGAGCAAATTCAGAGAAGGGCAACGATTCGGAGGTTCCTGGCCATAGAGACTGCCCATCTGCTTGTCCAGGACTTGGTTATCTCATCCCTGGATTATTGCAACAGCTTGCTGGCAGGTTTGCCTTCCTGCTCCCTTCCTCCTCTGGTTGTAATTCAGAACAGTGCTGTCCAGGTTGTTTTAAATCTGCTGAAATGTTTAAATATTTGAAGGGATGTCATGTTGAGGAGGGAGCGGGCTTGTTTTCTGCTGCTCTAGAGACTAGGACAAGGAGCAAATCTTGCCAAAAAAGCCCGCAGAGAGGCAGTATGGTATAGCAGTTTGAGTCTTGGGCCGGGACTGCAGGAGGCCCGGGTTCCGACCCCCACTTGGACACCAGCATCACTAGGACAAGGAGCAATGGATGCAAGCTGCAGGAAAGGAGATTCCACCTGAACCTCAGGAAGGAAGAACTTCCTGACGGCAGTGGAACCTGCTGCCGCCTCCATGGAGTGCGGTGGAGTCTCCTCCTCCTTTGGAGGTTTTTAAGCAGAGGCCGGATGGCCATCTGTCCAAGGGAATGCTTTGATGGACGTTCCTGCATAGCAGGGGTTTGGACTCGATGGCCCCTGGGGTCTCTTCCAACTCTAGGATTCTAGGATTCTCTGAAATGCTCACTTGCCTCTTCTCCCTGTAGATCTCATCATGGCTACAGTTCGGGCCAGGGCCTGTTTCAAACTGTTGGTCCTGGTATTTAAAGCTTTGCGTTCCAAGCTCGGCTTGTTTGGTGTGTTCCACCCGGGAATTTGAGATCTGCAGGCAAAGGATTATTGTCTGTTCCACCAACATGCACAGCAGTGTCACGGCTGCGAGCCTTTCAGGATCTGGCTCCGCGTTTGTGGAACGGTCTTCCTTTGGACCTCCAGCTGGAGGAAGATCTTGCTTCTTTTCGTAAACAGTTGGAGGCCTTCCTACCTGACTCTTCACCTGAAGTCACTGAGATGTGTTTAAGGTGCTGAGATGGGCAGTGACTGGGGGGGATTTCAGTCCGTGTGTTGTTACGGTGTTCTGTCTTGCTGTCTTTATCCTGGGCCGTTTCCGCACTAGCCTGTTATAACGCTGTGATTCCACTTTCAACCTCCTATGGAATCCTGGGGCCGGCCGGCCCCTCCCGAAACTGCAAACCCCAGGATTCCATAGGAGGTTGAAAGTGGAATCACAGCGCTATAACAGGCTAGTGCGGAAACGGCCCTGGTTGCGTGTGTAGATGTTCTGCCCTTTGGTGAAAAGGCTGTTATAAATCATCATGATCATCATGACGAGGATGATAAGAGGGATGGAGAACAAAACCTGGTTGCAGCACCTGGGCCTGCTCCACCTGAAGAGAAGAGATGCCCCAGAGAGGAGGAGGTGCTGGGAGTGGCAACCTTTGCATGCTTAATTGACTGGCTAGTTAGTTTGCATGTTTATTGCAGGCAAAGAGAGAGAGCCTAGAGAAAACCTCCTGCTTGTTTTGGTCAACACCTCTTCCTCCAGCAGGTACACATTCTTTGTTCTTAAAAAGTTCTCGTTTACACCCCTTTCTTTTGCCTTCGCCTTTTGTCTTGAAAGCGTGCTCTGAGATCTCCTAACAGGGATTATTTTCAGCAAGCATGTGAGTGCTTAATTTTTTTCTTACTTTCTTCAAGGATTGAACCTGTGTAGACCATGCACAAGATTTTTGTGAGCAAACTTTTCATATTTTTTAACCAAACTGTTTGTGTTTATTTTGGGCTAGATTAAGTGTGTCTGGGGTGGAGACGGTGAAGTGGGGCTGGGGATTTGTTCAGCTTCTGTCTGTGTATGACAGAATACTCTGCTGATTGAGAGGCTTATTCCTAAAAATCTCTCAGTTCCTCAACAGGGGCAGGTTTGTTTTTCGTGGCCCCAGGGCGCAGGGTTGGACCAGGTCTAATGGTTTTAAGCTACAGGAGGGTAGATTTAGCTCCTTTGGAAAGGAAATTCTGGACAGTGAGAACAGGTGGATAATGGAACCCCTTGCCTGGAGAGGTTGGGGCGCGTGTGATTTTCTGGATGTCTTCAAAAAGAGGCTGGGCAGCTCCCTGTTTGTGGGGAGGGTCTTGCTGGGCTTCCTGCACAGAAAGGAGGGTTGGACTCTGGGGCCCCTCCCAAGGCTGTGTTTCTCTGATTTCAATTAGGACCACTGCAGGATGAAAAGCAGCTTCAGGGTGGTATAAATGTAGCGTCTTTGCTTCTCAAGAATCATCTCCTTGGTGCCCACCACACAACCAGCTGAAGTTTTGGAGAAACCTATTTTAGTGGGCACGCCATGGTCGATGATATTGACTTAAGAGAAAAAGAAGTGACACCAAAATGTCTATTCTGCAGCAAATATAAAATGAGAATTTTAAAACAGAGTGAGAAAGAAAGGGAGAGACAAGAGAAGACAGCAAAAGGTGTTAAAGTTCATTACTGGTTATAATTCTTCATATTAGAGCTTTCCAGTATTGCTGCATAGACTTTTAATATTGCTGTTAAAATGTTAACATTTAAACACACACACATTTTCTGCACAGAAAAATAAAAAGCTCTTTAGCACAGAAAACAGGTTTGTGTTTCCTTCCTTCCTTCCTTCCCTTTCTTTTTTTTGGACAGGTCATCTTTTTACTGCACCGAAAGCAAATTTTAAACAAGACCTCACATATTCGTCTGTGCAGAATAATTCCTCTGCAACAATTCAGGGTCTCTGCTTACAGGGAGCAAATTCCACAAGACTCTTGCTGGTCTGTTATTGTTCACAATGCAGTTTCTTGACTGTTGGCAACCCTGTTTCTTGACCTGGGAATCAGTAATTGCACATATTCTTTCCATCTCTAGTCCATAGACACGCAGACGCTCTCGCTTTTGAACACAACGCTCTCACCTTGAGATTCCCCCAGCTCACCAAGAAGAGATTCCAGTTCCTGAGACTGGCCATTTCTGCACTAGCCTGTTATAGCGCGACGATTCCACTTTCAACATCCATCAAAGAAATAAAAAGTGTCTGAATGTTCTCGTAGTGGAAACACAAGCCTAAGACGCCGGCACGATTCTGTCCACGATGTTCTGCTTTGACAGCCAGCAGCTTTCCCATCATCCCCTCCCTAAGGCTGAGGCCCGACTCAAGGGAAGCCAAGCTGCGTCCTTCTGTCCCAGGAATAGACCAAAGGGAGAACGTTCCCCTCCATCGCAGGCCTTGCCCCCTTTGGCTTTGGAGATATTTTTAGCGCGGGTGGAAAGTTCTGACAGAAACCCCGCTTTCTGCACAGGCAGCAACGTCATTCGGAGTTCCGCCCTTCCCTGGATTTCAGTTTTAACCCCCTCCCCCGTGACTGCTGGTTGGAGTCTTCAAAGACGAGGACGTGTTGGAGCATCAATGGGTGGATGGAAAGAAACCTTGCAACACAAGGCCTTGAATTGGCACAGAGGGTGGCCGGGCAGCTGGTCCAAGAGCCAAAGACTCTTAGAGTTGGGAGGGATCGTCGAGGGACATCTAGCCCAACCCGCTCTTGCCAGCAGGAACACCCACTGTTGCCCATCCAACCCCAGTATGAAAACCTCCAAATATGTGTGCCAGCACCATATCTGTGCCCACTGAGTACAACTGTTTCTTTCTTTCCTGGAAACTTACAGCCAGTAGCTCACAGACTAGCTCCAGTCCATGGACCACCAATTTGAGACCACTGGTCTACTTGACACCCGTTCAGGTATACTCTAGAATCCTAGAATCCGAGGGCTGGAAGAGACCCCCTGGGGGTCCTCCAGTCCCATCCCCTTCAGCCATGCAGGAAGACACAATCCAAACCCTCCCTTTGAGGGATGGCCATCCAACCTCTGCTTATAAGCCTCCAAAGAAGGAGGAGACTCTCCCACACTCCCAGGCAGCAGCATATTCCATTGTTGAACTGCTATTACCATCAGGAGGCTCTTCCTAACGTTTAAGATGGAATCTCCTTCCCTGAAGTTTGAATCCATTGCTCCTTGTCCCAGTCTCTGGAGCAGCAGAAAACAAGCCTGCTCCCTCCTCGATAGGACATCCTTTCAAATATTTAAACATGGCTATCTTGTCCTCCCTCAACCTTCTCTTCTTCTCTTCCGCAGACTAAGCATCCCCAGCTCCCTAAGCCTGTCTTTACAAGACTTGCTCTACTTCCACACTAGACTGTTATAGCGCTATGATTCCACTTGCAACATCCTACGGAATCCTGGGGTTTGCAGTTTCAGGAGGGGCCGATTGCCATGAGTTGGAAGTGACCTGAAGGCACACAATAACAACTCAGAAGCTGGAATGCTCCCTTAAAATTCAGGCTAAAATGCAGAATGGATTTGCAAGAGATTCCACCGAAACATCTGGAAGACTGTCTTTAATGTAAGAGCTTTTGCCTCCTCAAAGGCTGGGGGGTCTCTCCCTCTTTAAAGAGAGGCTGGGTGGGCATCCTACAAGAGTGCTTGGTTGTAGATTCCTGCAGGGCAGAAGGGGGTTGGACGGGATGGCCCTTCCGCCCCCTTCCAGCTCTACAACTTTGTTTGTTTTTATCCTGCCTTTCCCCAGTTTGGGACACAAGGCAGCTTACAACAGTTAAAACAAACATAGCTACAAATTTAACATTGGTATCCTGTGAAGATAATTTAACCATCATAAAACTGAGACCAGTTAAAAACCACACACAATTAAAAAACAAGTCCATCACATTCAGCCACGCTTGCTCCCCCTGAAAAATCAGTTATCAAAGGCCTGCTGGAGTAAAAAAAGGTTTCTGCCTGCCTGGTGGTGCCTGTCTAGCCCTCTGGGATGGGAGTTCCAGTACCTGGGGGCAGCCACCGAGAAGGCCCCGGAGCCCGTGAGAGACGCTTTCCTAGGCAGCTGGAAGAGGGCTGGACTAGATGGCCCGTGGGGTCATAGCATCATAGAGTAGGAAGAGACCCCGGGGGCCACTGAGTCCAGCCCCCTGCTATGCAGGAACACCCATCAAAGCGTTCCCAAGAGGTGGCCATCCAGCCTCCGCTTAAAAGCCTCCAAAGGAGAAGGAGACTCCACCACACTCCATGGAGGCAGCAGCACATTCCGCTGCCGGACAGCCCTGACTGTCAGGGAGCTCTTCCTGAGGTTCAGGGGGAATCTCCTTTCCTGCAGCTTGCATCCATTGCTCCTTGTCCTGGTCTCTGGAGCAGCAGAAAACAAGCCCTCTCCTTCCTCTACATGGCATCTCTTCAAATATTTAAACATGGCTGTCATGTCCCCTCTTAACCTTCTCTTCTGCAGACTGAACATCCCCAGCTCCCTAAGGTGTTCCTCATAGGGCTTCACGGCTTCCAGATCCTTCACCATTTTGGTCACCCTCCTCTGGAGATGCTCCAGCTGGTCCATGTCCTTCTTGAAATGAGGTGCCCAGAACTGGACACAGGACTCCAAAGGAGGTCTGACCAGTGCAGAATGGTACTATTACCTCCCCCGATCTAGACACCATACTCCTATTGATGCAACCAAGAATTGCATTGGCCTTCTCGGCTGCCGCATCACACTGCTCGCTCACGTTCAGCTTATGATCTACCAAGACTGCTAGATCCCTTTCACACGCACTGCTATCCTGCCACGCGTGCCCCATCCTATATTTGTGCGTTCCATAAGGGGAAGGGGTCCCCTTCCAGTCTACAGTTCAATGAATGATGCTTTCCTAGGCAACTGGGGGGAAGAGGAGGAGGAGGTGCCCTTGGGTGAGCCTGTCCTTGGCTGGGGGAGGCCCCAAGCGGGGGGATATAAGCAGCATCAGTCCCAGGAAAGAGCAGCTCCAAAGAGAGACTGTCCAAGCCCCAGGGCTGCAGGGAGGAGAACCGACAGTGAAAGTGACGCGGAAGGACGAGACCACGGGGAGATGGGAGCCGGCCGCCGACTGAGTCCCTGGGCTGCCCAGTGCCACTTTTCTCGCTCCTTCTGGTCGGGGCAGCCCTGCCATTCGGTGGCCCCCGCTGTGGCTACCAAGCTTTCCTCCCCAAAACTGCTGCCCTTTGAGGCCATTCCACGCAGCGGAAACAACGCCTGGGTCAACCTCTACCAGTTCTGGAGGACAAACAGCTTCCAGAACTTCCACCGGGTCATGCAGAGGAATTTCCAGAACCTGGGGCCCATCTACAGGTCAGTCTCTCCCCCTGACTTCCATACCATTTCCCAAAGACTCTGGAGACTCGGGGAGACTGGTGACAGTGTGTCTGTGGATGAGTGGGTGTCGGCGTTCTCCAGTGGTTGATTTTGGTCTCCATTGGCATCTGGGTGAGCTGAGAAGCCAGACAGGGACCTTGGGGGAGAGAGAGGCTTCGTCCCATCCCTCACCATATCATGCAGCTTGGCTTCTTTGCATAAGACCTCTCTGCAAGGTTTGTCTTCTTTTCTTCTCATACACTGGGATCTGGGGTGTGTGGGCTGAGCTCTGGGTGTGTACATAGCTGGAGGATCTCTGGGGCAGAGACTTAGCCTGTGCAGCCTTAGTAAAATCATTGAATCATAGAAAAGTTGGAAGAGACCCCAATCCAACCCCCTTCTGCCATGCAGGGAGGCACAATCAAAGCCCTCCCTTTGACAGATGGCCGCCCAGCTTCTGCTTAAAAACTTCCAAAGAAGGGGGAGACTCCACCACACTCTATGGAGGCAGCCGCAGATTCCACTGCCAGACAGCTCTAACTGTCCGAAAGTTCTTCCTGATGTTCCGGTGGGATCTCCTTCCTTTCAACTTGAATCCATTGCTCCTTGTCCTAGTCTTTGGAGCAGCAGAAAACAAGCCTGCTCCCTCCCCAACATGACATCCCTTCAAATATTTAAACACGGCTATCGTTTCCCCTCTCAGCCTTCTCTTCTGCAGACTAAACATACTCTGCTCTCTCAGCCGCTCCTCAGAGGGCTTCATGGCTTCCAAACCCTTCACCATTTCGGTTGCCCTCCTCTGGACACGTTCCAGCTTGTCGACATCCTTCTTGAATTGAGGTGCCCAGAACTGGACACCGTAGAGTTGTAGTTGTGGCCGTTGTTCTGTGTCAAATGAACTGCGACTTATAGTTACCCTATGAATGAGAGGCCCTGTTATTAATAGTCCGGTTCACATACCCTCCAACTGTCCTGATTTGGAAGGGACAGCCCCAGTTAATCCTCTATCATCCCACTTTTTCAGTTGCTTTAAAATGTCCTGGATTGCCTCTCCTCTCCCACATTTCCCCTTCTTCTTCTTTAGCTCATCTGAATTGCTGCACACTGAGTTCGAAGTGCAAAAGTAGTAGAGTCCCCAGTCCGAGGAGATCCGAGGATCCTACTCTCTCTCTCTCTCTCTCTCTCTCTCACACACACACACACACACTCATACATACTGTTTGGAAAGCAAGGGAGAAATCTTAGCTAATGGGGACTGTTCCCAGGTCAAGATGAAATGAGGAGATTATTCTTTCTCACCTATTTAGGAGCATTTCAGCTAGCCCATTTCCTTCTGGCCAGAAGATGGGGGCACAGCGGAGTGGAGCGTAAGCCCCGAAACCAGGGCCTCTGGCACAGGAGGAAAACCTAACTAAGTAAAGTCATAGAGCCCCCCTCCCCGGGAGTCTTTCCACGTAGCAGCAACAAACCAAGCTGCTGCTCTTCTAGCTGAGGTTTGCATGCATCCCTTCACTGTCACCCAGAGCACACAAAAAATGGAGAATTTATACCCTTGTCTCCTTGCCTGGAGACGACATACAAACACTGGAGACTCAGGGGCAGGCCTTGAACTCTGGCAGTCCTACGCGGGCAATGCAAACAGGCCTGGAATTCTATGTCCGCACTATGCTGGGGTCTTACACAACAGTGGTGAAGGAAGGCAGACAAAATATTTGTACTCCCAGCATCCTATTTCTCCAGCATCCATCCACACTAACTTTGCTTGCTTGCTTGCTTCCTTCCCTCCCTGCTCTTCTTTGCTTGCTTGCTGGCAGCTGCCCACGCATTTCAGCCTCTATCAAAGTTGGCTTTCCTCAGGAGCTACATTAAAAAAATACAAATATAATTCTACTTAATACATCGAGAAAGACAACACCAAATTAATTAGAGCATCTTAAAACATATAAATTACATTATTCAACAAACCAAAGTATATATATGTACCTTTACACAGGAATTTCTGGAGTTGCAGAATACACTCTCCAAAGAAATAGATCATGGAGCAAAAGGAACTAGAGATCCTCAAATATTTGTACGTGGGGCCAGGTAGTCAGGAGAAAAGAAGAACCCACGGTCACCAGTGACAAAGGCCGACATCCCAGCTCCCTAAGCTGCTTGTCATGGGCGGTGGGGAAAAAGAGGGAACGAGAGAGACCCAGTGCCAAGCTGTGACCAACTATGGTTAGGGCTTGATGTATAGCCCTTAACAGCATCACTGGGGAAACTCTTAGGTCCCAGGTTTTGGCCCAGAAACTTCACAGCCTGGGATGATCCTGAACTTGTATCCCTGGTCCCTCCTACTGTGTAACGTGGATGCAGCCCCGAGAAAAGCAACCTAGTTGCTATGTTGGAGAAAAGGCAGGATATAAGTAAATTGAACAACAGCAACAGTCCCTTCCCCTAGGGATAGCCACGCTTAAGTATTTGAAGGGATGTCATGTTGAGGAGGGAGTGGGCTTGTTTTCTGTTGCTCCAGAGACCAGGATAAGGAGCAATGGACTCAAGCTGCAGGAAAGGAGATTCCACCTGAACCTCAGGAAGAACTTCCTGATGATCAGGGCTGTCCGGCAGTGGAATCCCCTGCTGCCTCCATGGAGTCTGTGGTGGAGTCTCCTCCATCTTTGGAGGTTTTTAAACAGAGGCTGGATGGTCATCTGTCAAAGGGAATGTTTTGATGTGGGTCCTGCATGGCAGAAGGGGGTTGGACTGGACGGCCCCTGGGATCTCTTCCAACACTACGATTCTATGATTTGTTATTTCCTTTACATCAGATGACTTTTGCAGGATCTCAGGGCCTGGAGCCTCTGCTCCTGTTCCTAAGGCAAGAGGGAGGAATCTTAGGGTGAGAGCACTGCCTTCCAAATTTAGTGTCTGTGTGAGTGCATAATTCCTTATTTGTTAGACTTGGTGTTTTTTTACTGGAAACTCAGCCACCCCAGTTAGAGTCTCTCCCTTGAGTATGAGGTTGGGGGGTGCAGAAGCTTCTGGGGGTGCACGTGTGCCAACAGCTGACTGATACAAACATAAATTTTCCTGTTTGCCTTGCTTATGGTGCTTGCAATTGGTGCTTGCCCATTAGCAAGGCAAACAGGAAAATTTATGTTTATATTGAGATTCTGAAAAGACAAAGTACACACACACAAGATGGAGTCTGGGCTTATAACCCCAAAAACGTTGGGAATTAGAGTTTCCCAGCATGTTAGCTCTACTGGGAAATTCTATGAAAACTAAAACCGTAAGGAATTAGCCTTCTTTTAGCAGAGTAGCAAGAAAAGCGTGCCTAAATTCCTGTGTGGCTTTTCTGATCGGAAACTGACTGAAGGAACAAAAACAAATGCAGGCAGTTTCAGGTTACAAACGTATGCCATTTCCGCACTGGACTGCTATAGCGCTATTATTCCACTTGCAACATCCTATGGTATCCTAGGGTTTGCAGTTCCGGGAGGGGCCGGGCAGCCCCTCCTGAAACTGCAAACTCTACGATTCCATAGGATGTTGCAAGTGGAACAATAACGCTATAGCAGTCCAATGCGGAATGGGTCTTAGAAAAGTTTACTAATGGCTTCTACATTTATTTATGCATCCTAACTACCTAATGAATAGGTCAGGTAAGACAGTAGCTTTGTCCTTAACTCACCGTCTTCTGATGGAGATGCAAAGCATGGTGAGAGAGGAGGAAGAGGAAGGAAAAATGGAAGAGAAGAGAGAAGAGATCTGAGAAGGGGCTCTTTCTTTTATAAGACTGATGACCCACGCAACAATCCTGGGTCACAGGATCTGATCACCTGAACACCAAAGGTATTTATGATGATCGTGCATTTAAATGACACACTGAGCCTGTCTCCTCTGGCAGGGAGACGGTGGGCACTTACGACACGGTCAACGTCTTCCTGCCCTGCGACACCGCCCAGCTCTTCCAGTCGGAGGGGATCTTCCCGCGGCGGATGGGCATCGCTGCGTGGGCAGCTCACCGCAAGATGAGGAACCACAAACAGGGCATCTTCCTCTCGTAAGTGAGGGCGAAGGGCAGGGTGGGGAGACCGATCCGTTTGGGTCCCCTATGGGAGAAAATCAGGATATAAAATAAATATATAAATAATTGTGTATAGTTAAATATTTATCGCTGTTCTTGTCGTGTGCCTTCATGTCCTTTCCAGCTTACAGCAACCTGAAGGTGAAACTATCACAAGGTTTTCTTGGCAAAATGTTTTTGGGGGGGGGGTTGCCTTTTGCCTTCCTCTGAGGTGGAGAGTTGGACAGGGTCAACATTCAAAATGATAGATTAGGAAGGGACATAATAGCCATGTTCAAGTATTTGAGGGGATGTCATGTCAAGGAGGGAGTGGGATTGTTTTCTGCTGCTCCAGAGACAAGGACAAGGAGCAATGGATTCAAGTTGCAGGGAAGGAGATTCCACCTGAACCTCAGGAAGGACTTCCTGATGGTCAGGGCTGTCTGGCAGTGGAAGATGCTGCCTTGGAGTGTAGTGGAGTCTCCTTCCTTGGAGGTTTTTAAGCAGAGGCTGGATGGCCATCTGTTCAAGGGAGTGCTTTGATGTGTGTTCCTGCATGGCAGGGGGTTGGACTAGATGGCCCCTGGGGTCTCTTCCAACTCTTTGATTCTAGTCCAACATTCAAACCACTGGAGTTTGTTTGGCAAGATCTTTTATTCGTAGGAGGTTTCCGATGGCCTTCCTCTAAGGGTGAGTGTGACTTGCCCAAGGTTATCCTGTCCGACACTCAGACCATTACATCCTGCTGACTCTCTTAGATTAAATCCTGACACCAAATTCAAGGTGATCAGAACCTAAATTCTTACCTGTGGCAAACCCAGCTCTTCTCCTCCGACCCCAAACTGAGCTGGCTTGCATGGTCCCTTCCTTGGTGTTTTCCCACTGATGGGGCCAGACCCCAACCTCATGTGGTTTGCACACACATGTGTCCTACCCTTCAGGAATGGCGAGCAGTGGCGTTCGGACCGTGTGATCCTCAACAAGGAGGTGATCAGCCCGGTGGGCACCCGCAAGTTCCTCCCCTTCCTCAACACGGTGGCCGAAGATTTCGTTGACTTCATGCACCGGCAGGTCCGGAA
Organism: Iguana delicatissima; assembly: GCA_948472985.1. Classification (NCBI taxonomy): domain Eukaryota; kingdom Metazoa; phylum Chordata; class Lepidosauria; order Squamata; family Iguanidae; genus Iguana; species Iguana delicatissima. The sequence continues at coordinate 40,791 of CAOKZL010002823.1, read as the reverse complement.
GAACACCCGCCGTTCACTGACCGTTGACTTGTCTCACGACCTCCTCCGCTTCACCTTGGAAGGTACCAGTGGTGCCCAAATCTGCCAAAGTGAAACCCATAAATATAGAGGGCTGACGCTATACATAAAGTGATCATGCTCATATTCAGACTTGTGTTCGTTCTGTCCAGATAGAGCTGAACTCTTGATCTGATCCCTAGATTTAAGAGGATTCTTTTATCTAGGTACAAATGAAGAATGAACACAGGTGCAAAGATGCTTGCAAAAATCTGAACCTGTGTATATACAGTAGGACTGCATGCTTAATGTATCATGTGGCATCCCTAACAAGAAGGGAAGAACAGTGTGAAATCCTTCTAACCCAGGCCATTTCTGCACTAGACTGTTATAGGCTGACCGGCCCCTCCCGAAACTGCAAACCCCAGGATTCCACAGGATGTTGCAAGTGGAATAATAGCGCTATAAGAGTCTAGTATGGAAATGGCCCCAGTCTGGAAGCCTGTGTGAAACTTCCAGACAAGTTTGTCTATTCCAAACAGACAGACAGACAGGTGGTGAGTGCCTCTACTCTGCACATGCTGTCTCTAAAACTTTCCCCTTCCTCTCCACCACCTATTGTGCGGAAGCATCTAAACCAGTGGTTCTCAACCTGTGGGTCCCCAGATGTTTTTGGACTTCAGCTCCCAGAAGCCCTGAGCATTGACCATAGTGGCTGGGGCTTCTGGGAGCTGAAGTCCACAAACATCTGGGGACCCACAGGTTGAGAACCACGGATCTAAACCATCCCACCATGTGTGGTTTGGAAAGAAAAATTCATGGGTGTGTGTTGAGGGGAGAACTCCTGGCCTCACCCCCCTGCTGGCTGCACGGCTGGTCTTTGGCTTGGCACTGCGGAGGGGCTCCTTGCTCAACAACCAGTTTGGAGCAGGGATGCGGAGCTGGAATGAAGGAGGAGAGAGATGAGGGCGCGGCAGTAGCCGCCGCCCAGAGACAGCTGCCCAAATCCGGGGATCTAAGAACAGTTTTTTGGGGACGGTTGCACCTGTTCAATTCTGCTGCCCTCCACAAAAGCTTCAGCCAAAGAAAGCACATCAGCCTGCAAACAAGGCAATAATTCGTGGGCCTGACTGTTTGTCGTTTTGCTTAGCCACATCTGTAACGGTTAGAGTACCATCACTTTGCCTCCTTTCTTCATCATGGTTTGGAGCGTAGGGTCAGAGCCTTTTTGTTTATCAGGGTATTAGTGTATGTTTGGTTCTTTAGTCATTTCGATTGGTTAGCTAGTAAGTTAATGTTTTAGGGATTTTTGTTTCGTTTGTTGTTTAGTGTTTTCTTTTATTTAGTGGGTTAACATTAGTTGCTGTCTGCGTTGGAAACGTTTGTTGGAGTTCATGTTTATGTAGTTTTGTGCTATGTGTTTCATATACATAGGGTTGTTATTGTGTGCCTTCAAGTTGTTTCCAACTTATGGCAGCCCTAAGGCAAACCTACCACGGCTTTTCTGAGGCTGAGAGTGTGTGATGTGCCCATGGTCACCCAGGGACCTCCATGGCTGAGTGGAAACTGAGTCCGGGTCTCCAGGGTCATAGTCTGATACTCAAACCATGCTGGCTCTCATGTAAACACACACACACACACACTCTCACACACAGGCATGGTAGTTTTGAAGATCGGGGTGGGAGTCCCACATTCTTCCAGATATTGTTAGATGCGCCTACCAGGATCTTCCACCATTGGCTACTCTGGCTAGGGCTGCTGGGAGTTGCAGTCCCTCAGGGTTTGGAGGAGCTGTGGCTGGTGGATCCCATGTCAGCTGGGCGATGAATCCATACCAGGTTTTGCAATAAGCTTGAAAAGGCTCCTCAAGATGCTGCCTCCATTTGGGGGACAGAGTTCAGTGCCTTGGTTCTGAGAGTGGTGCCCTCTCCTTCTTTGGAGATCTTTAAACAAAGGCTGGATAGACTTCTTCTGGGACTGCTCTAGTTGTGTCTTTCTGCGTGGCTGAAGAGGGTTTGACTGGATGGCCCTGGGGATCCCTCACGTAACCCTCTGGCTGTGTGGTTCTGTGACTCAGGGAGCAGCAGTGGGATCCAGTCTAGCAAAACCCGGAGAGCTGCCCGGTTGCCTCCCTTGTTTTAAGGGGCTGGTAGGGTCTTGGCTTTGTAAGAACCAATTCAATCAATGAACAATTTGCTGCCCTGTCATGCCAGAGACACTGCCCAACGGTAGGGCCGGCCCTGTGGCTTTTGACATGTTCTTCCATCCCCCTGTCTGGAACGCACCCCTTCTGACTTGCACATTTCCTCCTTGCTCTGGCAGCCAGCACCTACGCTTTGTATGGAGAGCGCCTGGGCCTCCTGGAAGAGACCACCAAGCCAGAATCGGAGAAGTTCATCGAGGCCGTGGAGACCATGCTACAGACAACGCTGCCCTTGCTCTTCATTCCTCCGGATGTCATGCGCTGGGTGAACAAGAAACTCTGGTGGGATCACATGGATGCCTGGGATGCCATCTTTGCACACGGTCAGCATCCTGGAGGAAGCGACATTGGGGTGGCAAAGGGGCAGGCAGGGTGTTCCCCCCATGGTGCAAAATGGGGGCTCCCAGGTTGGCTGTATGGGTTTGGAGGGGGGCAGATTAAGCAAGAAGGGTGAAATCAGGGGCTCTGCTTTGGCACATTAAGGGCTGAGACAGTGTAGAGCTGAATGCAAGTGCAACATCATGTCTCTCCATGCTCTCTGAGATTGCCAAGTTGAATACAGGACAGAGCTCTTGTTGCTTTAATATTTAGCAGATCCTTAGTCAGGTAGACTTACCCTAAAATTCTGTCAAGCAAACTCCAGCAACTCTCTTCTTTCATCCCCCTCCTGGTTTTTAATTTAAGCTGCCCCCTCCAAGTGACTATTGACCAGCCAGAGGAAAACAAGTGGGCAGCATTGGCAGTGGATGTTTCATCCAGCTCTGTTCTTGTAGCTGGACACACAGGAACAGGCATCCTCCCTGGCCCCTGAGGATGAGGATGAGGATGATGTGCATCCACTACTGTGGCTAAGTCCAGGAAAAGTGGGATTTAGGAGACTGGCCTAGGCTGGCTTGAGAGTAGATTTTGACTTAACATTAGAAGGAACTTCTTGACACTGAGAACAGCAATGGAACCAGTTGCTTAGAGAGGTGGTGGGGTCTCTGGATGTCTCCAAAGAGAGTCTAGGGGGAGGGCTTTGTTTATTTCAAATCCTTCATCTGGCCATCCAGCCTCTCTTTAAAAACCTCCAAAGAAGGAGGAGACTCTGCCACACTCCGTGGAGGCAGCAGCGGATTCCACTATCCAACTGTTCTTGCTCTCAGGAAGTTCTGTAGAGGCAAATACAGGTATTCCAAAATTGAATTTTTTTTAAAAAAAACCAAAATGCAAAACACTTCTGGTCCCAGCATTTTGGATAATGTAATGATTATAAATGGCCAGAAAAAATGAAGCCATTTATCAGACTGAAAGGAGATGAGATGAAATGCGTGGTGGTCAGAGGGGGCTTTCAGGAGGAGCAAGCCATCATGCCCGGGTTCCCTGCCAGTGGGGGGGGGATGGAGGGCTTGGTGCCCCATAGGTCCCGACAGAGTGCCAGGTCTTCCAGGACAGGGGTGTGTGTGTCCGGCAGTTATGGGGATGTGTTTTGACTCTGGCCTCCTTGCTTCTCCAGCGGACAAGTGCATCCAGAACATCTACCAGGAGTTCTGCCTGGGGCAGCCGCGCAGTACTCCGGGATCATGGCCGAGCTGCTCCTGCAGGAGGAGATGTCCCTTGACTCCATCAAGGCCAACATCATAGAGTTCACTGCGGGGGGCGTTGACACGGTGAGTAGGTGTCAGGTGAGGACCCCACCCGGTGAGACAGACATGAGTTGCTGAGGACCAGCCTGGGGCGGTGGTTGGAGAACTGGACTAGGACTCTGGGACTCATGGGTTCGAATCCATGGAAACACAGTGGGCCATGGAAACCTTCCGAGTGGCCTTGGCTGAGTCACACTCTCTCAGCCTCAGACGAAGGCAATGGTCAATCTCCTTGGAATATGTCTTTTGCAGAGGCAATGTGGTAGTAGTTTGGGTTGCAGACAAAGGGTCCATTCCCCTCTGCTCAGCCATAGAAAGCCATTTCGTGACTTTAGGCAAGCCACTCTCTCCCAGCCATAGAGGAATACCATGGCAACCTCCCGCCAAAGAAATCTGGGCCAGAAAACCCGGAGAAAGGGTTGCCATAAATCGGTCCTAGAGGGCCAGCCAGCGAGGTGAAGTGGTCTGCATAGTAGATTAGCACTCTAGGAGACCAGTTTTCAAATCCCCACTCAGCCTGGAAGCCCACTTTGTATCCTGGGCCAAGTCGCACTCTCTCAGTCTCAGAGGAAGGCAAACCCTCCTCTGAACAAATCTTGCCAAGAAAACCCTATTAGCCATTAATCAGAGTTGACTTGCCAAGGTGCATAAGAACAAAATTAACTACACTAGAGATCCAGCAATAGTTGAAGTGTTGGACTGGGACTCTGGAAGACCAAGGTTCGAATTCCCACTGAACCACAGAAATCCAATGGGTCTCATGGCACAATTCCCACCCTTTCATCCTCAGAGGAAGGGGATGCTGGCAGGCCTCATCTGAAAAAGTCCTCCTTATGACATCCTTCCAAATATTTAAGCATGGCTGCCATGTCGCCTCTTAACCTTCTCTTCTCCACGCTAAACATCTCCAGCTCCCTCAGCTGCTCCTCATACCTACTTTTTGGAATTTGCCTTATGGCCAACGTCAGTGTCTCTGCATTTTCCACACTCCAAATGGGCCTCCCATGAGAGAATTTGAGTTCTGGCACTGGTCCCTCGAGGCTCCCATGTAATCTGCTCTTGGTTTTAGTCTGAACTTAAATGTCAAAGTTGAATCCTTCCCCTGATATATACTCAACACCTGTTTGAATGAAGTTTTTTATTGGTTTATTCAAGACATTTATTTATCACCTCTTGACCCATCAAGGCCCTTGGGGTAATGCACAATTGATAAAACACTTTAAAAACCTGAAAGAATCATAGAATCATAGAATCATAGAAATGTAGAGTTGGAAGAGACCACAAGGGCCATCCAGTCCAACCCCCTGCCATGCAGGAAAACCCTCAAAGCCCTCCCGACAAGTGGCCATCCAGCCTCCGCTTAAAAACCTCCAGCGAAGGAGACTCCACCACACTTTGTGGCAGCACATTCCACTGCCGGACAGCCCTGACCGTCAGGAAATTCCTCCTGAGGTTCAGGCGGAATCTCCCCTCCTGCAGCTTGCATCCATTGCTCCTTGTCCTGGTCTCAAGAGCAGGAGAAAACAAGCCCACTCCCTCCTCGACATGACACCCCTTCAAATATTTAAACATGGCTATCATGTCCCCTCTCAACCTTCTCTTCTGCAGACTAAACATACCCAGCTCTCTAAGTCTGTCCTCATAGGGCATGGCTTCTAGGCCCCTCACCATTTTGGTTGCCCTCCTCTGGACCTGCTCCAGCTTATCCATATCCTTCTTGAATTGGGGTGCCCAGAACTGGACACAGTATTCAAGATGAGGTCTAACCAATGCAGAATAAAGTGGTACCAATACCTCCCTCGATCTAGACACCATACTCCTATTGATGCAACCAAGAATTGCGTTGGCCTTCTTGGCTGCCGCATCACACTGCTGACTCATGTTCAGCTTGTGGTCTATGAAGACTCCTAGATCCCTTTCACAGGTACTGTTAGCCAGCCACGTGTTCCCCACCCTATATTTCTGCATACCATTTTTTCTGCCTAAGTGTAGGACCTTACATTTCTCTCTGTTGAAATTCATTTTGTTAGCCTTGGCCCAGCTCTCCAATCTGTCCAGGTCCTTTTGAATTTTGATCCTGTCCTCTGGCGTATTAGCAACCCCTCCCAATTTGGTGTCATCTGCAGATTTGATCAGCGTGCCCTCTATTCCTTCATCCAAGTCATTAATGAAGATATTGAACAGCACCGGGCCCAGGACAGAACCCTGTGGCACCCCGCTAGTCACTTCTCTCCAGGATGAGAATCTGCCATTGGAGACCACCCTTTGGGTACGGTCAGTCAACCAGTTACAAATCCACCTGCCAGTAGCCCTGTCCAGCCCACATCTTACTAGCTTCTTTGCAAGAATGTCATGGGGAACTTTGTCGAAGGCCTTACGGAAATCAAGATATACTATGTCCACAGCATTCCCTTCATCTATCAAGCAAGTAACTCTATCATAAAAAGAGATAAGATTAGTCTGGCATGACCTACTTTTGAGAAATCCATGTTGACTTTTCGTAATTACGGCATTGTTTTCTAAGTAATTAGAAACTGACTGTTTGATGATCCGCTCCAGGATCTTTCCAGGTACTGATGTCAGGCTGACTGGGCGATAACTAAATAACTAAAAATCAGCTCAGCCCAGAGGCTGCATAACTAGCTACCATTCCAGAGTCTCATTGGTGTTGGAATGAACCAGACTACTTGCTCTATGCGTTAAGAAAGGGCACATGCCACCACCCACAGAATCGAGGAAGACCATTTCTTGGCCGTTTCCACACTACCCTGTTATAGTGCTATTATTCTGCTTTCAACCTCCTTTGGAATCCTGAGGTTTGCAGTTTAGGGTTCAGGGGCCTTTAGGATGCTCAGCCAGAGAGCTCCTGGGCCTCACTAAACAACAAACCCACAGGAGGCTGAAAGTGGAATAATACCACTATAATAGTTCAGGGTCAGAAATGGCCTGTGTCAGGACTGGATGAAGTTCCAAATTCTCTGGGATAAAATCCAGAGTGAATTTTGACCGGGAAGCCTCCAGCTGCCAGTGGTGGCTGTTGCTGGATCATTCAAGGGGCCAAGGCTAATTGCCCTCCCCCTCCCCCTCTCTCTCTGGGCTCCCAGACGGCGATCCCGCTGCTCTTCTGCCTCTTTGAGCTGGCTCGCAACCCGCAGGTCCAGGCGGCCCTTCGGGAAGAGATCAAGGCCGTAGAGAAGGAAGGCTCCCGGGAGCTCTCTAAGGTCCTGAACAGCTTGCCCCTGCTCAAGGCGACCATCAAGGAGACCCTCAGGTGAGGTGGGATGGTGGTGGTGGGGCGGTGGGGCGGGCTGGGGATGGAGCGGACAACAGGGAGGCCCAGGGGACAAAGGAAGGCTGTGCATCTGGAAGCAGTGGGGATGCTCTTTGCTCGCCTTTGGCTTGAAAACAGGGCTGGAGAATGTGCAGCGTTTGGACCCCATGAGACCTCCCCTCAAAACTCCCTGGAAGACCCCCTGAATCCCTCCATTTTTAAACTGGGAGCAGTATTCAGGTTCCCCTCACAATGCAGAATAAACATTAAAGGCGCAGCACTCTGGCTTTACCCTCCAACCTCCCAACACTCCCTTTTTCTCCCCAGCCAAAATACTGGCCAAAAAAGGCAACAGGATGCGATGTGACATCACCTCTGGTGCACTGTGGTGCACAGGTGAGGCCTGCAGGGGTGTCCGAATCTGGACTCCTAGCAGTTGTTCTCCTCTTCCTTAAAGGACGGGAGTCCCAAAATGTTTCCAGGTCTATGTATGGGGTCAGTCGGTTGTGCACAGGGGAAAGGAAGGGGCTCTTAGATCCAACACTGCAGGCGGTCCCATTTCCCAAAGTGTCCCCTCACCCCCCAAGCCACCACCCTCTGGAAGTTCAAAGCATCCTTGGCCTATGATTCCTCTCCATGTGCCTGTGTTAGCAGACTTCAGGGTCTAACCAAGTGCTAGATGCAGCGCATGTGTGCACACGGCATCTCAGGGAACACTTCTCTGCCAGCCAATCAGGAGCGGAGAGAATCCTGGGGCTCTTTCACTCCACTCAGTCACAGCCCCGTGATTCTATTTCTGGCAGGCCTGTCTGTTGCAGCAATGCTGTCTCCACGGATGGATGGAGGAAAGGAGGGGCTGCCCATTGGCACTTTGGGGTTCGTCTGAAATCCCAAGTCAAATTGCAACTGCAGGGAGACACAATATGGAACTGTGGTACATTTCATTAGGTTTCTTGGGTTAAAAGGCCCAGCCGTTGTCTTCTGCAGAGACGCACACATATTGATACTAGCCATGGAATAAAGGCCCACGACCAAAGCTTGGAAAATTACCTCCCTCGTTGACAGTTCCCAGAGCCCTCGGCCCCTGCCCAGCCAGCAACCGTTTTTCCCAGTTCTGACCATGACCTTCTGCTTCTTTTAGCAATCGTGAGTTGGAGCAAGCGGTCTCTGTCTACCAGTGCTCTTCTTCTCTTGCAGGCTCTACCCTGTGGGCATTACTGTCCAGCGTTATCTGACCCAAGACGTGGTGCTCCAGAACTACAGTGTCCCAGCGGGGGTAAGTATTTTCTCACTGCCTCTCCCCCAGGCTTTTTAAAGTCCTCCTACAGCCCCATGAGTGCTTATGGCTGCTGTCAGAGAATCAGAGACTTAAGCAGTTGGAAGATACCTCCAAGGGCCATCCAGTCCAACCCCCTTTGGCCATGCAGGTAGACACCATCAAGGCCCTCCCTTGGACAAGTGGCCACCCGGCCTCTCTTTAAAAGCCTCCAAAGAAGGAGGAGCAGACTCCGCCACGTTCCACAGAGGCAGCAGCAGGTTCCACTATCAAAACCACCAATGGACGCAGCAGGGTATTCCGTCGTCAAACTGCTCTTGCGTCATGCCTTGGTCCATGCCAGACCATCTCTTATTTTCCCCCAAAAGGAAAACATGGCTCTAACTGCTGAAAACAGAACAAATGACGCGGTAGATAGACTGCAGCCCAGAACAGATAGAGGTAGTCTAGGAATACCTGGCTGCTTCTTCTTCTTCTTGGGCACCTTCAAGTTGTTTCCAACTTATAGCAACTGTCTAGCACCCCTGTCACAGGTTTTTCTTGGCAAAATTTGGACTATGAGTCTGGAGACTGGGTTCAAATCCCCACTTGGGCATGGGCATCCACTGGGTGACTTCAGGCAAGTTACATTCTCTCACTCTCACACTCTCTCAGCCTCAAATGAAGGCAAAGGCAAACCCTTTCTGAACAATCTTGGTAAGGGTTGCTGTAGGTCAGAACTGACTTGAAGGCACACGACAACAATTGTGTGGAAGAGACCCATTTGGTGTCGCAGCCCTTTCACAGTACACAAGTGTAGCACTATCATTCTCTTTTGACTGCCATGGCTGCATTCTATGGAATCCTGGGATTTGCAGTTTGCAGAAGAGCATTTAGAATTCTCAGCCAGAGAACTCCTTTGCCTCTCCAAACTACAAATTCCAGGATTCCATGGGACACAGCCAGGACAGTTAATACGGAATCAGAGAGTTATAAACGTGTGGTACGGAAAGGCTCTTGGAAGGGCAGGGGCAAGGAAATAAGCAAATGGACCCCTTTTTGGGAAACCTGTGGTCCAGAGAGCTGGCCTTGGAGGCCTGCCTGCCCACACGTGTGTCTCTTTCCCCCAGACCTTGTGCCAGGTGAGTCTCTACACCCTGGGCAGGAGCCCCGAGGTCTTCAGCAACCCAGAGCGCTACAACCCCACCCGCTGGCTGGGCAAGGAGGACAACAACTTCAAGGCCCTGGCTTTCGGCTTTGGGTCACGCCAGTGCATCGGGCGGCGGCTGGCCGAATCGGAGATGATGCTCTTTCTCATGCACGTGAGTGATGGGTGTGCGTGGGTGTCGGTTGGGTGGGGGGAGAAGACGGGCCCTGGAAAGAGGGTGCCCATACGGTGGGCCACGGGGGCACCAAACCACCTGGCTGGCCCTGCAGGACTTGGCCTGCGCTAGCCTACAGCTTTGCTTTGCAATTGCAAATTTTGGCTTGCAATTCCACGGTCTAAGTTCGCTCTCTCCATTCCCTTCTCAGGTCCTGCGGAACTTCAAGATTGACACCGTCTCCAAGGCAGATCTTAATACGGTGTATAGGTTCATTCTCATGCCGGAGAAACCCCCTCTGCTCACCTTCCGGCCCATCGACTAGGGAGGGTGGTGCGCGGTCCCATCACCACAGCCCTCCCTTCCCTTCGACTGGTAGAATGGGGCCAAGGCAAGGCACACAGCCCTCTTTCAGGCAGCCGCTCCCAGAACCACACTCTCACACATCTATACACATCTGTTCCCTTTGCCTCCTTTTGCCTTAGGCAAAAGTGTGTTTTTCGAGGCCATTTCCCCACTAGACTGTTATAGTGCTGTTATCCCACTTGCCAGCCGGCCCCTCCCGGAACTGCAAACCCCAGGATTCCAGAGGATGTTGAAAGTGGAATCATCGTGCTGTAACAGGCTAGTGTGGAAATGGCCTTAGTCAACCTTCTCTGGACATGGTCCAGCTCGTCCAAAACCTTCTTGAACCGTGGTACCCAAGAATGGACACAGTATTCCACATGAGATCTAACCAAAGCAGAAAAGAGTGGAACTATTACTTCCCTTGACCTAGATACTATACTTCTGTTGATGCAGCCCAGAATGGCATTGACTTTTTTGGCCGCTGCATCACACTGTTCACTCCTGTTTGTGCTAAGCTGTCCTGTCTCCCATTTGAGCAAGTACCTGACAAGCAACCTTCCACCTGCAGCAACATTCTTCTACCCCTAATTCTGTTGCACAACAAGATGATACACTTGCTTTCCTCACCCAGGCAACTCAAATTGGGCAGAATAAGCAGTTCGGTGCATATGCATTTTCTTCTATTTTTGCTAAGCAAGAGGAATCAAACAATGGCAGTGGCTCATTTGTAGCCACCTGCAACTCCTTTTCAGCACATTTACTAGCTGTGGAAGTTCCTTCCTTCCTTCCTTCCTTCCTTCCTTCCTTCCTTCCTTCCTTCCTTCCTTCCTTCCTTCCTCACCAGGCCTGGGGTTACTTGTTTTCAACATTCCACTCATGAAGCCAGAAACTTGTAAATAAAATTGGAGATTTTCAAAAAACTAAATTCTGGGGTGTTTGCGGTTCATAGAATCCTAGAGTTGGAAGAGGAAGAAGGGGCCATGCAGTCCAACCCCACTCTGCCAGGCAGGAAGACACCATCCAAGCCCTCCCTTGGACAGAGGGCCCTCCAAAGGAGGAGGAGACTCCACCACACTCCATGAGGCAGCAGTGAATTCCACTGGTGAACGGCTCTGTCGGCTTATAGGGTCCACTACACAAAGATGTAGAAATTGCCATTTATGCTTTTCTTATCCATAGTTATCCGGGAGTAAGCTGCATTGATATCCGTGGTGCTTTGATCTCCTTGCAGAATCTTAGAGTTGGGAGGGACCTCAAGGGCCATCTAGTCCAACCCTCTGCCGTGCAAGAATACACAACTCCCAAAATATGATCACGTACAGGATCAGCTGGCAAAAGTCTGAGGTTCAAAAGAACACCCAAGAAATTGTTGGGTTTCTGAATGATGGGAGCTGCACTCTAACGACATCAAATTCCACCCAAGTTAGTCTTTAATTAGAGGTGGTGATTGTCATGCATAGAAGTGTTACTATTAAAATGGCCGGCTTGAAAGGAGAATTCCATCAGAGTCCGGCCTCTGGCTTGTTATTTCCCTCATTCCGACTTCCTCTGCACTTGTTCTTCTGCCCTGAAGTCACTTCTGACCAAAGGCAAGCCTGTCATGGGTCTTTCTTCTCAAGATTTCTTTGCAGGAGGTCTGACACCACTGCCTTCCCCTGAGGCTGAGAGAGCGTGACTTGCCACAAGGTCACCCAGTTTCTTTCCATGGCTGAGGCAGAAGGGATTCAAACTCATCTCCCACTCAAACCACTATGCCACCCTGCCTCCCCAAAAGATTTATCCTAGGGAGATTTGCCATTCTCTTCCTGAGGCTGAGAGAGTGTGACATGCCCAAGTGCATCCATTGGGTTTCCCTGGGATTTGAACCCTGGTCTCTCTGAAGAGTCCTTGTCCAATATTCAAATCACTATACCACGCTGGCTTTCTCCTCTGTATCAGTCAGTCACGAAAACCGCCCCAAGACTTGAAAGCCTTGTTGTCACCTCTTTCCTTTTGAGAGTGACCTCTTTCTGTTGCCTGTTCGGGGCACCTCAGTTCAAGAAGGACATCGACAAGCTGGAGCGTGTCCAGAGGAGGGCGGCCAAAATGGGGAAGGGTCTGGAAGCCATGAAGCCCTCTGAGGAGCGGCTGAGGGAGCTGGGGATGTTTAGTCTGCAGAAGAGAAGGTTAAGAGGGGACATGAGAGCCATGTTAAAATATTTGAAGGCATGCCATGTTAAAGAGAGAGTGGGCTTTGCTGCTGCTCCAGAGACTTTGACAAGGAGCAATGGATCCAAGCTGCAGGAAAGGAGATTTTAGTTGAATCTCAGGAAGAAATTCCTGATGGTCAGGGCTGTCCGATTGTGGAAGATGCTGCCTTGGAGCGTGGTGGAATCTCCTCCTTCTTTGGAGATTTTTATGCAGAGGCTGGATGGCCAGAATCTGCCAATGGGAGTCTGTGTCTTCCTGCATGGCCAAAGAGGGTTGGACTGGATGGCCCCGGGGGTCTCTTTCAACCTTGTGATTCTATGACCCTGTGAGTTCCTGGGTGGTGGCTGGTCATTGGAGCTTTCCAAAGAGAAATGGGGAGATATAAACATGTTCATGAAAACTACAGAGCCAGGAAAAGGTCAAAAATATTTATTTTCTCACACCCTTTGCTTCTCACACAGTCTCCTTGAATCCTGGTGAGGTGAGTAATATGACCACACGGGGTGGGGAATGTCTGCAACAGGGGAAATTAGCCCTCCACAACTTATTTGCACCAATCCAGTCTGCAATTGTAAAAGAAGTAGGCTGGGGATGACATGGGAGTGATGGGGCAAGAACTTGGGAAAACTTACTTTGGGAGTGCAGTTCCCAGAATTCTGCAACCAACAGAGCCACTGGGACTTATAATCTACTTTGTTTAAAGCTTTCCCAAGCTCTGGATGAAGCTAAGTTTGGCTGCACTTGCAGAAGAAAGCAGAATACAAATGTTCTAGATACGTAATAAATATTCAAGCTTTGATTCCACTAAAAAGTCCATTTGGCAAATGACGGTCACTGGGGCTGCCATCACTAGCCAGCAATCAAGACAAGAGTTCCTGGGCGTAAAAACTGCACCAAGCAAGCAGGGGTCCAAGTGGGGCGAGAGCAGAGATCCTAGCAGTGATACGGGCTCACAATGAGACCCCCTTAACTTCAGGCACGTAACGAAGAACACGCGCCCTTAGACCTGTAACTTTGCAACCAAGAATTCAAAGCAGATTCCCAGTCAGCAGCTTCGGCAGTGAATATCCTGTTAGCGTTTCTTTGGTTTTATGGTTGTCAAGGGCTGGGGTGCCTGGTTTCTTAGCAAATAAACCATTTATAAATGATGTTTCTTTTGCCTGGTCATTCAGTGACTCTCTCTCAGCCCACCCTTGCCTAACCACTAGGCACACCCACCACTGCAAGGTTACAGCAGTCTGAAGGTCTCATAGCTTAACCCTCGCTCAGGCAGACGGGGGAAAAGCAACTTCAGCTGAATGCCTTCATCTAAGGCACATCACGATCCCAGTAAGAATCCCAGTGTCTTGGGGAGCAGAAAAACACTCTGTCCCCACAGATGGACTTGTGGACGCAGGATCAAGAGAATCAGCCCAGAATTCCCAAAGCCTCACCTCCAGAAAACAACAATGCACACATGGGGTGGTGGGACATTGGTCTGGAGCAGTCATCTGCACCTCTGTCATCTGCATTTTTTAAAAAAGTAGCCAATACAAACCAAACAATTTTTGTTCCAGTTTGTTTTTGGCCTATTTCTTGCAAAAAATGTACATAGCAGGTGGCTGAAGGGTGGAAACCCTTTTTTAAAAAACAACTGCTCAGGGGACAATGCTGTAAAACACCTTCCCTTGTTGGTCTAATTTTCTGTGAATTCTGGAACCAAAATGAGTCAGGCAGGACTGGACTGTGCCGTCCGCCTGGAAGTGGGTGCCAATTGCCAGAGAGGCAGAGAATGCTTCGCACAGAACCCACATCCCTGGGAAGAGGTAGAGGAACAGGGAGCTCCCGTGGCTTTTGCGCAGTTCCAGGAATATAGGACTGAGCCCAGAAAACATAGCAACAGAGAAAGCTCAGAGAGTCAGGCTTCAGTACATCCCCCATATCCACGCAACCAGTACACACAGTTACCCACACTGAAGTCCAAAACCATTAATTTCTTTAACATCACATTGTTAGTTTTTATGTTTTTATCAGTCGTGCACTGGCTTTGGACTGCAAATAATGGCCACAAAGCCTTCTTTCTCTTAGATTCTAAAGTTCTGTCCAGTTCCAGGGCCTCCTCTCCAACCTGCGTACTCATCTCAATACCTATGTTGTTCATCTCACTGCAAAAAAACTGCATTTGCTATTTCCTGCGTTTTTCATTATCCTCGGTAATTCCAAGAACATATCCCCCATTGATCTGGGGGACGTCCTGTATCTTATTCAACACTGTCTACAAAGACTGACCAGTGGCTCTCCAGCATTTCATGTAAGATTCCTCTCCAGGAATCCCAGAACTAGTGGAGATGCCAAGAGTTGAACGGAGGACCTGCTCTACGCAAAGCAGAAGTGAGGAATCTTGCCCTTCCCGGGAGGTTCCAGCAAACTTCTGTGTTCTTCCTCCTTAATAATTTCTGCCATCTTGGCAACACTCTACTGTAGCTTGGCCAAATGCATCCCAGTTTTCTTGTTCAAAATGCTGGAAGGTTACGACGCCATGATGCCAGTCTGGCACTGGTCTCAGTGCAGCCCTGGTCCCGGCATGGGCCCAGCCTCCTGTCCGACTAACAGGTGAGAACCAAGGACCACAGACTCAGGCCATTTCCACACTACACTCTTATAGCGCGATTATTCCACTTTCAACATCCTATGGAATCCTGGGGTTTGCAGTTTTGGGAGGGGCCAGGATTCCCCAGGATTCCATAGGATGTTGAAAGTGGAATAATCGCGCTATAACAGTGTAGTGCAGAAATGGCCTCAGCTTATGAGACTGGGGAAAAAAAGCTACACTCCTTCCTTATGCTTTTTCCGCCGTGCTTGGCCTCACTTTCCTAACAGCCTGCCTGATCTTATCCTTGTTTTTAGGCCTTCGCCACACTTTTTAAAAAATGGGGGAAATTGCATGGGAGACCGATTTTAACCCCCCTGCAAGCTGCATCGGCATGCTGCAGAACCCCCCGGAAGTGATATCGTGTCACTTTTCCAGCTGCTGATTTTGGCCTGTCCTTAACTGGAGCAAAAGGAGGGTCTTGGGAGGAAGGCAAACTGCTGTGTCTGTGAGCACTTTTGGAGTGGAAAATTGCCATATCCTCAAACTGGGAGGGATGGGGGTGGATTCTGAGGGCCTGCCAGGGAGTTTTGAGGGGTGCAAAGGTGGACTTTAGGAGTTGATTGAGTTCTGAAGGCTCAGCTTCCCCCACCTGCATCCTGTGTCCATGATAGAAGAAAATTCAATGCAATGAGAACAGTGTAAACAAGGTGGGGCCTCCCACCCACCTGCAAAGAGAGGTGAGCTTCCTCTCCCTCTGGCAAGGGGCCATGGGCTTTCTAACCCTGTGGGCTGTTTGCCCCTTGCTAAGCTGGCCCAAGGGGTATTTTTCTTGAGCAAACCAATGGTTCAAAGACTGCCCTTGGCAAGGAAAGAACCAACCCAGTCTCCATCCTGGCCAAACTGGCAGGGGTACAGTGTTTAACCAACTTGCAGCCCCCAGAAAGACCAGGTGTGCACATATACCAAGACGGTGGGATGCATGGAGGTCCAGCACGTGCTTGGCCAATGTAGCTTCTTCACGGGTGGGAAGACCCCTGCGCCAGCAAGAACCCACAGACCCTCTGCAGGAGGCAGAGGCCTCGGGCATAGGCAGCTGCCTGCCCATTCTCACTCCTTGCCAACAGGCTTTGTTTTAGCTCACTTTAAAAAGAAGATTTAATATTTCTTAATTTCCTTTTCTTGCTGTTGCCACCTTCACGCTGTTTCCCATTTATGATAACCCTAAAGCAACCCTATCAAGGGTTTTCTTGGCCAAATTTCTTCACGGGAGTCTGTCCCCACTGCCTACCTCTGAGGCTGGGAGAGGGTGACTTGCTCAGGGCCACCCAGTGGGGTTTCCATGGCTGAACAGGGATTCAAGTCCTGGTCTCTCAGAGCCCTAGACCAGGTTTCAAACTGCTATGCTACACTCTCTCCACAAAAGATTTACTCCAAGCAGGTTTGCCATTGCTTTCTTCTTAGGCTGAGAGAGAGTGACCTGTCTAGAGTCACCCAGTGGGTTTCTACTGCCAAGCAGGGATTCAAACCCTGGTCCTCCAGAGTCCTAGGTCAGGATTCAGACCAGGACACCACGCTGGCTGCTTGTTCTGTACACTGAAGCTAACTTGTGGCTTTCTGGCCAGATACCTTCAGAGGAGGTTTGCCGCCACTGCCTTCTTCTGAGGCTGAGAGCATGTGCCTTGCTCAAGGCCAGCAAGTGGGCTTCCATGAGTGAGCAGGAATACAGACCTCGTTCTCCTGGAGCCCCTGTCCAATTTTCAAAGCACCGCACCCCACTGGGTCATTTTTACCCTTCAGAAAAGCCAGGACGCCCAGAGTCTTGGGATCAGCCCAGGGAGTCCCAGTTCCCCAGCGCAAGGCAGGAAATCCAGAACGCCGGCAGTGCTCCTGACAGATCCTCCCTCGGTCAAGCAAAGTCCTTTCCCATCCTAGAAGAGCTGCAGGAGGAATTCCGGGGCCCACTCCAAGGCGGTCTGCGTGACGGCCAATGCGGCCGCCCCCAGCGTGGCCGAAATCCCCCAGACGGCGGCCTTCACCAAGGGGCTGTGCTCCGCCGTGGGGAGGAGACCGCCCGGTTCAGTCTCGCTGGGTGCCGTCGGGTGCCGCCGCTGCTGGCGAAGGACGGCATCTGGGCGCTGGCAGGACGCCTCTTGCTGAAACTCTGGGAAAGAGCCGATGCTGATGCTGGCAGGGTGAAGAAAAGGCAGAAAGGGGAGAGTTTGGCAAAAATATAGCACAAACATAGGACTTGGCTCATTGATTTGATTACAGAAAAGTTGTTGATGGTAGTTTTCTTAAGGTCTAGGAAGAACTAAAAAATGAGAAAAACTGGTGATTTTGGGGTTAATTATTAATGATTTTAGCTTATTGGAAGAAAAGGGTGTGAGTTTTTGTTAGGAGAGGAGCAACGTATAGCTGTATGTACTTGGAACTGCCATAAGGAAGACTGGAAGTCATCGGCTTCTTTTTTCTTTCTTGAATTTCCTTACTCTCTTTTCCTTTTTAATTCATGTAGGTTTTTTTGTACTTTTAAATTTACAATAAAAATAAATACTAGAAAGGAGAGAAAGAGAGAGAGAATGAATACGCAGGGGAAAAAAATCCCAGAGCCAATGTAGCACTGATGAATGATGGGTTTGACCCAGAGGGTGGAGAAGCCCCAAGGAAGGGCCGGGCTTGGTCCGGCAGGAGAGGGAGGGCTGGGGCTGGAGAGGAGGCCCTTCTCGCCCCCAAGAAGGGCCCTGCGGTTGCATCCCAGTGGTGCAGCGCTGCTGAGCGGCCCATCAAACGTCCCGCCATCAAGCCACCTGGCAGAATCTCATGGACTCTTTTGGGCTGTGTCTAGGCGTCAAATTCCACAGAATCCCAGAGCACCCCAGAGGGGTCAATCCAGCCCAAACCCTCAGTGGACAGATGGCCACCCAGACTCTTTAAAAACCTCCAAAGAAGGAGGAGACCCCACCACGCTCCACCGAGGGCAGCAGGAGATTCTGCTGTCAAACTGCTCTTACCCTCAGGAATTTCTTCCTAATGTTTAGGTGGAATCTCTGGTCAGTGAAGAAAAGAGGGCTGACTGACCCATCTTAGCCGGCTTCACCTGCAGGGCTGCTCTTCCGAGTTTCTTAAATTCCATCTAAACAGGAGGAAGAACTTCCCGACAGTCAGAGCAGCTGGACAGTGGAATCCGCTGCTGCCTAAATGGACTGCGGTGGAGTCTCCTTTTTCTTTGGAGTGTTTTAAATAGAGCCTGGGTGGCCATCGGTCCAAGGGAGGGTTGGGATCGTGTCTTCCTGCATGGCAGAAGGGCGTTGGACTGGATGGCCCTTGGGGTCTCTTCCAAGTCTATGAGTCTATGATTCAAACTCTGGTCTCCAAAGTTGTATTCTTTTGCTCAAACCACCACATCACACTGACTCTGCCCTGTTATACACCGTTGACTTTTTTAAAAAAGAATAATTTTAGAATCTTAAATCATTAAATTAAGAAACTTAAACTACTGTAATTGCATTAACTTTTTTAAAAGTACAAAATCACTTTAAAAACAGACCAATAAGAATAAGACTACAGCAGAAGCCTTCCACCAAAGGGCCCTTCCGCACAACCAATTAACCACCCCATGGTTGCTTGAAGGAAAACGTCTTTTCCCTGGGGGCAAAAGAGGAGCAGAGAGGGCCAGTCTAGCTTCTTGTGGAAGGGAGTTCCACAGCCTCCTGGGAGCAGCCACTGAGAAGGTCCTCGTCTCACCAAGGCCTTGGGCAGGCAGGAGGCTGAGACGCACCCACGCCCTCGGGAGAGGACTGGGAGCCTCGCCCCCTGCCCCATCCCACGCTGCGGACCCCCTTCTCTTACCTCTTGTGGATCTGAAGGGCTGCCTGCTTGGCCAGTTCGGTGTGGGGGAGACGCCGGAATAGCTGCTGAGCTTGGAGCACGAGGGTCTCGTAAGGCAGGTCCTGGGGGATCTGGGAGAGGAGCTGGTGGACGCTGGGCATGTCGCAGTCACAGCCCAGGACCTCCTCCTCACGGTGGAGGACAATCTGGAGCGGGACAAAAGTGCTTACAGGTTGAGCATCCCTTAGCGAGAGATCCAAAATCCAAAGACCTCCAAAACCCAGAATTTTTTGCCACCAGCGGCCTGCTTCTGCCTTTGAGCTCCAAGCTGTCATTTACTATGCTGCTGCCCTGTATGAGATAAATTATATTTCATGGCCTATAGAAGGATTTAGGTGGTCCCTGGCCTTTGGGTTGAGTTGTTCTTTGCATATGCACATTAGCAGCGCTTAGTCCCAATGCCTGGCATTATTCCATTTTGTATTTGTATTCCTCTGTAGTGTATCACATGGTTAGTTATCAATCCTATTTAATTGCCTTTGGCCATTCTGTGTTCTGCATGTTTTCCATAACATCATTTATTATTATATCCACCTTTTCGTTTATTTGAATTTTTCCCTGCACTCCTGCTGTTTCCTAGCTGGCGTTTTGCTTTTTGTGAGACCCTCCTGTGTTTCCTGCATCAGGGGTGAGAATCCTGTGCCACCCCCAACCCGGGTTGTTTGGAGTGCAGCTCCCAGCATCCCACACCACTGGTGAGCCTGGAGAGGGCAGATGGGAGCTGCAGTCCAGCAGTCTCCGGAGAGCTACCTGAATCCCAACTCTGTGGTAGATCGATCCCATTTTGGAAGCTTCAGCCAGCCTGAAACAACCACGATGCTTAGGAAAGAGGTGGGAGAGAATTCCCCCACTTACGAAATAGTCCCCTCCAGCTCTGACATACCGCAGCGGCAAAGTAGACGGCCATGAGCGGGTGGGAGGCCAGGAAGAAGTCATAGAGACGCAAGATGTGGTGGAAGTTGGCAAGGACGTGGCCGTACCAGGTGATCAGCCAGCTCAGGGCGAAGATGGTGCCCACTTCGGCTCTGCAAGGAAGGGCAAGGAGAGGGAGCCACCCGTGAGAAGACCCTGACCTTCATCACACCAAAACTGGTCCTCCTGCAAGAGGCTCACTGCAGTTTTGCAAACTGACCCAGTGCGCTAATCTTCCCCACTCCCCCCACCCCACTTTTTAACCACTGCATATTGACTGATCTTACTATTTACTGCCTTCCCCCTTTCCTGTCTGCAACCCAAGAGGACAACGGGTACCTCTGCATGAAGTCATGGAGCCGCGGACTCTCCCGCTGCAGGATGGGCATGAGGTAGTTAAGAATGTGCTTCGTGCTGTCCATGGTGGGGTCCATGAAGTCCCTGGAGAAAGGAGGAAGAGCTGGGAGGGCAGTAGCATCACTCACCCCTCTTGGGACAGCTGGGTGCAGGCTGGCATTGGCTTCCAGGTCAGAACACACCACCACCCAAGGCAGCAGGGCACCGATGCTATTGCTCTACCCACATCTAAGAGAAAGCCATGTGCAGTCCTGGGCCTGCCTGCAGCCACTCTTACCCCTTCCAAACCCCCCAGAATGCCACAAAAAAACCCCAAACCTCTCGCTTTAGTTCTGTTTCACTCCACCTGCCAGCCTTTGCAGCAGCCAGATTGGGTCCAGGCCCTGGAGCTCTCTACGTACCTGAGGTGAAGCGTGGAGAGCCTCTCCAGCAGAGCCACGGCCATGCGCTGGCCCGAGACCAGCAGCAGCGTCACGGCGATGTCGTGGTAGCCCTGGTAGTAGTGCAGCTCTGGGTGGGCCCTCAGCACGTACAGGATGGCATCAATCAGCTGCTCTTGCAGAACCTGGCGCTGCTCCTCGTGCATGCCTGTGGTGAGGGGAGAAGAAGCGGGGAGGTGGTCAGAGATTTAAAAAAACAACAACTCCCCTCTGGCCACCTGCTGCTTAAGAGTTGCTGGAGCCATGGAAGAAGATTTCTAAGATAATGCAGTAATCCCCCCTTATCTGCGGGGGATAGATTCCAGGACTCTCTGTGGATGCTTGGAACGGCGGACAGTGCCAAACCTGCTGGCTTTCCAGGGGCCACAGAGAGGCTCTGTGCTACCAGACAGTATGAAGCTGCTCCACGGCCCCTGAGAAGCTGGAGACGGCTCTGCTGTCCACAGAATTAGGCCTCGCAGCAAACACAGAGAGGCATCTTACTATCCGGTAGTATAAAGTCTCTCTATGGTGCCTGTGAAGTGAGAAGGCTGCTTCTGGTGACACCAGAGCTGTTTCGTGTGGTGGCATTTCTGGACGGGCAATTAAACCTGGGTGGGGGGCGTCCAGCAGGCAAGGTATGGGTGGCAGGACCTCGAGAAGGCTGCATGGGTGCCATCACCTGGAAGCTGGTTATTTGCCATTTAATATTTTCAGATTGCAGGTAACTGAAACCACAGAAAGCGATACTGCAGATAATGAGAGGTCACTGTATTACTAAAAATAAAGGTGCCACTGGGACTCGTTGCTCTGGAAGCCGTCTTCTGCAATGGGAGGACTGGGCCCTGATCTTGCTTCTGTAATTGTGTGGGACTGGAACTGGGAAGGCACAAGACGGGGTCCCATTGGCCTGCGTTAGAATTAGCAGAGGCAAGAAGAAATACGAAGGCCAGCAACCACTCGGTTCCCCAAGTGGCACCTCCTGTGGAATCCTGGGATTTTCAGAGGTACAGGTTGAACATCCCTCATCCAGAATTCTAAAATACTCCAAAATCCAAAATTGCTCACATGGGTGGCTGAGACAGTGACACCCTTGCTTCTTGATGGTTCAACATACACCAATATTGTTTCATGCACAAAATTATTAAAAATATTGTACAAAATTATCTCCAGGATATGTCTATAAAATGTATAGGAAATATAAATGAATTTTATGTTTAGACTCAGATCCTATCTCCAAGTACGCATGTATGCATATGCAAATACATGCATTCTAAAATCCCTCCAAAGAATCCAAAATCCGAAACACTTCTGATCCCAAGTGTTTCTGATAAGAAAGATGTCACCTGTATTTACAATTCTTAGCCAGAGAGCTCTCATACCTCAACAAACTACAAATCCCAGAATTCCACATAGGGTGTTGCCGTGGCAGTTAAAGTGGAATAGAGCTCTATAATTGCTTAGTGAGAAAAGACCCCTCCGTGGATTTGATGGATGAATAACTGCTGGGGGCCTCAGATGGCAGCCTCTCTCCAAAACACATGGTTCCCCCACCAACCAAGAACAGCAGAGCTGGGCTTTGGGGCTGCCTAGGAATCCTCCTTCCTTTTAGTTTAATTCTGACGGGCATGGCTGAAATTAATCAGTGGTGATGGGAAAGCACTCGTCCCGTGCTCAGGAGCTCACTCTCATGGTTGCTTTGTTTCATGGTTGAGCCCTGGTACTAGAAATCCGTAGCGAAGCATGGGCCGCCCAGAGATCTCCTGACATAGGTCGGGACCTAAATAGTTTTATTGATTAATAAGGAACACATAAGCGAGCCCCAGACTCATCTCCCTCTGTAAGGGCTCTTTGTTCTGATGGTCACTTGCAGCGTTTGCAAGGGGAGTTCAGGAACAAAACCCATGTTTGCAATTTTCCCTCCAGAAAAGCGCCCCAGAGCATCCCAAGGAAGGTAAAGACCCATCCAATCTGTCCTCTTTTTCTTCCCTTCTCGCCTTCGTTCCCCCACCTCACCTGGGGGGAACCGGCGGACGGAGCGGCGTACATCCAGGAGGACCTGGTTGTAATCCTTGTGGTTCTCACGCACTTCCGGACCTGGGAAGAGATTAAGACACAAACCAAAAATTAAGATGCAGAGGGCAGTTCTCAAGCCTGAGCTGAACAAGATGGAATTATTGGGATCTGATTCAGTGGGGCTTTCTGGCTTCGAGGTCTCGAGCTTTGAAATGTTGTTGTTTTGGGTTACAGCTCTCAGGATCCCCCAGCAGACAGGGAGATGGTGGGCACTGATGGCTTCCATAGCAGTCAGGCTCTGGATCTGTTCTGGGTTTTAGTCTGAACTTTAAAGCTGATATAGGTATGAATTAGAAATAATAAAGTAGAAATAAAGTAGAAGCTGGGGGCTTAGGTCAGAGGAACGGAGAAAGATTTAAGAAGGGTAAAAAGGTCACGAGAGCCAATGCATCACGTAGCTAGGATGTTGATCACGTAGCCAGGGTGTTGTTTGCTTATTGACTGGCTCCGGTAATTGCAGATTGTAGATAAGCCCTTTCCGGGGTCTGAGTGCGGGGGTGATTAGCTAGTAACAGCATGTGGTCTTTGTGACCCCGGAGGGGCGGACTGAGACAGGCCTGCGATCTTTGCCTGTGATCTTTGTGTATGCTGTGAACTTTGTCTATAAAAGAGCTGTGCAACTTGAATTCGGGGCTTTTGGTCTTTTGGAGACATCCAGCCAAAAGCCCGTGCGTAATAAATTACTCTTTTTCTCTGTGTTCTCTGGGCTCCTGCAACAAAGCCATTCAGCTAACTCCAAAATGGGATCAGCACACTGGACTGAAAATCCAGCATGGTTTTCAGGAAGCAGCCTTATGAGTGCCTAGTACAAAACAGCCCACCTAAATAAACTGATGTGCCTGAGTGTGGTGCTCTGCTGGTCTGTTGGCAGCCTAAAGAAGAACAGAGGAAATGAAGGCCTCTTTGGCCTACCATTTCATTGACATGGTAGCCAAACATCTGCCCACGGAAGCCCACTGGCAGGACACAAGGGCAACTACATTCCCTGGCAAGTGGTATACGGACATACTCTGCCTCTGAGGTGACATGTAGCCAACCTGACTAGTAGCCACCTAATGGCCCTCACCCCCTCCATTTATCCAGTCCCCTCTGAAAGCCATCCCAAGTTGACAGCCATCTTTACGCCTTGTGGCAGGGAGTTCCACAGATTAACTGCACCGCCTTTTAACTTGGTACGGCCAGAAAAAGCAAGGGAGTTGCCAAGCACAAGAGGACCACACGCTCTGCTAGCGTCACCAGAGTGAAAACTGGAGGGAGTGCCTTTAACGCTATGCAAAAGAAGAAATTTCAGCAGACACTGCTTCCCATGCCAGCAGGTCACAAAATGAAAGTGAAATGAAGGAATCAATAGTTAGGTGTAATCACTTGAGGAATGCAAGCTGTTTGCAACAAGGGCGGGAACAAATTTTTTAGTTATTTGTGGTTTTGTTATGTATTTTTAATTCTCTTTTGTATTGTCTGTAATATTTGTCAGATTGTGTTTTCTTTTGTTGTATGTGCATGTTCCTCTTTAATAAATATATATATAAAAAAGCAATGTGTGCTGGAATTCCCTCTTCTACACAGCCATCAAAAAGGCAGGGGCGCTCCCTCCAGCCTCCCCTCCGGCCACACTGCCTGCCGTGCGCTCTGGCTGCGTTTCGTTGGGTGGGTCGCCCTGCCGGCTCCCTGCCCCTCCACCCCCAACCCAAAGTGGACAAGGGGCTCCTGAGAGCGGAAGGCGGTACCTGGCTTTGGGGGGAGGCCGTAGACATTCACCCCCAGCAGTTTAGGCCAGACTTTCCTGCGGATCTCGTCCGCCAGAAGCCCCCCGGGGCCGAAGGCTGCCAGCCGCAGGCTCTCCACGTCCACGGGGTCTCTGGTGAGCGCCTGGTGGATCAGCAGCTGCTTCCGCTTCTTCTGGGACCCCGGCAGGCCTGCAAAAAAAGCACGGGGCAAGAGAACGGAGGGACAGGCATCAGAAACCACGGCAAGAAAGAACAGGACAGAAAATGTGGACTCTTCCCCCGATACACGACAGTGGCTGCAAGAAGGCTGTTTGCCAAACTTGGATGATGCCCCGACGATGGACGCGTGTGTGGGCTTCTAATGGTGTGTTGATTTTTTTAAAAAATATCCCATCTTTTAATGCATTTTACACGGTTTTGCTTCTATATATTGTTTAATCGCTGTTTGAAATAACATGTATATATTTTTTGTATATGTTTTTGTTGAAATTTTACACAGAAAAATAAGACCCCCGCCGCTTCCAAGCATCCCTTTTCCAGTTGAGTTTGTGTTTACATCCCATTAATACATTATTTGTATTTAAGAGTTAATTTAAGAGTTAATCACACTGTCACACTATTACTTTTGACCTTGTTACATTCAACTTATGCTTATTCTATAACATCCTTAATTTTCATTACCAACATTTCCAACACTCTTCCTTTGCTTCTCCTCCTCCTCATTCCTTTATCCAGTTCAAAACTTCTTTCCGTTCTCTTTCAGAGTTCTGAATTGGTTTATTTTTAAATGAAAAAATTAACTTTTCTATCTTTACCGTATCCAGAACTTTTAATTTCCATTCCTTTATATCAATATAATTTCCTTCTTTCCAACATTGTGCCTATGTCATTCTTGCAGCAGTTATTACATATAGCAATGTTTTCTGATAAGATCTTATTTCTCTTTGTTGCCCTAACATGTTCAACAGATAAAATTCTGGCTTCATTTCAAAATTTAAACTATACATTCTCTGAATTTCATCAAGTATTTCCTTCCAGAATTTCCTTGCTACCTTACAAGTTCACCACATTAAAATAACATGTGTATTTTACTGATGTTTTGAGTTTTTGATCTTTATTAGTTTTAATATACTGTAAGCTGCCTTGAGTTTATTAGGAAAAAGGAAGAATACAGATTAAGTATGAATAAGTAAAAATACTACTAATAATAAAAAATACCAGTAAAAATACCAAACATCCTCTTGCAGACCTGTCAGGGCACTGAGTGTGGTGGCACCAACAATGTGGAATCATCTTCCATCACAATCTTCACACACTACTCTTAATATTATACCCCAGCAGACATTTCACTCTGTGTCTGCGTAGAGATAAATTCGGGGTTTCGAATTAAACCCTTTAAAATTTAAAACAGCAGGGAATAATTTAAAGAGACTAAAAGCATATTGAGCATTTTAACAAGTTAAATTAATGCCAGGTTTCCCCCTATTTGGTCTACATCCTTTTCTCTTCTTTTCTTTTGACCTTGTAAAGGTCAAAGGTAGATAGATAGATGGATGGACGGATAGATAGATAGATAGATAGATAGATAGATAGATAGATAGATAGATAGATAGATACACACGCATATTAATGTGTGTTTTGTGCACTGAATAAATGTTAGATTTTATTGATGTTTACTACTTTGAAACTTTGGGATCTAAGCAGTATTTAAATACTTTTAATAAGACACATACACACATGCAAACACAAGCTATGTCTGCACTAGTCGGTTATAGTGCTATTATTCCACTTTCAACCTCCTATGGAATCCTAGGGCTTCCTAGGGTAAACTGCAAACCCTAGGATTCCATAGGAGGTTGAAAGTGGAATAATAGTACTATAACCGTCTAGTGCAGAAATGGCCACAGAGTCAGCTCTCTCTATCCACGTGTTTTGCATCCACAGACTCGACCAACCACAGCCCCAAAATATTTGGAAATATAATTCCAAAAAGCAAACCTTGATTTTGCTGTGGGCGAAGTGGCGTACCCGTGCCGTAGCCTCCCGCCTTTCCACAAATCCTCGGGCACACATTCTAGTTGTTCACCGCTTTACGTACGGCGCACCATTTTCCTGTGCCGCTGCATGTAACAGCACTTGGGCATCCATGGATTTTGGTACCCACGGGGGATCTTGGAACCAAACCCAAGGCAGGTACCGAGGGTCCTCTGTACATTCACAGAGGACAGTTTCCTATTTAACAGTACAGTCCCTCTCCCTGACCACTGAGAAGGTTGAGTTTATTGAGCACGGCAGCTGAAATTAAACCACGCGCGCGCGCACATTAAATAGCACCCCGGGGAGCGAAAACGTCCAGCTTGTGCTCAGTTTTTGTGTTTTGCATCCGGCCTCCTCCCTCGTAAATTGCAAGCAGGAAACTCCAGCGTGATCTCTTTCACCCCTTGCACTGAGAAAATAACAGTCTATTATTGCCAACACACCAGAAGTAGGTGGGTCTATTTAAAGCAGCCCCAGAAGAATTAAATCCAAGCCCTTCGGGGCACCTGGTTATTAACTGAACCTAAGTATGAATCACTCCTCCATCCAACCGGCGCTCAAGGTGACACACAAATCAAACAAAATAGTAATAACCGACTCCAGAACGTCGTAAAATCTCACAGGCAAATGTCCTAGAGTGCCATCAAACTAACTTGCTGCTTGGGGATGATGGGAGTTGCAGTCCAGCACAGCTGGAGGACGCTCAATGTGGAAAGGCTGCGCTCTCAAGGTGCAGAATTATGAGGCCTTCCGGATGTTGCTGGATTGCATTTCCCAGCTTTCTTCCCCTGCCAGGCTGGGGCTCATGGGAACTGCAGTTGAAGAAGAACATCTGAAGAGTCAAGCAGTCTCTTTCTGCTGAGGTTTTGAAAGCGAAGGCGGGCCACTGTTGAGGCCCATATGATCCCCATTTCCCCCCCCAGTTTTTAAAAGGCGTGGGTTCCTTTCTTTCTTTTGCTAAAAAAGCCATGCTTTGGATGCTTTTCCGGCTGGAGCAAGGCTCCTTCGTGGTTAGGAGAGGCCTTTTCTCATGATAGGAACTGGAATTAAATCTACTGCGCACTGAACGCAGAACTCAGCCAAAGGGAGAAGGTGGTAATCGGGCCTTCAGAATATATTAATTGTGGTGTTGGTTGTCGCAACACACCTTTCACTTAACTCCAGCATACGGCAACCCTTTCTGCCCACGGTTTTCTCCGCAAGATTTCTTTCACAGCAGATTTTGAGACTGCCTTCCTCTGAGGCTGAGAGAGGGTGACTTGCTGAAGGACACCCGTGGGTTTCTCCTAGGGTTTTCTGGGACACATGTCATCAGATGAGATTTGCCAACATTGCCTTCCTCTGAGGCTGAGAGTGTGTGACTTGCCCAAGGCCACCTAGGGCATTTTGCAGGTGACCAGGGATTCAACCCCTGCTTTTCTGCAGCCCTAATCCAACATTCAGACCACTACATCACACTGCCTCTCTTAACATTTTTTTTTTAGCAAGATGTCCCTAGAGGAGATCGGCTGCTGCCTTCTGCTGAGGCTGAGAGAGTGTGATTTGCACAAGGAGACCCAGGAGGTTTCCATGGCTAAGCAGAGATTTGAACCCTGGTCTTGCAGATTTCTAGTCCAACATGAGCCAACACACCATGCTGGCTCTACAAAATAGAGGTTTTTGGGCCAGAGTTATTCAAAGGAGGTTTGCTGCCACTGCTTCCCCCTGAGGCTGAGAGAGTGTGAGGGACATCCAGTGAGTTTCCACGGCCAAGCGCAGATTCGGACACCTAAACCACTAGACCATACTCTCCAAGTGCTCTGCGTTGTATAGACATGAAATTAATTCTCCCCCTCCTGATGGGATATAAATAAAAATCAATAATCCTCCTCCGACGGGACACAGGAATATTTGGTGGGGACCATCGGGAAGCTTCCCCTTGCCCACCTGCCCCATCTTTTGCCCACTTACACCAAGGGCGCGAGGACAGAAGGCCGAGACCACGGCACAATTACGCACGGACACACTCAAAGGGGCGCTCCACCCTGCGTCATGGAAGGCATCCAAGGCCCTTTGAAGTCTCTGGCAGAGGGAGGCCTTGGGCAGTAGGGGCCATTTATCATGCAAGCCAGCCTGGCCTGGCCTTGCCCCTCGAAAGGGAGCCTCTGTCACACAACTGCAGCTCCTAGAATCACAAACTCCTAGAATCGGAAGAGACCCCAAAGATCATCCAGTCCAACCCCTTCTGCCATGCAGGAGGAACCGGTCACAGCACTCCCTTTGAGAGATGGCCACCCAGCCTCTCTTTAAAAAGCCTCCAAAGGAGGAGGAGACCCCACCACACTCCATGGAGGCAGCAGCAGATTCCACTGCTGGACAGCTCTGACCATCGCTTTTCCTGAATTTTGAAGCCATTGCTCCATGTCCTAGTCTCTGGAGCAGCAGAAAACAGGCTTGCTCCGTCTTCCATATGACTTCCCTTCACATATTTAAACACGGCTCTCATGTTGCCTCTTGACCTTCTTCTCAGCCATACCTCACAGGGCTTCATGGCTTCCAGGCCTTTGACCGTTATAGCCGCCCTCCTCTGGACACATTCAGGCTTCTCAATATCCCCCCTGGACTGTGGTGCCCAGAACTGGACACAAGATTCCAGGTTATTGTGCTTTGGCGTCATCATCCTGGGGACCCTCGGGATTTGTAGTCTGTTCCCTGATAGAATGCTCCAGTGGGTACCCAAACTACAAATTCCAGGATGCAGTTGTTGCAGTTAAAAGTGGCCTCAGAGTGCAATATAAATGTGCAGAACGGAATCCTGCCCTGTCCCCGATGTGGCTGGATTGCAGCTCCCAGCACGCCTCAACGGTGGGCAATGGAAGCTGCAGTCCGGCAGCATCCGGAGGGCTGTGCAGTTCCAATCCCTTGGCCAACAGAAGAGAACACAAGCAGAGCCCTGAGGCTGGATTAGACCAAGGCCCCAGCATGGCCCGTGTGTGGCCCCCTCTCACCAGACCAAACCAGCAGGTGGTGTAGAAAAGGGGCAGAAAAAGAAGAGCTGGGTTCAAATCCCTGTCCAGCCACTCTTTGTGACCCTGAGCCAGCCAGTGCCTCTGGCCTCCCTTGCAGGGCTGTCGTGGTCAGTGGCAGTGGGCGAGAATGTGTTCACAGCCCTGCGTTTCATGGAGGACAGGCTCTGGCCAGGATGGGAAGATGGTAAAACAAAAGAAGTGCCACAGAACCATAGAGGGGCGGGGGCTCCTGGGGGTAATCGAGACCACCCTCTGCCAGTGCTGCCGAACCATGGGGGAGACAGCCGTCTCAGATTCAAGGGGCGTAATGGGCCGGAACGGGCAAGGAGGATTGACGGTCTGGAATTAAAAGAAAATTCTGTCTGGACGGCAGCTCTCCGTACCTTCGGCCGGCCAGCCTGCTCAGAAGGGGGATCATGGGAGCTGCAGTTCCTCTTTAAACAGCCGTCTTGCCTTCCCAAGCCAGCGAAGAGGTGGGGTGAAGACCCAGAGGCTGGGAATGTGCCAGTTCCCAGTACCTGCAGCTATGGGAAAGTTTGCTTTGCTTGGGGGGATCATGTGTTTTGTAGTCCTCCTTTAAAAAGCAAATTCTCCCAATGCTCTTTGGCAATTTCCCCGATATCTGCCCAAGCAGCCTCATGGCAGAACCCCCATTTGCTTCTTATTTCAAAATCTCTGATTATTTCAGGGCAGCCATTTCCAGATGTTATTTCCAACGTCCACCAGCAGTGCCTTCATTGCCAAGGGGGAGGATGATGGGAGTTGCCATCCAACACCATCCAGAGAGGGTTGGCAGAATGGATTATTTGGATGGAAGCAAGTAAAAATGTGCTGGCCACATTTTTGGAGGTAAGTAAAAATGTGCTGGCCAATAATATACTTTCTACTAATCAGTTTTTCATTTTTATTACAGTTTTATTTGGGGGGGGGTGTTCCAAGTTTATTTAATTTATTTATTTATTATATTTGTAGGCTGCCTTTCTCCCAGAATTGGAACCCAAGGCAGCTTCCAAGTTTTTCATGTCCTATTTATTTAATTAGTTACTTAGTTGTATATCTAAACCCACACCAAGATATACAGTTGAACCAGTGAGCCATGCCTTAATTGGACTTAATTTAAATCAGTGATTGATTCCCACCCCTGTTTGAATGTCTTTTGTAAGCCAAAAATAAGGTATTCCCCAAATACCTTATTTGTCACAGTGCCAGATCAGATGTGATTTTAAACAATTCTTCTGAGCCTTGATAAGAATTGCAGTACCTTCTTTTAAATTCAGAATAATACAACTTTTTTATATGTAAACTGGTGAGTTTTATTACCTGTTTTATAATTTTTAATTAAGATTTTTTTCATATGCAATAGAAATGTAAACAAAACGGCAAACCCATAGAATGAAAGAAAAACAGAATAAAGAATAGAAAAAATATGAAATTGCTAAAGATAAAAGAGATAGATGAAAACAGGGGAAAAGCGAACAAAAACGCAAAAGTGATTCGCAATCTTCTCTCCAGTGATTATTAAAATAGTAGTTTCTGTTAAAGAGTAAATATACTTTCATTGACTTTCTGCAGAAAATATACCCATATTTGCTGGTGTATAAGATACACTCCATTTGTTTTATTTACTGATGTATAAGATACAGCGGTGTATAAAATGCACCCTGTTTCCAAACAGTATTTTTTGGGGGGAAAAGTGAGTCTTACACCCCAACAAATACAGTATATAAGATTTTGTAAGTTTGGGTTTAGATATCTGTGGGTGTATGTTACAGAGGACCTACTGTGATAGATCTAAGAGAGGTATAGATTGATTATATATTATTATATTGATTATATACTAGGATAATGCAAGCTGTGAGAATACTGCTGTGTGTTTGCAGCCCTGTGTGGGGGCAGAAAAATCACATTTCCTGCAATGTGAATGTCACAGGACTGTAGATTTAAGGGTCTTTGGAATGGGAGAACGGACATTTGTTTTAAAATGTCCTGACAGCTCCGGCCACCCAGCTGGGCATCTTCTCTGCCTCTGGCTTTGCAATCGGGGTTGGCGAGGGGGACCTGTGTTGCCTCCCCAAACATGCTAGGGCTAGACTAAATGACCTCGGGATCCCCTCGCCAACCCCAATTGCAAAGCAGGGTGAGAGCAGCAGCATCGTGCAAGGCTGGGGGATCATGCACATCTCCTTGATGTTGCAGACTGCACCTCCCAGCGTTCCTCCCCCTTGACTATGCTGGCTGGGGATGATGAGAGTGGCCATCCAGCAATTGCAGCCACATGGGAACCCAAGTAGGGCTGAAGGCTGAGCCGTCCGAGAGCTGCCGCGCCTTCAGTCGTGGGTGGGACTCACACGGCTCTCTGGATGTGGCTGGACTCCAACTCACAGCATCCTTTACCACACTAGCCAGGGGATGATGGGAGCTGTGGTGCAGCCAGGTCTGGAGAGGCACTCAGGGTCTGCCTCTGCTGCATATATAGCTCAGACGAAATAGATTTCAACTTGTTCTGAAACCAGAGATTATTTTGGGGGAGGGGGCAGAGCTCAAGGACCTAAATGTCAATAAAATAAGATTATTGGGGGGACTCCCAAGCCGAAATGCCTCCCCCACAAAAAAAAACGAGCTAGAGATGGGGAAAACAGACCCCTGCAGTTGTCTTTGGACTGGAGCTCCCATCATCCCACATAGGAGCTGCCGGGAATTGTAGTCCCGAGACTGACAAGCTCTCCCCCTCCTCTGACTTCAGACGGCACCTTAGGAGTCAGGGAGGGGGGATTCATATCCTTTCCGACACCTCGATTTTGTCGGATGAAAATCCCAGCATTCCCCTGCCGGCTGTGGATAGTGGGCGTTGCAGTATAGCCCCATCTGGAGGGCTGCGCGCATCCCCACCCTTGCAGTGTCCGGATGCGGCTGGACTCCAACTCACAGCATCCCTTACGACTGGCCAGCGGACGATGGGAGCTGTAGTCCGGCAGCAGTATACACAGCTCAAATGAAACGGGTTTCAACTTATTTTGAAACCAGAGAATTTTTAGGTGGTGGTGGGGTAAGGACCGAAGTACCAACGAGGGGTGGGGACCACAGAACCCTGCAGTTGTGGCTGGACTGCAGCTCCCAGCATTCCTCATAGGGGCGCTGGGAACTGTAGTCCCGAGACTGACAAGTTCGCCCCCTCAACCGATCTAACTTCCATCTCAGCCAAGGGGGGATTCATGTCCTCCCCTCCCCCGACTTCGTTGGACGAAAGCTCCCAGCATTCCCCGCCGGTTGGGGATGCTGGGTGTCGCGGTCAGCCCCAATCTGGGGGCGACGGGTGCCCCCCCGCAGCTCTCCCCCTTCTCACCTCCCCGGGCTTCTCCCGCGGGGCTCTGCGGCGGCGGCGGCGGCTGCCTCCTCCGCCTCCGGCTCCCGCTCATCGCCCCGCGGCTCGCCAGCTCGCCCACCAGCCAGCCACGCACCCGCGGGGCGAAGCACCAGCCCCCGCCGCCGCCTCCACGGCCCCCGGGCGCTCCCTATTGGACGAGCCGCGCCGCTCCGGGCGCTCCACTGGTCGCCGCGCCGCTCCGTCTTCGGAAGACCCGGGAGACGTCACCGCCCTCTTCCCAAAGCATGCCGGGAAGTGTAGTTCTGGGCAGGGCAGGCTTTGGCAGCGCCACGGAGGCATCCAGAGCAGCGGGGAAGGATGCGTGCCCGTCTGCGGGTGCGGGTGCCCCTCTGGCGGACTGCAGCTCCCAGCAGCCCCAAACCAACCGCATAGGCCATGGAGGAGAATGCTGGGAGCTGTAGTCCAGCGTCTGGAGAGAGTGGCATGTGGTCACCCCTGGACTGGATCCCGGCGGGGAGGGAGGGTGGGTGAGCCTCTGTTGCGAGTGACCCCACCGCCTCCCTCCCAGCTAAAAGGAAGGCGTACGTCTCCATCGGAAAATTGTTGTTGGGCACCTTGCAATCGTTTCCGATTAATGGCAAAGTTTGCCAACATTGCCCTCCTCTGAGGCTGAGAGAATGTGACTTGACCAAGGTCACACCAGGCTGAGTGAGGATCTGAACTCTGGTCTTCTGTAGTCCAGCACTCAAACTCCTACCCCAGACTGGCCCTCTTTGTGGTTCTGTGCCTTCAGGTGGAAGCTGACTTACGGCAACCCCGTCCTTGGGTTTTGTGGTTGAGATTTCTTCAGAGAGGGCTGGCTGTTGTCTTCCTCTGAGGCTGAGAGAGTGTGACTTGGACAGCGTCTTCCACTGGCCAAACCACTCGAAACCAATCTTTCTTTCCCTTTGTCTTTGAGTTGACTTCCACTTACGGGGAAGTCAGCGGTTTTCTTGGCCTGATTTTTCCAGTGGAGGTTTGTTGCCATGGGCTTCCTCTGAGGCTGAGAGAGTGTGACCTGCCCAAAATCACCCGGTGGGTTTCCATGGCTGGTGGGGGAATTCAGGCCCTGGTCTTCCAGCTTCCTATTCCAACACTCACATCTCTGCCCGAAATATATTTGCTCCCTTTGGCTCCCGCTAGTCCAGGGTTTCCCCATTGTGGCTGAGTTCACCTTCTGTTGGCCAAATAAAGTTTTCACTGCAATGTGTATTTGGGATTTTGTTGTATTTTGCTCTGATCTCTGTGGCTCGGACGTTCTGAGCTTCCCAGGATCTTGTGTCCTTTCCTCTTTTTGTGCAACCTTCCTTCCAAAACTGTTAGCAGCAGGGCAATTTGGACCTTACTCCCAGCTACTCCCAGATCTGTGGATAACAACAAGGGATTTCCGGAGTTTGCACCCATGCAGACAATTGCACTACGCAACCTGGTTCTCTTCCTCCTCCTTAATTGCACCACACTCCGTTGCCACACTGGGGTTGCAGCAAGAGAAGAAATCATTCGCGAGGTGCCCGCATACACCTCCAAAGTCCTACTGTGGCCAAAGACAAAGAAGGAGGAGGAAGAACAATTAAATCAAATTAGGAGCCGTCGAATAAATGTGGGGAGTATACTCTCGGCCTTTAAGTCAGGGAAGGGAATCAGGTGGTTGTGGTTCAACTGCACATCCCAGCATTCTCGCTATGGCTAAGCATGCTGGGAGAGAGAGTCCAACAAGACCTGCAAGCTCTCATGGTTCAAATCCAATCGCTACTCCCAGTTAAAGCAGACCTCCTGGATCGACTGAATGGCAATTCAACTTTTATGTAAACCTCATTGCTTCGATGGGTCTACTCTAGCAGGCACCAGCATTTGGACTTTGCGCAGGGGTGGGAACCCAGCAGCTTGCTGGATTGTTGTCGGACTGGATTGTTGGACTGCACCTCCCAGCACTTCCCTTTGCTGGGAAGTTACAATCCAACGGCACACAGAGGGCCACATAATTCCCACCCCTGCTTCAGTACTACTCTGTGTAAGCCACCATACACTGTATGGCTCCCGCAAGGGAAAGCCAGCCAGATGTTGTCTGTTGTGTTTCCCAGGGTTAGGGGTACAGAACCTCCACAAAAGTAGAAAAATAGCAGATATGAATGTGTGTGTGTAAGCTGTTATAGCCAGGCGGCCCCTCCCGAAACTGCAAACCCCAGGATTCCATAGGATGTTGAAAGTGGAATCATAGTGCTATAACAGTCCAGTGCGGAAATGGCCTGAGAGAGTGTAAAAGGAGTTGGCACACTATTAACTCAGCAATGAGGAGAGAAGAGGAGAGGAGAGGAGAGGAGGGAGTCTTGCTCTTCCCAGCTGGCTTGGGCAAAAAGCAAACCGGTGCAGCCTCTCACAGTTTGTTTGTTTTTCCTTATTAGTAGCCATTTGACCACTCCTTGAGGCCATTTGGCCACATGCGACCCCATTGGCAAGCTACAGTTGCTTCCCTTCCTATTTTTACTCCTTGATGATTTAGGACGCCTCTGATCGATAATTCCTGAGGGGGCTCACGTACAGAGGAGTCTTTGGTGGGACAGTTTTGTCAGAGCATTTAAGGGGTCCCATTCCGGGGTCCCCGGAGCCAGCACAAACGCGGCAGTTGCTCCTCCTTGTTTCTCTACATTCCAAGGCAAAGCATTCGGCCGCGGGTGGCTGGGCAGAGCACAGCAGGACAGCGCAGGCCGCCTCTGACACTGCACCGTCCCCGGTGCCTATTGGCTCTGCTGGCTCAGGCTGCTGGGATCTGCGGTCCAACAGCACCTGGAAAGCTAGTGCCTATTCCTGGAGAAGTCAGATCTGGCCACAACAGTTCATGTCTTGGCTACAACTCATTTGGATGGCTGTAATTCGCACAACGTGGTGTGGTCTTTGGAAAGTGCTCAGAAACTTCAGCTGGTCCAAAGAACGGCAGCCAGGCTGTTACCTGGGGATGGCTACAGGGCACACACACAGCTCCCCTCTTGCAACAGCTCCACTGGATGCCAAGCCCTTCCTGGGCACAATTCAAAGTGCTGGTTTTGACCTATAAACTCTATACGGCTCAGGTCCAGGTTATTTACAGGACTGCATCTCCCTTTATGGAGAACCAGCACGATAGAGACCAGGGTTCAGTTCCCCACTCAGCCTTGGAAACCCACTGGGTGACCTTGGGTGGCTCACACACTCTCAGCCCCAGAAACCCCCCGGATAGGTTTGCCTTAGGGTTGAGATGACTTGAAGGCACGTAACAACCACCTCCCTGTATGAGCCCATTAGAACGTGATCATCCAGAGAGGCTCTTCTCTTTTTTTGTCTCGTCACCTCCTCTGACTCATTTGGTGGGAACGAGGGAGACAGGGCCTTCCCCGTGGCAGCCCCTGGTCTTTGGAACTCCACCCTCAAGAAATTAGGATGGCCCCATCCTAGATCTCCTTCTGTTGGCAAGTCAAAACATTTTTGTGCCACCAAGCCCTTACAAATTAACCAGGTTTAGGCTTTTAATGCTGCTTTTACATTTGTATATAGTCTGCATTTTAATATTTTTAATGTTTACTGTTTTAACTTCGTAATTTGTTTAATCATTTTTAAATCTTATTTTTATACTTCATTAATGCTTTTGTATTGTTTTAAATTTGTATAGTTTTAAACACGTTGTTAGCTGCCTTGAGTCCCATTATCAGGAAAAAAGCAGCATATAAATGAATAAAACAATAATCTTTATAATGATAATGCTGCTGCATGGCTCCACTCCTCATGAATACATTCCAGTGCCAGCAGAGAGGTAAACATTCCCTGTAATCTGACTGCCTGTGTACTTGAATAATTGATGGTGGAAACAACCAGTGCAGACAGGACCTGGGACTTAATCTTTGGTTGTGCCAAAATGATAACGGGGCTGGAGAAAAGTCCCTATTGGGAAAAGCCACAACTTTGGGGAACTTTTAGCTTTCAAAAAGGGGATGTAAGGGGGCAAATATAACAGAAATGCCACTGTGTGGATAAAAACAGGTAATATTGATGTCTAATGGGTGGCCAATTAAGCTGAAGGGGAGTATATTCAGAAGAGAGAGAAGGAAGTGTTTCTACACTCAGCATATAGTTAACTATGGAACTCACTGCCCCAGGATTCCAGCTAAACATTGGGAGGAACTTCCTGATGGTCAGAGCAGTTGGACAGTGGAATCTGCTGCTGCCTCCATGGAGTGTGACAGAGTCTCCTCCTTCTTTGGAGTTTTTTTAGAGAGTGGCTGGATGGCCATCCATCAAAGGGAGGTTCTGTCTTCTTGCATGGCAGAATTGGGTTGGACTGGATGGCCCTTAGGGTCTCTCCAAGCTCTAGGATACCCTGATGACTGCCGTGGCTTTGAAAGGGGACAGGATAACGGCATGGAGCTGAGGGTCACCCATGGGGCTGCATCCCACAAAAAGCGACACTTCAGGTTGTCCAAAGAGGGGGAGAATCTCTGGTCACAACTTCTGTTTGTTTCACTTGGGGCACCTGGAAAGTTTTTGCTCGGCCAAGCAGATGTCAAACAAGCCGGAATCTTCCAGCACTTTGGCCTGAGCGCTGGCTTGCACGCCGAGCAGCTGGAGAGAAGATCACTCTAACTAGCCAAGTCTGGTGTGGGGGCTCTGAAGTTCCCGAAGGACCGGCCGCACAGGTGGGCTGGGCCGATGGGCGGCTCATCCGATGGAGGACGGAAGCAGGGAAGGAACGTTCCGAAATCCTTGGGGAGGGATTTCTTTCAGATTGTACTGGGCAGCCCTCCTGAATTTAACCCTACGCTCCCGGTTCAGTGGATGGGTACGGGAGCAAATCAAGGCTGAACTTGCCCTTGGAAGCCAAAATAACTAAATAAAGAGGATATATGGTATTGAGATGAAGCCAGAGTTTTATTTGTTAAATATGTTAGGGCAGCAGAAAGAAATAAGACATCGTCAGAAGAAATTGTTATATATGATAACTGCTGCAAGATTGACATATGCACAATACTGGAAAAAAAGGGAATATGTAGACACAAAGGAATGGAAACTCAAGGTACTGAATATGGTACAAACAGAAAAACCAGCATTTTTAATGAAAAATAAACCTATCCAGAACTTTGAAAGGGACTGGACTGGATAAAGAAATAATGTAGAAGGGAAAGCAATAATGAAAATAAAGAAAAGTAATAATGTATAAGATATAGTATATGTAGGAATGTACTAAAGTAAATGTAACAATGTAATAAGGTAAGAATTTTGTAATGATGAAATATGAATGTAATGAAGATAAATAAGCAGAGTCAATTGGGACAAAGGCGGAAGTGAGGAAGGGTTTTTTGTTTTGTTTTATGCTTAATATAAACTACAATTAAAAAAACAAATAAAATGATGGTACTTTGGACATTACATGGGGCCACTCACTGGGAAAAGAGGATAATGTTGGGGAAGGTGGTAGGAAGAAGTCAGCAGCACGGGTGGAAAGACTCCATCCAGGAAGCCACGGCTGCTGTCCTGAGTTTGCAAGACATGAACCGGCAAGGCTGTTGATATTTCTAGAGTTCTCTCCATCAGAGGCTCACCATAAGTCAAACCTGATCTGATGGCACACAGCAAAAAAACATACGTTTGTGTCTCAGTCACTTGCCCACAGCCTGGAGCGTTCTCAGACCCGAGCACGACTGTTCATGACAGGGTCTTTTGGAAGTCTCTCGTCCGTAGAATCCTAGAGTCGGAAGAGGCTCCAAAGGCCATCCAGTCCAACCCAATTCTGCCCTGCGAGAAGATACAACCCGAGCCCTCCCTTTGACAGACGGCCATCCAGCCTCTCTCTAAAAAACCTCCAAAGAAGGAGATTCCACCACACTCCACGGAGGCGGCGGCAGATGCCACCGTCAAACTGCCCTTACCGTCAGGAGGTTCTTCGAAATCAGTGGTTCTCAACCTGTGGGTCCCCAGATGTTTGTGGACTTCAGCTCCCGGAAGCCCCAGCCACTATGGTCAATGCTCAGGGCTTCTGGGAGCTGAAGTCCAAACACATCTGGGGGCCCATAGGTTGAGAACCACTGTTCTAAATGTTTAGGTGGAATCTCTTTTCCTATAGCCTGAAGCCATGGCTCCATCCTGACCTGGACCATTTCCACACTAGGTTGTTATAGCGCGATGATTCCACTTTCAACATCCTATGGAATCCTGGGGTTTGCAGTTTCGGGAGGGGCCGGGCGGCCCCTCCCGAAACTGCAAACCCCAGGATTCCATAGGATGTTGAAAGTGGAATCATCGCGCTATAACACTCTAGTGCGGGAATGGCCCTAGTCTCTGGAACAGGAAAAAAAAGAGTTTACCTTATCTTCTTATTCAGAGGGTTGCTGAATTACATTGCTGGACCACTCTTACTGTCAGGAATTTCTTCCTAATGTTTAGGTGAAATTTCTTTTTCCATAACTTGAAGCCATTGCACCATGTCCTCATCTCTATATGGGGTCGTTATAGGTTGAAGCCGACTTGACAGCGCAGAACAACTACACAAAAGTGTGTAATATCACATTTGTCTCCTCCAGCCCTGAGTCTGCAAGACTATTAATAAGGGGGTCTCTCATTGAGAGGTTCCCCAGAGGTTGAGGCTCATAACAATGTTCTGACCTTTCGGGTTTTGCCCTAAAAAGTACAACCATACTCATATTAATGTATTTGTATCACACTCCATATCAAAGGATGTTGGAATAGCATGCAATAACATCAGTTTAATTACTTAAAATATGGAACGGTAAAAAAAAATGAATGTATGGTCTGAAAGTGTATTTATAAATCTAATAAATTTAAACTTATTTAGACAGTTAAACCATGTACATATAGAAAAGAGATAAAAGTTATTAGAACCCCAAGGAAAAGCAGATGCAACTTGAAACCTTCAGGAGTGGAACTGTTTCTGGTTAATTATATTTTGCTCTTTAAATCAAAGCGATAAAAT
Source organism: Iguana delicatissima (assembly GCA_948472985.1). NCBI lineage: Eukaryota > Metazoa > Chordata > Lepidosauria > Squamata > Iguanidae > Iguana > Iguana delicatissima. Next base: position 1,265 of record CAOKZL010002823.1, on the reverse strand, counting down.
AATCTCACTTCTGCCATAATGGTTCTCAGTCTTTAACTCATCCAGATGTTTTTGACTACAGCTCCCACAATCCATGGCCATTGCTATGCTAGGGGTTCTGGGAGTTCAAAAAATCTGGAGGACTAGAATTTGAGGCGCTTAAAACGAAATTAAAGGAAATTATGAGTCTCAAGAAAGGGCTCCTGCATTAAAAAAAGCGAGGGTGCCGAAAGGGTTAATGCCCCAGGGCATTCCCACTCTCCTCCCTCCCGCCCCTCGCAGGAAAGCTCCTCCTCCCAGCATACACTGCGCCCGCTCAGTTGCCACTCTAGAGCAGAATAGTACGCTTCCCAGCATGCACCGCGCCGCGCCGCCGGAGGGGACAAAAAGGCGCCGGCGGCTCCCGGCGGCTCTTCTGGCCGCCCAGCCAGCCGCGCGACTACGCCTCCCGTGGTGCCGTGCGCGTCCTGGGCTACGGCGTCCGCGAGGCGGAGTTTTGCCCTCTCTCCGCGAGGCATGGAGGCTGGCGTTTGCCAGGGGGCGGAGCCCGGCGGGCCGCTAGCAACCGGGAGGCGGGAGGCGGCGGCGGCTGCCGGGGGCGGGCGCAGCGCGACGGCGGGGCCGGAGGAGCCCTGGGCCGCGGAGGGAGAGGCGATGGTGGAGCGCGGCGACGTCCCCTCTCCGCCCCCGCAGCCCCGGAGGCGGGCGGGGGCGCCCCGCGGCGGGCAGGGCGAGCCCCCGGCCTCCGAGGCCGACCCCCTGCGGCCCTTCCGGCGGGGGGCCGGGGACGGCGCGGAGCCCCTCGACCACCGCGGCGGCAGAAGCGGCAGCACCGCCCCCCACGCCGCCGGTGGGAGCGCCGGAGACTTCAGGTAACAGAGCCCCCGGGGACGCCCCCTCCCCGAATTGGGGGGCGGGGGGAGACGGACCTCTCCCCGAGGAAGAAGAGTCTGAATCCCCCACACGTTGTCCTCCCCCCGTTTAAGGGTCAGTGGTGCCAGCCTCGCCCCCTCCCCGGTCAAGGGGAAGACTGGACCCCCCGCCCACACACAGCAGAGGAGGGTCAGTGTCGCCTCCGGGAGGAGGGGCCCGAACGCCCCCCGGGAAGAGAACAGTTTATCCCCCCCCCATTAAAGAGGGGTCAGTTTTGCCCCCACCCAGGAAGAGGAGTCTCCTGTCTCCCCGAGTGGAGTCTGTTGTCCCCCCCCAGTAAAGGGCGCTTACGTCCACCCCGTGAAGAAGAGTCGGTCCCCCCGGGAGGATCTGTACCCCCCAAAGAGGTGGTA